>BSUD01000175.1:0-10789 GCA_033239045.1 Fagopyrum esculentum
AATCACAAACCCTAGTATCATATATACAATGCTTAATATCACTCCAAGTGTCTAATCTATCAATCGTTAATTTAAACCAAACAGGTGACGCAGGCAGTTTATGACCGGATTCAAATCCGAAACCTCCGGCGAGTCCCAAGCCAACCATGGCAGAGAAAGCGAAGGTCACCATGGCAACAAAGCATCCGAGGAACGGTAATTTGGTCCTCAATGCAACAACAACACAGCTAAGTAAGAACAACAAGCTTAATCCAATGTCTAGATAACTTTTCAATCTGGACAAGCCTAAGATCTTCTCGCAATCGTAATCGCCTACGTAAAAGAGCCATATGACGGCGACGAGGAGCGGGAAGGAGAGGATAAAGCACCAGAGGCTTATGACTTTGGAGAGTGTGGCAGCTTTGGGTTTCTTCACTTTCTTAGGTATGCAGAGTCTGGGTTTGATTATGTTTACAGTTGTTTTGGGGTCAATTTGATCAGTTTTTTCTTCAGGGATTGTGACAGCTACTAATTCTGTGGATTTAGGAGGATCTTCTGCTGCCATTTTTGCAAGGTTTGTGGGGTGGATTTAGGTTTGATGATTTGGTCTGAATTTGGGGAATTGATATGTAGTGCAATTAGCATATAAAGAGGGTTTGTGGTTTGCTAAGTCAGAAGGAAGGTTTTGTCTATAAAAGATGGAGAATATTTAGGAAGGTTCTAAGTGTAAATTTGCATCTTAACTACCTGCAGAAAATCTAGCTTAGTGTGTAATGTAGCATATGACTTGGTGTAGTTTTGAAGGAATTTAGTAATTTTTTTTATTAATTTTTTAGCGGTTATTAGGGTTATTTTTTTTACAAGTTTTAGTTGAGAAAGAAGAAACTACTTGTGTTATCAAAACACAAAGTACAGATTTATAAAAATTGGGTTTGAATAAGATATAAGGTGCTTGCTTAATGTTGCTTTTCATCATCGTGTTCTTGTTTGCTTTTGTCCTCCTTGGCCTTCATCTTCCCCTCCTTTTTTTTCCGTTTGCGGTGTTGTCTCTTTTGACGTTTTTGACTGTTAGTTATGTCTGTCGACTTATTTCGGCTAGGGATGTGTATGCAGTCCGGACTTGTGGACTGTAAATTGATAACACATTGGATCGTAAACCGGACCGGGTTGGACCTAAATTGTGTAATTTTGAATATTTTGGACCGGAACTAAAATATGACTTTTAACTTGAAAATTGAAACTTTCACCATTGAGAAAATACAATCTAAACAATTCTCCTGAGGTTTTCCGGTTCAAAACTGAATCCGGACCGGATATTCACACTTTACTGTCCAACACGAGTTACGGTTTAATACGGTCCAAAACCGAACCTGGACAGTAACCCAGATTTTCAAAAAAAATGGACCGTAGATGGAACCGGACGGTTTTTCGATCCGGTCCAATTTTGCAAAGCCCTAATTCCGGCTTCTTGTTTCACTATTTTGTTTATGGGGTGATCGGATCTCTTATCTTATCACTTACAAGCTTGTTTGGTATACTCCGGGCTGGTCCAGACCATTCTATGCCCCTGTGCTATGGACTCAATCCCGGCCCAACTAGTGATCCATAAGATCAAAATTGAGAATTTGTGATTATAACCCCTCATATTCATATATTTTACAACTCATGACCCCCTTATTTTCTACTTTTCATGGACCTTTTTTTTTTATTATTATTGATCCTTGTAATAAATTGTGTTATGTTCAGATTTATCTATTAAGTTAAAGGTTTGTTTTCCTCTCTAATTTCATGGGCCTCTACGAAGGAAACAACTTTTAATTAATATGGTTTGGAAGATTGGATCATTATGCATGATAGCCTGGCAGACACCGATCAAATTTGGATCAAGGTTAGCACAAATGGTGTGGTGAAAAGCAATGATAATATTGGTGCGGCGGGTGTCATCAGAAATTATAAAGGGAGTGGCAATGTAGGTTCGTTTATAACATTGGGATGCGTATTGTCTTTAGCTGAATTGTGGGGAGTTTTACATATGGCCTGAAATTAGACGGAGAGTGGTCATAAGAAGGTGATTATTGAATCTGATTTTAACTTGTGACGTTACTCCTAGGAAAGTGTATACCACATTGTCATCGCCTATAGCTCGATACAGTAGTGTCAAGGCTTCATGCAAAAAACTGGGTAATTCAGATTCAACACGCTTTCCTTGATGCTAACAGTGTCACAGACTTCTTAACAACTTTTGCTTTGAATTTTCTACTTGGTATGCATGTATTGCATGACCCTTCCGAAGATATATAGTGAATTTATTAATTGTTGATGGAATCATCCGCTTGATGACTACTTAACTATTTTTATTAAATAAAAGCGTGTTTGAATGCGCGGATGACACCAAACCTCTTTTCCGTCAAAAAAAAACAAGAAACAGTGGGTTAGGATTTCGGGTTATCAATCAATTGAAAGAAGATCCAATCTTATAAACCTAATGAAGTAGCTGACTAGGATTTCATTTTTACAAGATCTTACTCGTGCTTATCTCCAATACAAATATAATTAAATTAAGAAGATAGCTAATGAAGATCATTTGGCTAACCGGTTAGGGTTTTGGCAAAGTCAATTGATGTGAACAAGATCCAATCTTGAAGAAGTAGCTGATTAGGGTTTCATTTTACAAGATCTTACTCGTACTTATCTCCAATACAAATATAATTTACTTAAATTAAGAAAATAATTATGAAGATCATTTGGCTAATATTATGCTAAATATGCATGTTAGATGTTTGTTGTCGTAATCAACTCATATGTCAAGTCTTGTAACTTTTCGAAAGACATGCAAACCGGTTAGGGTTTTGGCAAAGTCAGTTGATGTGAACAAGATCCAATCTTGAAGAAGTAGCTAATTAGGGTTTCATTTTATAAGATCTTACTCGTACTTATCTCCAATACAAATATAATTAACTTAAATTAAGAAGATAATTAATGAAGATCATTTGGCTAATATTAGGCTAAATATGCATGTTAGATGTTTGTTGTCGTAATCAACTCATATGTCAAGTCTTGTAACTTTTCGAAAGACATGCAAACCGGTTAGGGTTTTGGCAAAGTCAATTGATGTGAATAAGATCCAATCTCGAAGAAGTAGCTAATTAGGGTTTCATTTTACAAGATCTTACTCGTACTTATCTCCAATACAAATATAATTTACTTAAATTAAGAAGATAATTAATGAAGATCATTTGGCTAATATTATGCTAAATATGCATGTTAGATGTTTGTTGTCGTAATCAACTCATATGTCAAGTCTTGTAACTTTTCGAAAGACATGCAAACCGGTTAGGGCTTTGGCAAAGTCAATTGATGTGAACAAGATCCAATCTTGAACAAGTAGCTAATTAGGGTTTCATTTTACATGATCTTACTCGTACTTATCTCCAATACAAATATAATTTACATAAATTAAGAAAATAATTATGAAGATCATTTGGCTAATATTATGCTAAATATGCATGTTAGATGTTTGTTGTCGTAATCAACTCATATGTCAAGTCTTGTAACTTTTCGAAAGATATGCAAATCGTTTAGGGTTTTGGCGAAATTAACTGATTTGAACACGATCGAAAATAAATAAATATAAGAAAAATACAAGATATATCATAATTTATCAAAAATGATTAAGTTTTGGGCAATTTTGGTAACTAGCTTTTTTTTGAAAAACGTAACTAGGATTTTTAATGTTTCAAATAAGTAAATATACTCCAACCTTTTGTATTTATTTTCAAATTCTACACACTCTTATCTCAAGGGTACATTTACTAAATACAAAACTAGAAAAAGCCTAATAAACCAAATTGTTTCTTAAAATTTCAATACAAAGAGATTTTATTAAGAAGATTGTATTATATATAACAACATATTAGAGTGGCTATATATTAAACACGAATATAGATAGATAGATAGTACGTGTGCTCGTTAAAACGCTAATAAACAAAGCGGTATTGAGCCCAAATCGACGACCCAACAAAAGAACACTGCATAGCGTTTGCACAGGGGACAACCCTAGCCCCGGACCCCAACAAGTTCATGTTCTAACTCTCCGAAGTGTGACAATTTAAACATAACCAACAATAACTAATTAGGGTTTCATTGTACAAGATCTCACTCATGTACTTATCTCCATTCCAAATACAATAAACTTAAATTAAGAAGATAATGAAGATGATTAGGCTAAACATGCATATTAGATGTTTGTTGTCGTAATCAACTCATATGACAAGCACTCTATTGTAGCTTTTCTAAAGATTTGCAAACCGCTCGTGTAAATAAAATCTCACAATTATGAAAGTCCCACAATCTGCAGCTTCATCGAAATTATTGTATTGTTGAAATGTAGTAATCATTCAACGACTAATTAACATGGATTATGGCTATACGTACGTATATCAGTAGCTAGGTTGTTGAATTGATTGATAATTGGAGCTTGGCCACAAAGATCCAAATGTTTCGAAGAGACTAATAGTCTCAAATTGACCTATTTGAACACGACTTGGCAACTACACCAGACAAGTTTCATTGTTCATACAGAAAAAAGATAACCTTCTTTGAAAATCTTGGATTGAAACAACGCTATCTGCATGTGCTCATGCTTGTGTACGTATGTTCTATACTTGTACTAGTCGAGTTTTTTTTTTTTATACAAGGGTAAGGAGAAAGGAGGGTTAGTTTCTAAAAACTGGCCGACCTAGGGTATCCTTTCGGATGAGATCTTCAACATCGTTCGGAATATTGTCAAGTTACTCGAGGTTGGGGTCGTTAGTTTGACTAAATAAGTTGATTATGAACATATAAATAAACAATATTGTCGAGTTACTTGTCTAATCATGTTGAGCACGAGCACCTTGTTGTAATGGATCAGATTTGAGAAAGAATATAAATAAACAATAACAAAGACACCAAGTTTTTTATGGTTCATCCAATAATGACTACTTTTCCACTACGCAAAGAAATTTTATTGAGCAGATTGGATTACAGATAACAATAAAAGAGCGGGCTATATGTTAAACATGAATAAACACACATTTTTCGCTCGATTAATCAAACTTCAAGCTTTACTTAAGCTTGACTCGATTCTAAACAAGCTGGAAAGTACATATTAATAAGCTCGTCTCTTTCGGCTTGGATAATGATCTTCAAGAAGCCTTAGGGCCCGTTCGGTGAGAGTGAGAAGATTATTTCGCTAATTACAATGTACAATAATTCCAAGCAATTAGATAATCCAAGTTGATTTGGATAAAAAAAATGACCAGAATAATCTCTATCTCTTTTTTCTTTTTTTTTTTTTTTATCAGAATAACCCTGAATAATCTCCTTAATTAAATAGGGCCTAAACGAGTCAATCTTTAGTAAGGTTGTTTATAAGAGTCGAGTTCATTGGATTCGACTTTAAAACAGTTCAACTTAGGCTCGTTCACTTGATTACAAGCCGACTCAACTCAAAATTTAAGCTTCGACGTTTGATCGAGCTCGCCTCAATTCTACACGAGTTGAATACGAGCAACCATAGTCAGATTGACTCGTTCGGATTCAACTCGAAAACAGTTCAACTTATACTTAATTATATATGATTTGCATGATGGAAACTGATGGTTGGATATGTAGAATGGATCATCGTCATCATCTCGTAGCTACCATTTCAAGAATGGATCAATCATCAAGGTGGTTACGTGCACTGTGGGAACAGAACAAAGTACTTACTAAACAGAAGAAGGAACAGTACGTATACATTGACATGGCTTATTCACTTCGAAACTAAATAGTGTACGTTAACTTTGGCCCTTGGCCCTAGCTAGCTTTTAAGAATTCATTCACTCGTGCAATACAATTCTATATATAGTTGTCGGTGGAAGCAGTTTATCACCTTCATAATGCATTAAATATATATTGTTGTAATGAGTTTGAATAAAAATCGAAATAAATAATAAGAATGTCACTAGATATATTGTGGTTTTGATAAGATCGAAATAATGATCATGATAAGATAAAGATTGTGATAATATCGTGATCGTGATAATATCGAGATCATGTGTTGAGGTGTAGGGAAAGTCCCACATCGACAATACGATAGTGTGTGAACCTAAAATATAAGTACTAGGGCTACTCCTCCTATTGCCAATTGGTTTTAGGATGGAACCTCGCCGGGTTTATGTGCTGGACTTGGTCCCAGGATGGAACCTCGCCGGGTTTATGGTAAAATTAAGATCATGATAATATCTTTATTATTTAGTTTTATTCTCTTGTAAAAATATAAAGGTTATTATAATATCAATAAAATTGTGGTTTTACGTTCACCATTTGTGTCGTCTTCTCCGCCAAAATCTATCATGGTATTAGAGCGGCGACCTATATCGGCGTTTTAGGGCCACCAACCGGCATCACAAAACAAAGCGCAACCCCAACTACTTTCGCTCAAGACTCATCGCCTCAAATTGAATAAAAATATATTCCAAGGCAAGTCAAAAGGAGCGTCAGAAAAAGAAATGGCTCGCACTAGCTTTACCCGTTCCGCCGACCAACTGACGGATCTGTTTACAAAGGTTTTATGGTCCGAGTATCAATTTATCAAGTTCAAGATCGATGTTGTGCGTCACACACCACCGGCTTGAGGAGGCGTGATAAGATCGAGATCATGATCGTGATAATATCGTGATCGTGATAATATCGTAATCGTGGTAATATTATGATCGTGATAATATTTTTATTATTTAGTTTCCTATATATTATTAGACATTATTCTCTTATAAACCTTATATAAAGGTTATTATATTATCAATAAAATTGTGGTTCTACATCCACCAATTGTATGGTCTTCTCCACACTTGGAGTTTTTGTTCGCTTTTGCTCATCTTTAAATAGACCCAGTTCACGCATCAATAGGTATTCCCTATGAACAAGTTGTTGTTTCCTATCGATTATGCTTGTAGATCCTTAGATTAGATGTTTAGATATGAAATGAAATTCCGCTTTCCTGTACCCCAGACGATAAGTACTTCGTTTCCCTCGACCCCAAACTCGTTGACCAGACAACAAGATCCCGTAATGCTGCGCAAAAATGACAATTCAAGCATACTTAACGTATACATGGTGCAAGATAATGCACAGGGACACATTTATCTTTACTGTTCCTAAATTTTTATATCATTCATTAAGGTATAAAATTTTGCTAACATAAGTGTGATTTTGTTGAGTTAGATTATCATCTCATTTATTAGTATTATTATATATTTATATGCTGTTTTCCTTTGTATGTCGTATATATTGTAAGTATTTTAATCCTTATCTTTTTTTATTGTGATCTACATTTAAGAAAAAATTAAATTGCTTTAAACTGTAAGCAAAAAATTGATTATATAAACCAATCATATAAAATTGGAACTTATATTTTAATCTATTTTATTGTGATCTATGTAAATCTAAAGATAAAAAAAATATAGAATTAAGATATACTTAATTTAACCCTTAAATTATAATTTGATTGTTAAAATTTACTCAATTTTACGTGAATTTTTCCATATTACTTTATCATATATATAATATATAGAGCCATTGGATATATATATATATATAGAGAGTATAAATCCTATGAGAACAGACTTATCGTGTAATCATGAGAACAAATTCGTAATTATTATTAGTTTTGTTACGAATGTGCCATATCGTTTAATGTATTATTCGTAGTTATTGTTGGTTGAGTGAATTATTCGTAGTTATTGTTGAATTCCTAATTATTATTATTCGTAGTTATTATTAAATTATTAATTATGATATATACTCTAAATCTCAACTTTTAATACTCACCATCCAACGGTGTACGATTGTTCTCATGTATACACGTTAAGGGTGTTCTCATGGGAACCACACCATATATATATATATATATATATATATATATATATATATATATATATATATATAAAAGATCGAGATCATGAGATAAGATCAAGATCGTGATAATATCGTGAATGTGATAATATCTAGATCGTGGTAATATTAAAATCGTGATAATATCTTTATTATTTAGTTTCCTATATATTATTATTCATTATTCTCTTGTAAAGTCTATATAAAGGTTATTACAATATCAATATAATTGTGTTCTACGTCCACCATTTATGTGGTTTAATCCACCAAAATCTATCATGGTATCAGAGCGACGATCCTATATCAGCGTTCTAGGGCCACCAACCGACATTACAAAACAAAGCGCAACCCCAACCACTTTCGCTCAAGACTCATTGCCTCAAATTGAATATATTCAAAGGCAAGTCAAAAGGAGTGTCAGAAAAACACATGGTTCGCACTAGCTTTATACGTTCCGCCGACCAACTGAAGGATCTGTTTACAAAGGCTTTATTGTCCGAGTATCAATTTAATTATCAAGTTCAAGCTCAATGTTGTGCGTCATACACCACCGACTTGAGGAGGCGTGATAAGATCAAGATCTTGATCATGATAAGATCCAAATCATATTAATATTAAAATCGTGATAATATCTTTATTATTTAGTTTCTTTTATATATATAGTAAAGCATATCGACCTCCCTGCACATTCATACTAGTGAATAGGATTCCTACCCAAAAAAAACTAGTGAATAGGATCGAGGACACTATCGAATTATCGATCGATGAAACAAATAGTATTCTTTTACAAAAATGGTAATAGATTTATGGATAAACAAGCCCTAGTCAAATTGAAAGTGACCTACCACTCGTTTCATTGGATTGATATAATGTATGATGGGACTTATTGGTGGATCTCTCGTCTCGATCTCCAACTACCATATATTATCACACAACTTGTTAAAGTCTAGCCGACTGAAGACGGAGGCGTGTGTGCATATGAATGTACGAGTTAAGTTCTGGTCTAATACATAAGTTCAGTGAAGCTTCGTTCTAAAGTTAAGCGACAATAATAGTAATTAACTTTAAGCCATGTATTTGTTTATTATCTTCGTGGGATCGATATATTAATGCATCATATGTTTTCACATTCAAACGAGTTTTGTTTCCTTCACTCAACTTAACTTTGCATAAGCAATATCTCATGAACTTTGTAGCACCGATGTCACGTAGGTTTCACATATTTGTTGTTGTATGTGTATATATATGTGTTAGATTCGAATCAATCCAAAGTATGGTGAAATGTTATTCTAAAACCAATTAGTTATAATAGGAATACATCTACGAACTTATAATACTTCCAAAATTAACTCTTCCCTCGATGTCATGACTACTTTCGTACAAATTAAGTGGTTTGGTCATATAAGGTAGGATCCATACATTCAATTACGAATGCATATGTATTAGGTGTGAGTATGTCCAAATAAGCTCGATGATCGATTTCCATCCATAAACCATTAATTATGCACATCTTAACACTCTGAAGCTTTATTAAAAGTATTAATTGACAATTAAAAAAGTAGTCTGACAACCTTATCTGAAGGTAATTTTTTATTGCCCGAGACTTTGAGGTGTTGTAAATAACTATATTTCCAGTGATATATGCTTCCATTTCTACTGTCGTTGGGTTTCAAGCATACAACTTTTTAGGATACAACAAATCCAAAATCGAACCAGACATCAATATGAAATCACGATCAACACTATTCAAATTCGTGACAACTATTCCGTTTTATAATGTTCCATGGAAGTAGTTTTTTGACAGAAAAACGACTGTTAATATTTCACAATCAATGTGGACCAATTTTCAAGTCTCAAAGAGACTAACACCAACGCCATATCCATACCAAACTCACTTTTTTCACCTATATATATATACATATCACAATTCATCATATCTATATTCCATGGTAGCTAACACATCCTCTTCCTACCACAATCACTCTACCATAGTACTTGAAGAACCATGAAAATGAGAAGAAATCGACGGGTAAACCGGGTGAGCAGGCGAGTTGCAACGTGGCGGAGGAGACAACTTAGCAAGACGGAGCAACACGAAGACGTTGCCGATCAGCTCCGAAGGATTCTACCTTCTCATGTGACTATGGAAGCTGGTTCAGATATGGATGCCTTTGCAGAGAAGATAGTTGCTTATATATTGTACCTTCAACTCAAAGTTAGTCTACTCAAGAACCTATCTAATATGTATGGAGTCTAATTATTGATTAATGTATTGTATATCTTCCTATGTTGTACGTTGTTATTCATAATCATGTAATATGTACGTATAATTATAGTGATATGATCGAGATCATGATCATGATAAGATCATGATCATGATAAGATCAAGATCGTGATCGTGATAATATCGAGATCGTGATAATATTAAGATCGTAATAATATCTTTATTATTTAGTTCCTTATATATTATTAGTCATTATTCTCTTATAAAGTCTATATAAATGTTATTATAATATTAATAAAATTACGTTAATATCTCCACCTTTTGTGTGGTCTTCTCCACAAAATCTATCATATATGCAGTTTTAATCATGTAAATATGTGTTGGGGATAATAGGTTCTCACATTTAAAGTGACGAAATTTCGAGTCTAGTATATATGTTCAATGAACTACCTTTTCTATTGTCAATTGGCTTTAAGATGAATGAATCTCGTTGAGTTTATGTGTTGAATTTAGACCGAACGCACATGTGAGCCCATATTCATACAACTCTTGTTCGATAGTCCATAGGTCAGTGACTCCTCTTATTGTCAATTGATTTGTGTGAATTTTAACAGTATGTACGTGTGATTAACGTATTACCTATCTTCATATTATGTAAGTTGTTATTCATAA
>BSUD01000176.1:2178-12686 GCA_033239045.1 Fagopyrum esculentum
AGTGGCCTTGTCATGGGCGACGATGGTCTTGTCATGTCCGAGAGTTCCCTTTTCATGCCCGACGCTGGCCTTGCCATGTCCGAGAGTTGCCTTGTCATGCCCGACGATGGCCTTGCCATGCCCGACGCTGGCCTTGTCATGCCCGACGTTGGCCTTGTCATGCCCGACGTTGGCCTTGCCATGCCCGACGATGGCCTTTTCATGCCCGACGCTGGCCTTGTCATGCCCGACGCTGCCCGTGACATTACCGACGATGGCCTTGTCATGCCCGACGATGGCCTTGTCATGCCCGACGCTGGCCTTGTCATGATTGACGATGACATTGTTATGCCCGACGATGGCAGTGTCATGTCCGAGAGTTGCCTTGACATGCCCAACATTGTCCTTGTCATGTGTTACGCTAGGAAATAGCACAAAAAGCTTTACATTTATAAACTCGAACTAAATCCTAAACTACCTAGCGAACCCGCAGTGTACGGGACGTTTGTAGAAAGGTAAGTATTCCGAGGTCGACACAAAGACTAAGGTGAAATCGAGTCAAGCAATGATCAAAGATAGTGTGAATCTAGACTAAGATAAGATGAGAAACAAAGAAAATGGAAAACTCAATGTTTTTGTTGGTTTTTATGGTGATCAAACAAAAATCACAAGTCAAGCAAGATAATAAAACAACTAACAACTCAAGCTAACAAAGGAACAAGTAACACAAAGCACAAGTATATGATCAAGAGAGAAAAGTAGATTCTAGAGGTCAAGATTTCCGGTTATGGCATCGGACTCAAGGTTCTAAAGATTCTAAGGACAAGCTGCGGTGTTGGGGAAAGAGTGTTTCACTAATGGAGGCGATTACCGGGTAGGTCTCTCACTTCACTAATCCCGCATCAAACTCCTATTACCGGGTAGGTCTCAAGGGGTTAGAGTAAGGAATTCCACACGAACTAGATACTACTTAAGGGTAACCCTCTTCCTTACCGGGTGAGTCTCGAAATAGGGGAATCTCAAGTAATATTCCTAGCACACTCAATCCAATAGCGGCTTGTGAGGCTCACTACTACCTAGAATTCATCTTCTAAGGTATCTAAGATCGGAAATCATCGGGTAGATCTCTTCCCTCACTTAGGTTGATAGCATTAGGGGATCCTAAGCTAAATTAGGCTTAATAAACACTAGGATTTCAACACCCAAACACCCTAACATGCAGATTCATCAATTAAAGAGCAACAGAGAAGAAAATCGGGTGGATCATACAAAAAATCGGACGATCTAGATGAAGAACAGGTCGATTTTTGCCTCTGGAATGGGTTTCGTGCATACAAATCATCCTAAACTAACATATAAGTCCATCCTATCATCACCAAGCCATAACCATCAATCCATCGCTCTAGAATCACAATAAACTAGCCAATAACATGCATATTAAGATCCAAAATCATCAAACAAGCATACATGGTGTTCATAGATGGATAATGAAAGATAAGCAAGTAAAATCAATAAATCTCAGCCAAATCCAAGTTGTAGCAAGACTTACAAACTCTTAAATGAAGATTCAAAACGTTCCTAACAATCCTTGCAATCGTTCTTCAATCCAAGATTACAAAAGTAACTCAAAATCACTCAAAACCTCACTAAACTCCTAGAATGGTGTTCTTGTTCTTCCTTCAATCTTTGAGAGCTTTTCTTCTCCTCCAATCTTTTCCCCAAATTGATGAGCTGTGAATGAGAGTGTGGGAGAGGAGAGATGCTCAGCAACCACCTGCAGGACCACTTATATTCTCCACCAAGAGCAAGGACGGACAAGAGATCGTGGGACACGTGGCTTAAGCTGTCAAAGGCTCAAAAATCGACCCAGAGGAAAAAATCGGCCGATTTTCCTGGGTGTAGGTCGATTTTCTTCAACAGAAGCATGCTATGATCGTCTAGCCATGAGTTGCTCCATTGCTTGCACCAATAGTGGTCTTTGTGTCCTTTGTTGCTCCAATTATGCTCCTCCTTGGCTTTGGATGTGTACCACCATGAGGCTTGGCCCTCTAATGTATCGATTAATGTCCAATAGATCCCCGAATTACCTACAAAACCGATAAAAGGTAGTGTAGACGTCTTTTCTAGAAATATGCTTGAATTGAGCGAAGACGTCATGAACCAATGCCAAAACGTGCATGAATGAGTGAGAATTCTAACTAAATGATTACCTAATCCTAAGTCATAAATCTTGTTATCAAAAATACCCCATACTTAAGGTTTGCTCGTCCCCGAGCAAATTCTCGACTATAGACTACAAGATAACATGATTTATGTATGCAGAAAAATGGCAAAATCTTTTTGGGTTTGTGCTTCTACTTTTGGATCACCTTCATAGTCATGTTTCATGGCAATGGACAAGCAATCATGTATCAAATAACTGAAAGCATGGAAAGACAATTGCACTTAACTTGATAGCATGCAATGAAATGTAAAGATGAAGAAGTCAAGATGATCATGAGCATATCCAATCTAAATCACTTAGTCTTACACACATGCAAGTAGGTCATAAGGACTTGTGAAATAGAAGGCCAAGAAACGTTGTGATTAGGTGGGAATTTTCTAGGCTATGTGATGCTAATCCGGGAAAGGAACTAAACAACCACAACTTCAAATTTTCTTATCAATTTCCCTCAAGTGTATGTTTTTCTTCATTTTCTTTTCTTTCTTTTATTTTTGAGACAATGGCATTGGTGTACAAAAGCCGAAACCTTGGTGATTAGCCATTCTCGGGCTTTTTCTATTTTTTGAGATGCATCCACACCGGGCACACATACCAAAGCTCGTTAGGACTATCGGTTTATTTGACTTTGGCAAGGCACCAACACCCGATTATGTGAAGTGTACCGAGTTACTTGTCATTTAAACCAACGTCCCCAAACCTATGTTTTTGTCTACACTTTCACAACAAATTCAGCATTCTATTCATAACATTCTTTCATCAACAACTTCACCCCACACTTGCTTTTCACACACATCAACACACTAGCATGCTCCTATTCCCGGATGGGTCAAAAGATGTCAAATTATATCAATGGAGGTGCTCAAACAACATGATCAAGATGAGAAGTAGAGAAAAATGAATTGCCTTAATCACTCCTAGATGGTGTGCAAGAACTATCATGCAATTTCGACTTTCAATACTCAATTCAATCAAGGCAAACATTCATGATCACAAATCATTCATGGTTTCAAGAGAAGTACTTCAAGTCCACATATGCTATCATCAATTTAACACATAAGGTCATCCATAGCTAATCCACAAGATAATGTTCATCATTAGGGTCATATCCAAGCCTAGAAAGCACAAAATTTTTTAAATTTTCTGATTTTTTTTGGAATTTTCGAAATATGTATGTACAATGCAAGACATAATGAAACATGTGACAAAATTAAACTATCCTAGATGCTAATCATGCAAGTGATCATGAAAACCCCACCCCATACTTAGAAACACATTGTCCCCAATGTGGAAGCTAAATAAAGAGGTGAAAGAGAGTCCTCACAATGTAAAATTGGTGATGCTTTGGTATTTCGGTTCACATTGGATGATGATGGTGGATGATCGATCAAGGATGGTAGAGAGCTCTTGATGTTCATTATGGTGTCGGAACCCGCGCTTGGCACCGCAAGCCGTCCAAGTTCCACGTCCGCTCCACCCATGCTTGATTGGAGATCATCACTTCCCTTTATACAGAGGAAAAATCGGCCCAGTTGCCCAGAAAATCGGACGATTTTATGCATGAACAGTCCGATTTTTCTGGGTGCTTTTCTCCTCGTCTATGTGCTTGGATCTTGTCCATTCAATATCTCCATGAGGCCTTCACATGACCTCCAACATCTCATAACTCATCACAATCAACAAGATCTAGCACCCAAAAACACAAAAGAAAAACAAAGCACACCAAGAGTGAGATTAAACAAAAGCAAGAAAAACAAAAGGGAAAAATATATACCAATGGGTTGCCTCCCATTAAGCGCTTGTTTAAGGTCATTAGCTTGACCAAATTCAGGAGCGTTTTAATCAAGGTGAAGTGGGGCAATCACTTCCACCGGGGCTTCCGGGATGTACTTCTTCAATCTATGCCCATTCACTTTGAAGTCACCACAATGATCTCCTCCTATCTCTACCGCTCCATGAGGAAAGATCTTCTTCACCACATATGGCCCGGTCCATCTTGATTTGAGCTTTCCGGGGAAAAGCCGCAGCCTTGAGTTGAAGAGAAGGACAAGGTCTCCTTCACTCAACTCTTTCGGGATGATCCTTTTGTCATGCCATCGCTTGGTTCGCTCCTTGTAGATCCGAGCATTCTCGTAAGCATCTAACCGGATCTCCTCAAGGGCGTTTATATCAAGCAAACGCTTCTCACCGGCTTCTTTGAGGTCAAAATTTAGCCATTTAATGGCCCAATAAGCTCTATGCTCCATCTCTACCGGAAGGTGGCAAGATTTGCCATAGACCAACTTGTAAGGAGTGGTGCCAATTGGTGTCTTGAAAGCGGTCCTATATGCCCACAAGGCATCATCGAGCTTCATAGCCCAATCTTTCCTCGTCCTTGATACCGTCTTCTCAAGAATGGCCTTGATCTCCCGGTTGGAGATCTCCACTTGGCCACTAGTTTGGGGATGGTAAGGTGTTGCCACCTTATGGGTCACCCCATACTTAGCCAAAAGTGCTCCAAAGTTCCTATTGGTGAAATGCTTTCCTCCATCACTTATGATCACCCTTGGTGTTCCAAACCTAGGAAAGATCACTCGGTTGAAGAACCGCACCACAACCTTGGCGTCATTTGTAGGAGAGGCGATTGCCTCCACCCATCTCGAAACATAGTCAACCGCCAATAGGATGTAAAGGTTGCCACACGAAGAAGGGAATGGCCCCATGAAGTCCACACCCCATACATCAAATATTTCTACCTCTTGGATGTTGTTCAAGGGCATCTCATTCCTCCTTGAGATGTTGCCCGTCCTTTGGCAAGCATCACAAGCTACCACAAAGCCTTGCACATCCTTGAACAAGCTAGGCCAAAAGAAGCCCGATTGCAACACTTTAGCACATGTCTTGTGTGCACTAGCATGCCCTCCACATGGCAAGGAATGACAATGGCGGATCACACTCTCCACTTCATCCTCCGGTATGCATCTTCTAAACATTCCATCCAGCCCTCTTTTGAATAAAAGTGGCTCACTCCAATAGTAGTGCCTCACATCCTTGAAGAACTTCTTCCTTTGGGCATATGTTAATCCGGGAGGCACTTCCTCACACACCAAGTAGTTCACTATGTCGGCATACCATGGCTCGCTTCCTCTAGACACTTGGAACAAGCACTCCTCCACCATTTGCAATTGCTCATCCCGGAATGAGTCATCAATCGGGATGTCCTCTCTTTCAAGCTCCAATGGTGGGAGTCTACTAAGGTGATCCGCCACGGAGTTTTCGGATCCCTTCTTGTCCCGGATTTCCAAGTCAAACTCTTGAAGAAGAAGGATCCACCGAATCAACCTAGGCTTGGCATCCTTCTTGGTAAGTAGATAACGGATCGCAGCATGATCCGTATAGACTATGACCTTCGCTCCAACAAGATATGAGCGGAACTTCTCAAATGCATACACAACCGCTAGCAACTCCTTTTCGGTGGTAGCATAATTGAGTTGGGCATCATCTAGAGTCTTGCTAGCATAATAAATAGCATGAGTGCGCCCATCTTTCCTTTGCCCCAAAACAGCCCCAACGGCTACATCACTTGCATCACACATGATCTCAAACGGTAAACTCCAATCCGGAGGTTGCATGATAGGTGCGGAGATCAAGGCGTTCTTCAACCTACAAAAAGCCTCAAGACAATCTTTGGAGAAGACAAAATCAACATCCTTCATTAGTAGGTTAGTGAGAGGCTTGGAAATTTTAGAGAAATCTTGAATGAACCTCCGGTAAAAACCGGCATGCCCTAAGAAACTCCTTACCCCTTTCACCGAGGTAGGTGGTGGCAACTTCTCTATCGTTTCAATCTTGGCCCTATCAACCTCAATGCCACGGTTAGACACCAAGTGTCCTAACACAATACCTTCACTTACCATGAAGTGGCATTTTTCCCAATTTAAGACAAGATTTGCCTCCTCACATCTTTGCAATACTAAGGACAAGTTAGCCAAGCAATCATCGAAAGAAGAACCATAAACAGAGAAATCATCCATGAATACTTCCATGATATTTTCTATGTATTCCGAAAAGATAGCCATCATACACCTTTGGAAGGTGGCGGGTGCATTACACAACCCAAATGGCATCCTCCTATATGCAAAAGTACCCCATGGACATGTAAAGGTTGTTTTCTCTTGGTCATCGGGGTGGATAGGGATTTGGAAGAATCCACTATAGCCATCTAGGTAGCAAAAATGGGAGTGTTGAGCTAACCTCTCTAGCATTTGATCAATGAAGGGGAGAGGGAAGTGATCTTTCCTAGAGGCCATGTTAAGCTTTCTATAATCAATACACATTCTCCATCCCGTAACCGTTCTAGTGGGGATTAGTTCATTGTTCTCATTAGTCACTACGGTCATCCCACCCTTCTTAGGTACTACATGAACGGGACTAACCCACTTACTATCCGAGATAGGGTAGATAATTCCCGCATCTAGCAACTTAATGATCTCCTTCTTAACTACCTCTTTCATTATAGGATTTAGTCTTCTTTGATGTTCAATAGAGGGTTTATGATTATCTTCCATCATTATCCTATGCATGCACAAAGATGGCTTGATGCCAACAAGATCATCAATGGTGTATCCTATAGCCTTTCTATGCAGTTTCAATTCATTCAACAATCTATTAAGCTCATCATCATTCAAAGATGCATTCACAATCACCGGATAAGTAGAATTTGAACCAAGGAAAGCATACTTTAAATGAGAAGGAAGAGGTTTAAGATCAAGTTGAGGAGGACCTTTTTCGGTTGGAGACGATCCATACAATGTAGGTTGAGACGATTGCAAAACCATGGAAGCCTCCTTGAAGTACCTTGATGATTGCTCAAACTCAAGTGGTTGATGCTGAAAAGACTCAGGAAAATCGGTCCAGGAAGAAAAATCGGACGATTTTTCAAGCAGTGGGTCGATCTGAGTTTCTATTTTGGCAAAACTGGCTGAAATTTCAGCACAAGTACAAAAATCGGCCGATTTTTGCCAGGCAGGTCGATTTTTCTGGCAGTTTTCCTCTTCTTCTAGCACTTCAAATCCAACACTTGGTAGCTCGTCCAATGCATTCAAGGCCTTGATTACTTCATTGCTACTCTCCTCAATTCCTTCTTCCATCAAGCTTGAACTAAGAACTCTCTCAAGTGGATCCTTGAGCAAGATTGAGCTCACAACCTCTCTAGACTCTTCCTCTTCAACTATGTTGAATATATCTTCATCAAGGGTTGGCCCTTTCATCATTGTTGATAGCTTGAACTTGATGTTCTCTTCTCAAATGTTGAAGGAGAGAGTCCCATTCTTGCAATCTACTAGACATCCGGAAGTAGCTAGGAAAGGTCTCCCCAAGATGATAGGAACCGGATAGTCCGCCGGGATGTCCAAAACAACAAAGTCTATGGGCACATAGAACTTCCCTAATTGCACCAGAATGTCTTCCAAGATCATTTGTAAAACTTGAGGGCGGAGCTCATAGTTGTGGGCTGCGGGATCTCCTAAGTTCACACCCGGACGGTGTGCTCTTTGTGCCGGATCCATACGTCTCCCTAGGGTTTGTGGCTCTTCAATGGCAATGGGCACAACCCTAACATTAGCCGCCGGCTGCGGTTGCTCCACCGGTGGTGGAGGAGGTGGAGGTTGTCGGCGATTAAGCTCTCCTTGAACAAGGGCTTGCCTAATCTCCTCAATCTCCCTCCTAGTTTCCTCTTGCCTCTCATTGGCAAGTCTCCTTTCTTCCTCCAAGAGCTCATCTCTTAGCCTTATTTGCTCTAAGGCTTCATCCAACTCAGCTTGGAGGTTTCTTCCGGCCATCTCTTTCTCTTTTCGGATGTTCTTGGATCTAGATCGAAGGGTTTTCTCCGGTTCGGGATCGAATGGAGCTAAATCCTTGCCACGAGATCTTCGCATACACCTAAAGAGAGAGACGATGTC
This sequence comes from Fagopyrum esculentum, assembly GCA_033239045.1. NCBI lineage: Eukaryota > Viridiplantae > Streptophyta > Magnoliopsida > Caryophyllales > Polygonaceae > Fagopyrum > Fagopyrum esculentum. The sequence goes on from BSUD01000176.1 coordinate 10,318, forward strand.
GTGAAAAGCAAAGACACACACCAAAGAGAGATCAAAAGCAACAAGAAAGATCTACACTATAAACAATCACGAAATGACTCAATCTAGACCTAGTCCCCGGCAACGGCGCCAAAAACTTGTTACGCTAGGAAATAGCACAAAAAGCTTTACATTTATAAACTCGAACTAAATCCTAAACTACCTAGCGAACCCGCAGTGTACAGGACGTTTGTAGAAAGGTAAGTATTCCGAGGTCGACACAAAGACTAAGGTGAAATCGAGTCAAGCAATGATCAAAGATAGTGTGAATCTAGACTAAGATAAGATGAGAAACAAAGAAAATGGAAAACTCAATGTTTTTGTTGGTTTTTATGGTGATCAAACAAAAATCACAAGTCAAGCAAGATAATAAAACAACTAACAACTCAAGCTAACAAAGGAACAAGTAACACAAAGCACAAGTATATGATCAAGAGAGAAAAGTAGATTCTAGAGGTCAAGATTTCCGGTTATGGCATCGGACTCAAGGTTCTAAAGATTCTAAGGACAAGCTGCGGTGTTGGGGAAAGAGTGTTTCACTAATGGAGGCGATTACCGGGTAGGTCTCTCACTTCACTAATCCCGCATCAAACTCCTATTACCGGGTAGGTCTCAAGGGGTTAGAGTAAGGAATTCCACACGAACTAGATACTACTTAAGGGTAACCCTCTTCCTTACCGGGTGAGTCTCGAAATAGGGGAATCTCAAGTAATATTCCTAGCACACTCAATCCAATAGCGGCTTGTGAGGCTCACTACTACCTAGAATTCATCTTCTAAGGTATCTAAGATCGGAAATCATCGGGTAGATCTCTTCCCTCACTTAGGTTGATAGCATTAGGGGATCCTAAGCTAAATTAGGCTTAATAAACACTAGGATTTCAACACCCAAACACCCTAACATGCAGATTCATCAATTAAAGAGCAACAGAGAAGAAAATCGGGTGGATCATACAAAAAATCGGACGATCTAGATGAAGAACAGGTCGATTTTTGCCTCTGGAATGGGTTTCGTGCATACAAATCATCCTAAACTAACATATAAGTCCATCCTATCATCACCAAGCCATAACCATAAATCCATCGCTCTAGAATCACAATAAACTAGCCAATAACATGCATATTAAGATCCAAAATCATCAAACAAGCATACATGGTGTTCATAGATGGATAATGAAAGATAAGCAAGTAAAATCAATAAATCTCAGCCAAATCCAAGTTGTAGCAAGACTTACAAACTCTTAAATGAAGATTCAAAACGTTCCTAACAATCCTTGCAATCGTTCTTCAATCCAAGATTACAAAAGTAACTCAAAATCACTCAAAACCTCACTAAACTCCTAGAATGGTGTTCTTGTTCTTCCTTCAATCTTTGAGAGCTTTTCTTCTCCTCCAATCTTTTCCCCAAATTGATGAGCTGTGAATGAGAGTGTGGGAGAGGAGAGATGCTCAGCAACCACCTGCAGGACCACTTATATTCTCCACCAAGAGCAAGGACGGACAAGAGATCGTGGGACACGTGGCTTAAGCTGTCAAAGGCTCAAAAATCGACCCAGAGGAAAAAATCGGCCGATTTTCCTGGGTGTAGGTCGATTTTCTTCAACAGAAGCATGCTATGATCGTCTAGCCATGAGTTGCTCCATTGCTTGCACCAATAGTGGTCTTTGTGTCCTTTGTTGCTCCAATTATGCTCCTCCTTGGCTTTGGATGTGTACCACCATGAGGCTTGGCCCTCTAATGTATCGATTAATGTCCAATAGATCCCCGAATTACCTACAAAACCGATAAAAGGTAGTGTAGACGTCTTTTCTAGAAATATGCTTGAATTGAGCGAAGACGTCATGAACCAATGCCAAAACGTGCATGAATGAGTGAGAATTCTAACTAAATGATTACCTAATCCTAAGTCATAAATCTTGTTATCATCATGCCCGACGATGGCCTTGTCAAGCCCGACGATGGCCTTTCCATGTCCGAGTGTTGCCTTGTCATGGCCGACGATGGTCTTGCCATGTCCGAGAGTGCCCTTGTCATGCCCGACGCTAGCCTTGTCATGCTCGACGATGGCATTGTCATGCCAGACGATGGCCTTGTCATGCCCGACGATGGCCTTGCCATGCCCGACTTTGGCCTTGCCATGCCCGACGATGGCCTTTTCATGCCCCACGCTAGCCTTGTCATGCCCGACGCAGGCCTTGCCATTCCGACGATGGCCTTGTCATGCCCGACGATGGCCTTGTCATGCCCGGCGTTGGCGTTGTCATGCTCGACGATGGCCTTGTCATGCCCGACGATGGCCTTGTCATGTCCGAGAGTTTCCTTGTAATGGCCGACGATGGTCTTGCCATGTCC
>BSUD01000176.1:13686-26603 GCA_033239045.1 Fagopyrum esculentum
ATTGTCATGCCCGACGATGGCCTTGTCATGCCCGACGATGGCCTTGCCATGCCCGACTTTGGCCTTGCCATGCCCGACGTTGTCCTTGTCATGCCCGACGCTAGCCTTGTCATGCCCGACGCAGGCCTTGCCATTCCGACGATGGCCTTGTCATGCCCGACAATGGCCTTGGCATGCCCGGCGATGGCCTTCTCATGCCCGACGTTGGCCTTGTCATGCTTGACGCAGGCCTTGCCATTTCGACGATGGCCTTGTCATGCCCGACAATTGCCTTGTCATGCCCGGCGCTGTGTTCGCCCCTAGAGGTGTGTGCAAATAAGCTTTAAATTTATAAAACTAGAATCAAGCAGCGAACCCGCAGTGTACGGATCGAGGTAGCTAAGCAAGAATTCCAGAGTATCGAACACAGGGATTTGGGTGGGAACAAATTCGATTTCAGGTTATCAAGCAATAAATATGGGAGTTTTGCAAATATTGGGAAAACAACAATCCTAAAGATCCGGGTATTCAGTTGCGGCAATAGATTCAAGATATACTAATGATGTAAAGACAGAGTAGAGATATGCAAAAGTATACTAATGTAAGGTAATCGTACGGTTGAGGTTCCAAAAACCTTATGTGACTCACCTAAAAGATACTCCCTATACAGGTTGTTGAGGCTCAATATAGAAAGGAACTAAAGACGAGGATTAGTGTCAAATACCCAAACCTATAATCTAAAGATCAAGACTAACTTATCCGATTGAGGTTGTTGAGGCTCACAATCGAGGTAGAGGTTGTTGAGGCTTCACTACCACTTAGAAAAGACAAGTCTAAACTAAGCTAAAGCAAATCTTTAACTTTGGATTAAGGTAAAAGCAAGCTCGTAAACTCAAGGAAATTACGGTTGGATCTTGAGATTCCACGGTCGTGGAACTCAAGAACAGCCCGTAATTTAAGGTTGTCGGTGACAATTCTCTAACTCTCAGGGTCTAATCTGTTTGCGATCGATCTATCATCATCTAAGCCACAACTATCAACCCTTCACCTTAGAATTGTTAAGGGTTTTTAGCCAATAACAGTCATATTGATATTAATTCAAGAATTAAGGAATAAAAGATGAAAACTTTCAAGAACTATCAATAACTTCAAGTGAATCTCAAGATCCCAACAAGTGTTTATCAAAGATTCAGAATGGAACAAACAAATCACAACTATAGGAAAGAAGAGAAACGGGATGTCAATCCGTTTCCGATTCGAACCTAAACAAGAAGAGAGATCTTCTTGCAATTCTTCCAAGAACTTCGGTCTTTCACAATTCCGAAGATCACAACGACAATCCCCACCGAAGTGCGAGATTTGGACAACTCTTCAACTGCAAACTTTGATCTCCAATGAGATCTCCAAAATTACCTCCAAGAAGAGGGTTTGTGCGTCACTAAGCGTTGTTTGTAAAGAGCTTGTGTAGAGGTGTAAGCGAGCCCTAAACGGGGATTGCACGTCTATCCGTCGATGCAAGAACGCTAAGCAGGCATGACGGAATAACCTTTCTTCCGTCCTTTTATAATGCAGGGTAAAGTGTCGGCCCGGCCCATTCTTCAAAAGATCATGGCTTCGAAATATGGCGAAAAGATTCGCCAAGATCACGGTCGTGGAAGATTCCACGACCGTAATTTTGAGGCGTGGAAACTACTACGGTTAGATCCACGACCGTAATATCCCCTGGAATGAACATCGAATTCTGACTCACAATCCACGGCCGTAATTTGGGGTAAGACCGTGATTCTTGCTTTCCTTCGTGCATTCCTCAATCCAATACTCAAATATGCTTCCAAAAAGTGTCCTCGATCTATGGACATCTCAACTCAACTCTCCTTTTCTCGATTCCGTCCGGAAATACCACCAAATCACCTATAATCAACATAGAACTCGTGTAGACATCCATATTGACAATATAGGTAATACTAGCTCATATATGCACAAAGATCAATCAAAGACTATCAATATGAATCAATTACGATTAGAAAACGTGCCTAAAATATCACAATATTTCATGCTAACAAATAACCCCATACTTAGCACTTGCTTGTCCCTAAGCAAGGTCTTTCAAAAAGTTTTTAAACAAGAGTTAGGATGAAATATGTGTACCTTCTTTTGGATGAAAGTGACTTCTAAAGAATAGATCATTCTCAAATCTTGCTTCAATCGTTTTTCAAACGTTCACACACTTAATTAGAGAGTAAAAGGCAAAGAAAACTCATGAATCAATTCAACTTCCAAACAAGCATTATAACCTTCAAATATTATCAAAATCAATCGTAAGAACTTCAATTTAGATCACCAAGCCATACAACATTCTTTTGATCTTAAGGACTTTTTAAAGAAAAGGTCTAGAGTATGGAAGGGAAGGGAAAACTTTAAGGGAGAGTGGTGCATAAATCCGGGAAAGTGGATAACTACCTTCTTCTTCTTTTGCGGTTTCCGCAACACTTCACTTAGAGCTTCGCTCTCTCCTTTTCATTTTTCGACTTTACTTTTGGAGTTTATGGATAGAGGTGCACAAAAACCGAAGCCTAGGAGATCGGCGTTTCTCAAAATTGCAAGAGATGCCTCAAACCCTTAGCGCACATACCATAATCCGCTAGGAATATCGCTCAATCCGATTTTGGCAAGACACAAACACCCGGCTATGTGAATGGTGCCGAGTTACTCATCGTCATGATTGACTTCCCCAAACCTATAATTTCTTTCTATTCAATTGATTGCAAATATATGCTCTCATGGCCCTCCCACATCAAACATGCCTTTTTCTCATTCACTTTCCAAGTTCCCGGATGGGTAAGGGAGGCTAATATTTTAATGAGGAGTTAGATGATCAAAGAAAGAAGAAAGAAAGTATCGAATTGCCTTAATCATTTCAACAAGAAGTATAGGAACTTATAATGTGATTTCAACTTCAATTTCTCAACATGATTTAGGTAACATTTTCACATTATACAACTTGCAAAAGAGGTAAAATTCATTCATTCAATTTCTTTTCGAATTACCATCCTTTCAAGCATGCAATTGTTATCAACTCAATTCGCAAGTAGTGATTATCATGGAAATCATATCGATCCGTTAGAAGCATCAAATTTTCAAAATTTGTCAATTTTTATGGGTTTTTAAAGTTCTTTTTCATGCAATGCAAGAATGAAACGTGTAACATATGATGAACATGCAATGATAGTCTAGGAATGAAAGCAACATATAGAGTAGAGTTATTACAAACATTTAGTACATCCCACCCCATACTTAGGACGAACATTGTCCCTAATGTTCACAAGAAAGAACAAAAGAAAGAAAAGAAAAAGAAACTCACAAATGGTGGCGAGAATGTCTAAAAACGAGCGGTCCGGTCATCAATCACTGCGGCGCCGGTGGAGGTGGGAATGGAGAGAAACTCGGATCATAGACCCGCCCAAACTGCTGGCGGTAGACGTCCCTCATCATGTGGTCAAGGTCGTCTAAGTGTCTGTCTCTAGCATCCGCCCGGATCTCTAATGCTCCGACTCTGTCTGAAAGTCCGGTAGCCCAATCCGGCATCCTCTCATACCATCCCGGGGGATCGGCTGGTGCTGGTGCTGGTGGTGGCGGTGGTGCTGCTGGCTGCGTCGTGGACCAAGGAGGAGGTGTGCTGTACCAAGTGGGAGGTGTAGTCATCCACGTGGGCCTCTCGCTCACACTGGCGCGGCGAGATGACGAGCCTGAAGCTCTAGCTGGGCGTGGAGAGCGCCTAGGTACATCCGGGGCCGCATCCGGCTGATCCGGAAACGTGCCGAACTCCTGCTCTGCTCCTCCACCACTCTCGTACTGCTCTCCCATGTCCTCCTCATCCTCAGCTGGTGGTGGAACGTAAGGGGGAGCTACAAGCCTGTTCGCATGCATCGCAGCGAACGTCTCCTTCCAATTATGGCGTCCCGCCATAATGGAATACTCTGGCAGCCACTCAATACCCCTGCCTGTCCTACTCTCCCAGGGCATGCCCGCATAAGGCGGACCTCTATGTGTAGGGAAGATGAGTCCCCTAACCATAAAGGCATGTAGCCCTAATGGAACTGCCGGTATACGTGTACAAGCCGAGAAGTCTACTCCAAATGTCCTAGCTATGTGGGTTACTATCCCACCATACCCAATGTTCCCCTTCGACTTGTTCTTCAATTTACTCATCGTTGCCGCCAAAAGAGTAGCACAATCAGCGCGGCATCCATAAAGCATAGCATAGAGAAGGAATAGCTCATCCGTCTTGATCTTTTGGGGCGTCTCCGTTCTAGGAAAGAGACACTCCGAAAGAACACGGCGAGCTATCTTCAAGGCTAGATGGTACATCAATCTAGCCTTGGTATCAGCTGGTTGCCAACGGTCCTCGTCGGCATAAATCATGGCCACTTCCGCCCAAAAGTCCTTGGCGGAAATGCCTCTAGGAAGTCGACCGTTATAGGTCTCATGGAACCCAAAAATGGTCCCGAACTCAATAATGCTCAAATGGTAGTCTCTGTTCATGAGACGGAAGGAGACGGTCCTATCAACATGGCTGTGCTCAAAAGATGTCACAACCTCTCGGGTGATCTCCTCATAAGCGTCTTCACGAATGTTCGTGAAGACTAGCAATCCGGCTCTATCCAAGAGCCATGTAAGGTCCTCTACTATGTTGAGAGGATGTAGATCCTCCAACAACAAATATCTAGGACCTATCATTGTCCTCTTCTCTATTTTCTCAAGTGCAGCTATGTAGTTTTCGTGTATGATCGGGATGCTAGGAGGAGGGGGTGAAGATGGAGGTGAAGGTGAGGATGGTGATGAGGGAGATGAGGGTGGTGGTGCCCTAGATGTGGAGGAGTTGCCCTTTCTCTTCTTATTTTGCTCCCCTTTCTTTTCCTTAATCCTTCCCGAAACTCTCCTTACAAAGTCCATTCTATTGAGAATCACGGTCTGTACTATAGAAACCACGGCCGTGGAACCTTCAGCGACCGTGATTCGTCTCGAAAATTCTCAATTCTCAGCAAATCAGCAATCAAACTCCACAACAAGCAGTCCTAATCTAATTTCTTCCAATCTCAATCAGTTCTTCCTAAAAATCTCTAACAAGAACGAACAAAAACGACTAGAATCAAGAAGAGAGCAAAAACCTATTTTTCGGATTGAAAAATCCGAAATGTGCTTCCGTTGATGAGTTTCCGCTCGATTCTTCGCTTGGATCTTGTTTGTGGTTGGATTTGCTTCAGTTTAGGAAGAAGAATCGTTAAAAACGATTAAAGAACGAAGATTTGGGAGAAGCTGCGGGTTTTCGGTATTTAGGGCGTGGAATTGGGGAGGATTTGTGTGGTTTTTGTGATGAAGTGTGGCTTTTATACTCGCAGACAAATTTTCAAAAATCACGGTCTATCGGGGCATTCCACGGCCGTGGAAATGTACGGACCCGTAATTTTGGTGATTTTTCACAGGCCTTTGAGAATTACGGCCACTGTAGCTATGACGACCGTAATTTAGACCGTGGAACTTTCTGGAAAGCTTCAAAGTCCAAATTTCGTCACTTCTCCTCGACATTATCCCTCCTTTCTCCTTTTCCATCGATCCTACAACCAAAAACACGAACATACCGGGAGAAATCGAGGCAAAATAAAGCAAAAACTTCTATTCTAAGCTAAACTATGAATCGAAAACAAAAACGAAAATGCAATACCTTGGGTTGCCTCCCAAGAAGCGCTTTGTTTAAGGTCCGTAGCTAGACCAGTCTTGCACTTATTCGAGTGCGGTAGGTGCAAACTCCTCAGCTTGGAGTTCCGGTGAGTACTTCTTGAGTCGTTGGCCGTTCACCTTAAAACTTCCGCTAGCTTCACCCCATACTTCAACTGCACCATGGGGGAAAATACGCTTAATTAGAAAAGGTCCAGTCCAACGAGATTTTAACTTACCTGGAAAGAGGCGAAGTCTCGAATTGAAGAGGAGAACTTGATCTCCTTCTTGGAAGTCCTTTGGAATGATATGCTTATCATGCCAACGCTTTGCTCTTTCCTTGTAGATCTTAGCGTTTTCATAGGCGTTCAAACGGAGTTCATCCAGCTCGTTGATGTCTAGGAGACGCTTCTCTCCCGCTTCCTTCATGCCGAAATTCAGCCATTTGATAGCCCAAAACGCTTTGTGCTCTAGCTCTACCGGCAAGTGACAAGACTTCCCATACACAAGGTTGTATGGTGTGGTTCCTATGGGAGTCTTGTACGTAGTCCGGTACGCCCATAATGCGTCATCTAGTTTCAAGGATCAATCCTTCCTAGTCCTTGAAACCGTCTTCTCTAGAATTCCCTTGATCTCCCTATTTGAGATCTCAACTTGTCCACTCGTTTGTGGATGGTAAGGGGTGGCGATCTTGTGAGTAACCCCATACTTGGTTAGAAGAGCTTCAAAGCGACGAGCTATGAAGTGAGAACCTCCATCACTAATGATCGTCCTTGGCGTCCCGAATCGTGGGAAAATGGTCTTGTTGAAGAACTTAACCACCACCATGGCATCATTCGTGGGAGAGGCAATTGCTTCGACCCATCTAGAAACGTAGTCTACCGCCAATAGTATGTATTGGTTTCCACAAGAAGAAGGGAATGGTCCCATGAAATCGACTCCCCAAACGTCGAAAATCTCCACCTCTTGGATGTTGTTGAGGGGCATCTCGTTCCTTCTAGAGATATTGCCTGTTCTTTGACAAGCATCGCAACAAGAAACAAAGGATTGCACATCTTTAAATAAAGTAGGCCAATAGAATCCAGATTGCAATACCTTTGCGCTAGTTTTGTTCGAACTAGCGTGTCCTCCACAAGGTAGTGAATGACAATGACGGATGACACTTTGCATCTCATCTTCCGGCACACATCGCCGAATGTTGCCATCCGGACCTCTCTTGAAGAGGAGAGGCTCGTTCCAATAGTATTCCCGGACGTCCTTGAAGAACTTCTTCCTTTGTGCGTATGACAGTCCGGGTGGTATCTCCTGGCAAACTAAATAGTTAACGAAATCAGCAAACCATGGTTCGTTACCTTTGGAGATTACCTTGATGCACTCCTCTATGATATGTAAGTGTTCGTCCGGAAAGGAGTCATCAATGGGCAAATGGTCGTCCTCTTGATGTGTTAGACGACTCAAATGATCCGCAACAGAATTTTCCGAGCCCTTCTTGTCGCGGATCTCTAGATCGAATTCTTGTAGGAGAAGAATCCATCTAATCAGCCTTGGTTTCGCATCTTTCTTCGCAAGGAGGTACCGGATCGCAGCATGATCCGTGTAGACAATCACCTTTGCACCTACAAGATAAGAGCGAAACTTGTCAATAGCGTAGACAATGGCTAAAAATTCCTTCTCTGTAGTGGCGTAGTTGAGCTGAGCTTCGTCTAGCGTTTTGCTAGCGTAGTATATGGCATGGGTTCGTCCTTCCTTTCGTTGCCCAAGAACAGCTCCAATAGCTACGTCACTAGCATCACACATAATCTCGAAAGGGAGAGTCCAATCCGGGGGTTGGATAATGGGTGCTGAAATTAGAGCTTGCCGAATGGTGTTGAACGCATCTAGACATTCCTGTGAAAACTCAAAAACCGCATCCTTCATCAATAGATTAGTGAGAGGTTTTGATATCTTAGAAAAGTCCTGAATGAAACGTCTATAAAATCCAGCATGTCCTAGGAAACTTCTTATTCCCTTCACCGAAATTGGGGGAGGAAGTTTTTCTATGGTCTCTATTTTAGCTTTGTCTACTTCTATCCCTCTACTAGAGACTAAGTGACCTAACACGATTCCTTCCTTAACCATGAATTGACACTTCTCCCAATTAAGAACTAGGTTAGTGTCTTCACATCTTTGCAAAACAAGAGAAAGGTTAGAAAGACAATCGTTAAAAGAGGAACCGTAAACGGAGAAGTCGTCCATGAAGACTTCCATGATTTCCTCTACGTATTCGGAGAAGATGGCCATCATGCACCGTTGAAAGGTGGCTGGGGCGTTGCAAAGCCCGAACGGCATTCTCCTATAAGCGAACGTACCCCAAGGGCACGTGAATGTGGTCTTCTCTTGATCATCCGGGTGTATCGGAATCTGAAAGAAGCCACTATAACCGTCAAGGTAGCAAAAGTATGAATGTTGTGCTAACCTTTCAAGCATTTGATCGATGAATGGCAATGGAAAGTGATCCTTCCGCGTTGCGTTGTTGAGCTTGCGGTAGTCTATACACATTCGCCATCCAGTCACGGTTCGGGTAGGAATGAGTTCGTTGTTCTTGTTGGTGATGACCGTCATTCCTCCCTTCTTTGGAACCACTTGAACCGGGCTCACCCATTTGCTATCGGAGATAGGATAGATGATACCTGCATCAAGAAGTTTAAGAATTTCCTTCTTGACAACCTCCTTCATGGTCGGATTCAACCGCCTTTGAGGTTTTCTTGAAGTTCTAAAGTCCTCCTCCATTAGTATCTTATGCATGCATAGGGAGGGTTTAATACCTACTAAGTCCTCAATAGTATAGCCTATGGCTTTTCTATGTTTCCTAAGGACAATCATGAGCTGTTCATGTTCATCTATGCTTAATTTGGAACTAACGATGACCGGAAAGGTAGAATTAGATCCAAGAAAAGCGTACCTTAGATGAGTAGGAAGTGGTTTGAGTTCCATTGCTTTCGGAGCTTCCAATGATCCTTGAGGAGCTTCCGATGTTTCCTTAGAAGTTTCTAAGGATGTTGAATGGTTGGGAGAAGAATTAGAAGAAGTTGAAGAAGTATGCCGATCACCCTTTTCCACGGCCAAAATTACGGCCTCCTCTGGTGTTCCACGGCCGTAATATCCTCTGGAATGGAGATCGATTTTGGTCGTGGAATCCACGGTCGTGGAATATAGGGTATGACCGTGGATTCGAGTATTCTCAGCCTCATCGTGGAGTTTCTCAAACTCCACTTCATGCATCTCTTCTTGTGCTTCTAAGGCTTCAATTTCCTCTTTGCACTCTTCCTCTTCTCCTACATCGGTTAGGCTCATAGTAATAACCTTTTGCAAGGGATCGTTAAAGAGAATCGCACTTACCTCCTCCCTAGATAAACCTTCTTCGTCTTGGACATTGTAAATATCCTCATCGAAGATTGGCTCCTTCACTAGAGTGGAAAGAACGAACTCTACTTTCTCTTCCCCAATATCAAAAGCGAGTCTCCCATTCTTGCAATCGACCATGCAGCCGGAAGTTGCAAGAAACGGCCTTCCGAGTATGATCGGGACCGGACTATCTGCAGGAATGTCAAGTACGACAAAATTAATGGGGACAAAGAACTTGCCTAGCTTGACTGGGACGTCTTCTACAATGCCGACGGGACGAGTAATGGATCGATCCGCCATGTATAACGTCATCTTCACTGGTTTAGGGTCGCCTAAACCGATCTTCCTGCACAATGCAAGTGGTATGATGCTCACACTTGCTCCCAAGTCACATAAAGCGTCATATGTGACTTCTCCCACTCCAATGGGAATGCAAAATGACCCCGGATCTTTCAGCTTTGGGGGCATTTTCTCCTTCATAGTCTTGATGAGATCCGAAGAATCCGAACTCATCTTGACCTCTCCAAAATCTTCTAGCTTCCTCTTGTTAGAGAGGAGCTCCTTCAAGAACTTGCCATAAGCCGGCATACCTACAATTGCATCAATAAAAGGTATATTAATATGCAGTTTGTTCATGAGTTCTATGAACTTACTGAATTCCTTGTCTAGGCGCGCTCGCGCTCTAGATTGAGGGAACGGTAGGGGAGGTTTGAAAGCTGGAGGGGGAACATAGACGTCCTCCTTCTCCTTCCCCTTTTCTTTGCTTTTCTCTACGGGGACTTCAACGAACGTAGGCTGCGGATCGGTGGTAGTCACTCCGCTCCTAGTTGTAATCGCCATTACCCTTCCCTTAGGGTTGTCCTCCGTCTTCCCTGGAAGTTTCCCTGGATTTCTAGGAACTTCTTCCGCATGATCGAACATTTGGTTTTCTAAAACCTTTTGAGCTTTGTCGATCTTAGAAACTCGATCATCGAATTTAATGAAGCGGTCCTCCATCCCTTGAAGCTTTCCCAAGATAGTTTCCAACATGGGATCTGGCTTCTCCTTCCCCGAAGTGCTTCCTCCATTAGATGATTGCCCCTGGCTTTTCAAAGGAGTAGAGGAAGAGGAAGGTGGAGTTAGCGAATTAGAATTGGAAGGATATGAGTTACCGGAATTCTGCTGATTGGAGCGCCAATTGTTGTTGTTTGAACCACGATTGTTGTTCCAATTGTTGTTGTTCCGGTTGTTGTTGTTTCCATTCCAATTGTTGTTCCGGTTATTGTTCCGGTTATTGTTGTTGCGGTTGGTGTTATCACCGCCGTTGTTGTTGTTGCCCAAATAGCCTACATCCTTCCCTTGTTGCTTTGGGAAGTTGGTCTTGATAGTCTCCTTCAACTCCTTGATTTCATTGTTGAGGGAGAAAATCTGATTTTGAGCTTCATGTGTGAGCTTCGCTCCTTGCTCCACACGATTTCCTTCCACCTTTCGGTGGGAATACTTCTCTATGACTCTTGCTTGCTTCTCAATGAAGTCCCAAGCGTCATCTTCTCTCATGTCCATGAACGTTCCACATGAGAGGGATTGGAGGTTGAATTGCGTTCCCGCATCCAGCCCTTTGTAGTAAATTTCTAGCAAGGCAAGCTTGGATATGCCATGATGAGGGCAATCCAAGAGCAAATCCTGAAACCTTTCCCAAGATTGAAACAAACTCTCGTTAGGTCTCATAGAAAAATCATTAATCTTACCTCTAAGTTCCGCCGTTTTGGAAGGCGGAAAGAATTTGGTGAGAAACTCTGCGGAAAGGTCTTCCCACGTGTCTAGTTTCCCATTAGGAAGAGCTTGGTACCAAGACAGCGCTTTCCCTTTCAAGGAGAAAAAGAATGGTTTAAGCTTGTAGCTGTTGGTAGTGGCGCTCTTCGGTCTCATCGTCTCCATCATACACTCAAAGTTTTGCAAGTGTTGGTGTGGAGATTCAGTGCTTGTACCGCCAAACTGGCTTTGGCGAACAAGAGTGATAACTTGAGGGTTGAAGCTAAACCCTTGTACATCTTCAGCATCAAAGTTCACACCTAAGCGGCGTGGTTGTTGTGTTGGATCCATCCGTTGGCCAAGAGTTCTCGGCTCATTATCCACACGTTCGACCCTCGCATTCCTAGGTGGAATGCGGCGGTTAGTAGCTCCTTGTGTATTGAAAGGATTCACATTGACCGCGGGGTCAATCTCTTCTAGCGGTGGCATGGAAGAGTCGCTATCATCAGCGGATGAATGACTTCTTCTTCTTCTAGACCTTGAAGTCCTTTTCGAGGATTTCTTGATCATGTTATTTTTAAGCTCGCTCATTTGTAATCCCATCTAGAACATCTGATCCTGTAGAGTGTTGACTTGGGATTGATGCCGATTCATCTCGTCTATGCGAAGGTTATCATTCCAGCGAAGTTGAGCTTCCTTCTCTGCTAGCTCCGATTGGAAATCACGTTCGTTTCCTTCGGTCATCTTCTTTTCCTTGCGCTTTTGCCTCAAGGTTTTCTCTAGCTCTTGATCAAGAGGTAGGAGATCTCCGGTATTCCTAGACCTGCGCATACACTTAAAACAATATCAAACAACGAGAGCAAGCTCCCAAGCTTGACAACCGGTTACCGAATTCGGCCGAAACCAAATCCCCGGAAACGGCGCCAAAAACTTGTTCGCCCCTAGAGGTGTGTGCAAATAAGCTTTAAATTTATAAAACTAGAATCAAGCAGCGAACCCGCAGTGTACGGATCGAGGTAGCTAAGCAAGAATTCCACAGTATCGAACACAGGGATTTGGGTGGGAACAAATTCGATTTCAGGTTATCAAGCAATAAATATGGGAGTTTTGCAAATATTGGGAAAACAACAATCCTAAAGATCCGGGTATTCAGTTGCGGCAATAGATTCAAGATATACTAATGATGTAAAGACAGAGTAGAGATATGCAAAAGTATACTAATGTAAGGTAATCGTACGGTTGAGGTTCCAAAAACCTTATCTGACTCACCTAAAAGATACTCCCTATACAGGTTGTTGAGGCTCAATATAGAAAGGAACTAAAGACGAGGATTAGTGTCAAATACCCAAACCTATAATCTAAAGATCAAGACTAACTTATCCGATTGAGGTTGTTGAGGCTCACAATCGAGGTAGAGGTTGTTGAGGCTTCACTACCACTTAGAAAAGACAAGTCTAAACTAAGCTAAAGCAAATCTTTAACTTTGGATTAAGGTAAAAGCAAGCTCGTAAACTCAAGGAAATTACGGTTGGATCTTGAGATTCCACGGTCGTGGAACTCAAGAACAGCCCGTAATTTAAGGTTATCGGCGACAATTCTCTAACTCTCAGGGTCTAATTTGTTTGCGATTGATCTATCATCATCTAAGCCACAACTATCAACCCTTCACCTTAGAATTGTTAAGGGTTTTTAGCCAATAACAGTCATATTGATATTAATTCAAGAATTAAGGAATAAAAGATGAAAACTTTCAAGAACTATCAATAACTTCAAGTGAATCTCAAGATCCCAACAAGTGTTTATCAAAGATTCAGAATGGAACTATCAATAACTTCAAGTGAATCTCAATAACTTCAAGTGAATCTCAAGATCTCAAGATCCCAACGTTGACCTTGTCATGCCCGACGATGGCCTTGCCATGCCCGACGCTGGCCTTGTCATGCCCGACGTTGGCCTTGCCATGCCCGACGATGGCCTTTTCATGCCCGACGCTGGCCTTGTCATGCCCGACGCTGGCCTTGACATTACCGACGATGGCCTTGTCATGCCCGACGATGGCCTTGTCATGCCCGACGCTGGCCTTGTCATGATTGACGATGGCATTGTCA
>BSUD01000180.1:0-16528 GCA_033239045.1 Fagopyrum esculentum
AATGAAAGTGTTCTTTTTAGTAATGATTTTGGTTTCTAGACCAAACACGGCCTTAGTCTTTTAAAAGTAATTATGAAAAGCTTGGTTATTCTTTTGTGTATTTATTGGTGTCAAAAAATGAGCTTTTGGTGTGGGTGGGTTCGTTCGTGTGTGCCTGTGGATTGTGGTATTCGCATATGCACTTTGTTTTAGCCTTTTTCATGTCTTGTTTAAAATATTTGGACGTATTTGCAGTTTGTGTGGAATGGCAAGCAAAGATTAGTGGTACTAATCATAATCAATTAGTATTTGCTCCTGCCCAATGATCATATTCTTGGAAGATTAATGCATGGATGCTATTGGTACTTTTATATTATTTTGCATACAAGCAATGAATGTGTTCAACAATGAACCTTATCCTCCATAAAGAGCTAGATTGATCATATCATCAAAGCTTAGGGTTCCAAGTTCCAACTTTGTTGTTGAGGGTGCTGAGAAATCGCTCCGGCATAAACCTCCGATTGTCGGGTTTAATCCTTCAAAAAGTAACAATTTTATCGTATTTTGACAAAATTAGGGATTAAAAACACGAAATTTCTACCATTGATATCTTCGTAGATTCGATCGTAGGGGTGACCTCACCCCCAAGTATGAAACAAGTTAGAAGTAAACGATATGATATCCCTGTAGTGTTTTTATAGCCTCCGAATTATCAGCTATATGTTTCATCTATAATGATATAACATTATAAAGATATCGACTAAAATGCTTTAACTTTGATGTATAATGATATAACATTATAAAGATATCGACTTTAGTCAATTATATTATTTTTAAACATACAAAGCTCTATTCTTTAATCCAATATGTACTTGGTTACAATTGGATGCATGTAGCGTCTACACAATATTTAGGAATATTATTAGAGGGACAAAATAAACGTAAGAATATGTTTGACTTGAAGTATTAAGATTTCAATGGAGAAATAATTAATTTATTTATATAATAGAATCTATGAAGAATTAAAGATTTAGTTGTCGTAGGAGATATTAGATAGACACAACATGAATCTTTGTTATATTATGTGTAAAAGAATTACGGCAAAAGAACGAATGAGAGCAAGTCTTAAAAGAAAATTAGGCCTTAGTGGAAAATATTTATGCTTTGATTATTAAAATTTAATGATTCTGAAATTGATTTAAAATACAAAATATTAATAGTGGCGGGAGAATCGGCTTTAAGCTGTTTTCTTCTTCACTTGTCGTGGGTCCTCTAATCACTTCAATGAACTCCTCAACTAGATTACGACTGTGTCATTAGTCATTTTTTGGTTTATTTATAAATCTCTAATCAATATTTTAATTTTTGTTAAGTAACTTTTACTTATACTTATCAACTAAAGTGAGAGATTGTTATCGAGTCGAATGATTGTAACTTAGGTCCCGTTTGGTTTTAACTCAGGAATCGGAAACGGAATGAAAATGAATATAGTTCATACGTACACCCTTATTTATGAAAATCTTTGGAATCATTCATTGTGGTTTGAAGTAATTGGAGTAGAGTTAAATTACTTTTGATACCTTATAGGGTAACAAAATGTGGGGAATTTAGTGCATTTTGCCTTAAACCAAAAGAAATGATTCCATACAATTACATGAATAAGGATATAGATATGGACCAAATTCGTTTTCATTCCGTTTCCGTTTCCGGAGTTTGAAACAAACGGGCCCTTATAGTTACCACCTTAAGAGGGTCTACTAAAAATCGTTTACATTTTGTTTTCTTATCCATTGTTTAGTAATGTTTGTAAGTTGGATAGGTAAGATTTATTTATAAATTTTATTTGTCAACTTTATTTTGATCACTTGAATCCTAAGGTTGATAACTATAGATTATGGACCTTAATTTTTTTTTCATGCTTCTAGTTTTGACAACTTATTTGATCCATTTTGAGTTTAGTTGATAAAGGTATAAAATGTGTTTTGATATACTACATACTTACTTTCTTTTATACTTTTTATATGTAAATGAATGTCCATTTTGATAAATAAATTGTTACATGGAATTTAGATGGTGAGTGTGAAGAGGTTTTATAGGTAGAGAGTCTAGTTATTCGTAGTCTTGTACATTATGCTGTTATATTTATTTAAATATGCGTTTGGAGTACATGAATACAATCTCATTGTTATTGATCGACATACAAGTATTGAATTGTTCAAATTAATTTTTTTAAGGTGAAATAACTTAAACATAATGTCATCAAAATGCCCTCTCTTGTATATATTATTCGATAGGAAAAGTTAAATATTATGCTTATGTAAGCTATGTTTGGTCCTTGCGAGTTGTATTCAACCCAAAGGTTGTATAAAACTTGGTTGGATTACATACATGTTTATGATAGCGAACACGTGACAATTATAAGGTTATACACAGGGATAGTAATTCAGCCAAATATAATATTATTATTACTCGGGACTTATTGTCAGTGTTTGACTATCACGACAAGAGTATCACTAGCAATTAACATCAATATCCAAAGACTTGATATTGATGTTGCACTTGATATCTTGAAATGAGATGTACAGTTTATCTTTGTATTTGATTGATTATGGTTTATATTATGAATGTTCAATTTTATCCCTCTTTTAGTAAATTTGATTATTTATTAATCGAATAACTTAGGTTAAAGTTTAGCCCCTAAGAATGTTAACTTGTGGGATTGAATAATATGGTATATATATTACTTTGGCTGTGTAGATTTTAACCTCACTTTAAGGATAAAACGCACATTCTCTTATAAATTTTGGATCTTCCAAAGAGAAAATAACCTTCTAGATGTGAGAATGTTTTGTATGTGAAGGCCTTATGATCGTTATGAACATCATTTGAGTTTTCTCAAGAGGAGATGGGAACAAAGAAAATCAAAATGAGTAACTTTGAGATGGTATAAGACTTTACAAAAGGCGATAAAATAAAAGATCTTGCCATTCGTTTACTCCTCTAGAGGGAGGGAAAGGCAAACGGAAATATTAAGGGTTTAAACCAAAAGAAACATAATAAAAAAATATATAATTGCATCTTTTGTAACAGATTTGGACATGTAAGAAGGATTTTACAAATCCCACGCTCAGCGTATAAAGAATGCATCTTTCTCAATTTGGCTTACTCTCAAGTAAACATATTTTTCCTATCTAATAACACTTGGTGACTACATTCAAGTATCGCTAATAAGTACGAGCGTTTTTTCAATAGATGTTATGTTTCATGATTTCATTGCCCGTTAATAATGGGATTTGCAAGATTTTTCTTGAGAATGTAGAGTTTGGAGAAGAAGAATTAAGGAACATTTGTATTGATGTAGTTGTCTTTAACAAAAAAGATTAACTTCAACTTGTTATTGAAAGTAATTTTAAGTATATTTAACTGAGCTTCAAGAAACATATTAAGTATGTGACAATAATTGTGGCACCCCGTAAAATTATCATCCCGCATCATATAAAGAGGGATTTATGGTTAACTTATAATGATAGGTTGCTACCCATGTCAACAATTTTTTTTTTCCAGTTATCGAGTGAGGACAAAGAACTCTGAGTTAAGTGTGTTCGTGCGGGAGCAATTTCATGATGGGTGACCTCTTGGGAAGTTTTTGCATGTGCATAAAGACCTCTTGAGTTACGAGTGCGCTCGTCCTAGTAGGCGGTCACTCGGCTCGGTGGACGGTCCTTTAGTGGGGGAGATTGTAGCACCCCATAACCGCATCATATGAATGGAGATTTATGGTTAACTTATAAAGATGGGTTGTTACTCGCCCTAGTAGGCTGTCACTCAGCTCGGTGGACGGCCATTTGACATGACGTGGACGTCAGAAGTTTAAGTGGGGGAGATTGTAACACCTCGTAAAATTATCATCCGCATCATATGAATGGGGATTTATGGTTAACTTATAAGGATGGGTTGTTACTCGTGTTAACGCGAATTCTTCTTTTCTAGTGGCGAGTGAGGACAAAGAACTCTAGAGTTATACGTGCTCGTCCGGAAGCAATTTCAGAATGGATGACCTCGTGGAAAAAGTTGTTATTGAAAGTGATTTTAATTATATTTAATTTCTCTTCAAGAAACATATTAAGTATATGACAATACTAAGGTTCCTTCTATAGAGCAAACTCGACAACCTTAAGAAGTGTCATTAAGGAGTTTATTGAGAATTGAGGTATACAATCTTATATGATTACATTGTATATCTTGTAGAACAAGTGATTCTTTTGGGGTAGATACGAGAAAGATATAACCCGTTTCATATAGAACAAGAAGATAAAGTAGGTACATCAATATGAATATTCATTCACATGCATTATATGACTCGTTTAGGATAATAACGAAATGTGTGACTCATTTTAATTTAGAGTTACATGAGATGGAATAAAGAAGTGTTTTTACATCTAGTGATGATATACATATGTGGTTCAACTATAAAAATTGATCTAAAGATTTGAAAACTATATGAAAATAAGATTTCCAATACAAGACAGTGAAATTATAAATTTATAAGATTAATACTTCATTCGGATTTGTGGTAAATATGGTTGGAAATTTTATATTGCACAATTCAGTTGGAGTAAGTAAATATTTATCGATGATATACTATCAATTTGCAACGATATGGGTTATTGACCGAAACCAAGAGATTTCTCATTAGGAGTTTATGAGAAGAAAGATCTTGAGGATGTTTCTTTTCTGTAGGCAAAAGACATCATGAGATGATTCTTAAAGGGTCATTAAGTTGTAACAAAAGAGCTAAAGATTATCAATTTTGGCCTTAACGTATGCCCTAAGGAAATCCTTGAAGTTTTGAGGATGTAAAAGATACCCTAAACCATTGTCATATGGCGTTTAATGTCTTTGTTTTTGTGTACACTTCCAAATATAGTGTACATGACTAACGTGTATAGCAAATTAAAAAGTACATGAAGTCATGCAGCCTTGCAAAGTATGAAACATTTCATGTTAGAATACGAAAATCAAGAGTTTGATTATCATTGGATATTTTATCTCGATGTCTTTAGACGTCGAATAAAAGACGATCAACTTAAGACTATAGGTTGTATGAAAGAGATATGTCCAGGAAAGTGTTAAACAACACTTAAACTACTACTAATGTTGCATATGTTTGTCATTAACTACATGTTTTGTAATGGTTCAAGAGGCGATTAAAGTTATTTTGTGATAACATATATGCAGTTTGTCTACAACACCTTTTAAAGTTCCTTGATGAAGAAATATATAGACATTATGTTTATGTCAGTGAACGAAAAAGTTTAGGAAATGACAAGTTATATAAAAAGTAGGCATGTTATGAGATCACAATGCATGTAATTTTCATGTCACTCATTTACATTTGATCTATGTCATTGAATATATTGACACGATGATCAAACTGCATGTAATTTTCATGTCACTCATCTATACTTTATCTATGTCCTTGGCGTTCCAATGTCCCTCTTACTCCCGCATAACTCTCTTAACTTAATCAAAATTCAAAGACGAATTATTATTATTCAAGTCACTTAAGTTCAGAATTGAGAGTAATGACTTATATTAAAGAATTAAATGAATCTAAGTGTTGTATTTTGTCATGTAATTTTAGCTTTTTAACCAATTGGTGGATTTTCTTTTTTAAATCCAGAATGTTATGGGGAAGTAAGTTTCTTATTTTTTATTATTTTCTCAAGTACAATATTTTATATCTATTTTTAAATCTGTTCAGGTCCAAAACCTAAACCGATACTAGTAGGTTCGATTTTCGGTTCTTGTTTTTAATCGGTTTTTGATTTTTATTAGTTCGGCTGTAGACCTACGGTTATCCCTAACCTGAACCATTTCTAAACGATTAAACCCTTAAAAAACTTCATATTCACAAACAATTTGTTTTGTCGAATAGAATCTCAATAATTTTCAGAAATTGTATCATATTATCCTTTGCTAATTAATACATAATTTATTAAAAAACCTTAAATCAAAGACTTGCAAGTAGTTTCACAAACAATTTTTTTTTTTAATAAAAGATTTGCAAGTAGTAACTATCAAAGCTAAACATGAAAGGAACAACTTTAGGTACTTGTCTGATAACTACAATATCCACTTTGTTTTTCCCCTAACTTTTCTATTATACAATCTTCCCCACGTATATTAATCAAAAGCTAACAACAATGATGACTTGAACATCCATAATTATAAATTTAAATACTTCAAAAATAATGTATTTACATTTCTATAAAGAAATATACATTTGATCTCATAGTGATATCACAAACCATCATCTAAATAATGCAATCTTAGCAAAGCTAACTTTTGATAAAATTTAATCGAATCTTAATCCCCAATTGTATTATAATGTATTAAAAGTATTTGCCAAACATTAAAAACTTTATCCTCATTGTGACATCGGAATAAGATTCATTATTTTTTTGTTATGGTAAATGTCAAGTTTCTATATGTATAGACCGTAGCATATCCTTAAACCTAACAAACTTTTGTAAATAAGCGAAAAATCTTATAAAAATATTCTACTAGGTAAGTGAATTGCTAGTTATATTATCGATTAATTTTAGAATAAAATCTTATTTGATTTATATGTGGAGATTTGTACACAAAAAACTTATGCAATTTAGTATTGTATAATGATTTTTATGTGTTGATAGGAAAATAATATTCAATCACGATTACATATCAAAAAGTTTGTTTATTTTTAACTGATCGGTCTGATAAAATGATTATAGTTATTCGGGTTTTTTCGGGTTGAACTTGAACTGAGTTTGGAATTTGGGTCTAGGGCCTTGTCCATGCTCGTTGGAGCTAGAATTTCGGACATGCCTAAGGCCTTGCTGATACTCTCCGTATTTTCGGATTAGTGAGTTACACAATAATAAAGTAACTCATTGAAGCCTTACAATGAGATCTCGAGATCAAATCCTACCACCTACCTTTTATATTGATCATGTATTTGAAATATTTTATTAAAAAATGAGCTTTCGAGTGGTTAAGCGGGCTTGAACGCTTCCTTACACATACTAGTCTGAGCCAGATTTTCCAACCTGAACAAACCTAAAGGTTTGTTCACCCCGCCCGTTTACCCGGATGGACGGACAAGACCGAGTATTAACCTTTGTCTTTACCCTATCGGTTTACAAATTGCCTATTTATAAGAGAAAGATTTGCAATTTTGTAACTTTAGAACTCAAAATATGCTCAAGAAAACAAGAGGCCGACATAGTGTATTAAAAAATGTAAGATTTGGATTTGTAGGAAAGAAAAGAGGGGCACTCAAAGGACAAGTAATATGTATCCATTTAGTGGAAGAGAGTTGTGTGGCATTGTGGGCTTAAAATGCAATTAAGAAGAAGTAAAGCTAAAAGCTTTGTGATAACCCCATCCATCTTTGCATCTTTCGGCCACTTGTCAATTAATAGCCCCAATTTCATTTTCCACCCATAATACCCTTCTTCGTTTTATATTAATAGTACAACTCCATCCATATTATAATTTACCAAATCAAAATGCCCCCACAACCCACAATCTACAGTCATAAGATTTTTCTTTATCCTCCTAGAAGAATAAAAAGATAGAAAGTAACATGGTGATATGTTCATCTATACGTGTATGTCATAGTTTTAGTGTGGGATGGAGTTTTTAAGAAGCCCATCAAACTTTATATCTATAACTTAAAATATTAAAGGTGATCACTTTCACATCAGTTATAACTGTCGATGTGAAATGTGAGTCTTAAATCTCGTAAATAAATTTACAAGACTCGATTGTAGCAATGGAGTTAAAATCGAACTCATTGAAGATGATAGGCCGGCCTTTAACAATATTTGTTCTATTAAGTAGGCACAAGCCATAAACTCATTTAGTAAATGTATGAGTAATAGTGATATTCAGTTAGAGTGATAAGGAAGGGTTTACAAAACAAAAGAGCATTAAAAAAAAAGCCTAATTTACCAAATTCTTTCATAAATAAATGAACATAAACAATAAACACAAATGCAAGAGTCAATTAGTCTACAAAGTTATCACTAGTCAGTCGATCGATGATACAAAAACGAGAGAAAACAAGATCACGAGGATGAGAAAGAAAACAAGTCGATCGACTAGTGTAAACTGGAGACAAGATGATCAATTAGTGTAGAAAATATGAGACATAAATAGTAGCAATAAGGGATAGTGAAGAATTGGTTGTTTCTTGATTCAAAATCAAGCACTTTGCAAGTAACAAGATTTTAAGATTTTAATCAACTATTAATAAAAGAGTTATAACATTAAGATCACCACAACATACATCTATCTCAATATATAAACACATAGAAGAATGTAAATCATGTTATGTGGGAAACTATTTCTCTCGGCTCTCCTATTTTGTCAGCTGAAAGAACATGTAATAATGAAAAGTTCTACAATAGGCTCACCCATTTTGCATATAATATTCAAAACTATCATAACTCTCATGTATAAACATGAGAGTAATATATACATCTTTTATAACATAATAGTCAAATTCTCCAAATCCTAGGTATATACGGAATTTTTTATTGGAAAAAAGTATTTCCATGTTTTAAATATATCTATTATATTGAGAGAATGAAACTCTCAACAAATATATTAAAAAAAATGATTTAAAGTGATCATACATTCTAACATACATATAAATCAAGTGACAGGGAAAGATCATTAAGAGGATCATAATTATATGAATAGTATCTAATGTTAATGAAATAATTGGTAATGATTGAAATAGAGAAAGGTATAGTAGAATGCTTGTGACATAACTTGAAGCCAATTGTTGGTGGGAAATGATTTTACATTTTGTGTGGAAAGGGCATTAAGAAGATCATATACAAATCCCAATTTACTTAACATTTGTCATCATTTGAAGATTTCATTGCATGAAAAAAATATGTTATTTATTAACACTTTATTTCATTACTCTATTTTCTAGTAAAGTCCTCCTCATTTTTTTTTTTTGCATCAACAACTTGACTTAGGATGCCTAAGATTTGTGGGTAGGCTTCAAAAGCCCATGGGCCACCACTTCAAAAGTCCAATTTTGCATCTATGGGACCTAAAATTTAGGTTGTGTTTGACAAAATATTTCAACTAAGAGCGTCCGTTCGGTATCACGAGATTTTTATGTGTATTTTTCATAAACGATTATCATTAAAAATACTTTACTTGACAATAACCTCTTCAAAACAATCTTCATCGGTTTGAGTCAAGTTGGACTCAACGTAATAAGTTGACTATAAACACATTTTTATTTTTAAGGCCGTCAAATGTCAACTAAATCATTCAAATATACTTTTAAAATATTAAAGTATAAGATATGGGCTTGTGGAAAACCACTTAATTGGAAAAACATGAAAGTGTGTTATGTTAATGATTGTGCCACAAGTTAAGAGTGACACCATGTAAGGTTTAGTTGACATGTAGGACTAGTTTGTGGGGCTTGCAAACTTAGTGGAGAGCCAAACAAAACCTAATTTTTGGTAATGCTATGCAAATTCATCTAAAGTGGTAAACTCAACATCTTTGGTCTTTTTATATTTAATATACCAAAACATTACTTTTGGGCTTTAGTTGCACTTAAATTTATTATGGTTATTCTCTTTAAAAAGATTTATATGATAGGATATTAAGTCATATAGACCCACAACAACAATATGTTACAAATAAAAAAAAATTTACCTACAACATGAGTAAAATTAACCTAACAAACTATTCACCCCAACCCTAAATTCCTAAATAATTTAGTTGGTTATCATTTTGTTTTGATAGCTAAGAAATTTATTTATTGGATGAGGATAATTCTAGTACCCTTAAAAAAAAGATCATTGGAATATATTTTAGAGAACGGTTTGATATATCTACACCATAATTTTATTATATGCACATTAAAATATGTTACAAGATACACACTTAGGGATGTGTATTTAGGATTAAAACATATTGATTTTTTTATGGTCTGATTTACACCCTTATCTGGCCCGGTCATGGGTCTTTGTTATTTCTAATTTCGGTTTACAGTCCAGTCCCGGTCTAAGACCGTACAAAAACAATGGATTGGAATGTAAATATATATATTTTTAAAAATAAATATGTAAATTCTGAAACCCTACGAAGTTGAGGACTGGTTTAAATGGGCGGCCTGTAACTAATTCGAACTGTTTTGATTTCATATTGTACGAATTAATGTAGGAGCCCTCGCGAATGAAATCTGAACTGGTTTAAATTTGGTCCCGACGAAAATTCAGTTTGGACTAAAAATTCCGATTCGAAGGGTACACAACCCTACACATACTTGGAGGGATACAAAATTATTATTTTTTTAATGATAAACAAATTTGGTAATCGCAAGATTCATATATCACGGCCCATAGCTCAAACTAGAGAGGTTTGGGCCTGCAATTCAAACTAACTACATAAGAACGTGTAACAAAGTATCATGATGAATAAAATTTGCAATACATCAATAAAGGAATCACTCTCAACATGTCAGCTAAATGGGTAATGCACTTGCAATCAAAGTTATACAATTGTTTGTATGTTTCGTGATTTGCAGTTACTCTTTCAAGAGTTTGGTGGCGGATCGAAATCCGGATCGGACCAATTTTTTACGGTCCGGATGACATCTGAACCAGATCCGATTCAGTCCACACTCCACAGTCCAGTTGTATAGTAATCTTGAGTTCAGGTCCAAGACCGGAAAAACAGATTGGGATCGAGCTGGAAATTAATAAAAATAAAACTACAAAATGTAAGAAAGAGAACTTAGATGGAACCAGGTTGGATCGATATTTCGGTCCCGATACCACCTGGGACTAGATCAGCCCGCTCCATGCTTACTGTCCGATGTCAGTGCCAGAAAACCTCAGCTCCGGCAAGGTCTGCTTGAAAGAGCAGCAACCGGCATAGATCATTCGAGGAGATGCACAAATATTATCAATTACATAAAAACACATTGGTATCACCATGATAACAGGCAACTTCTTGCTAACACAAGCAGTCAATAATAATAATAATCAATGAATCTAATAATCTCAACACAAACAAGTCTTACTTCCACATAACACTTCATGCTTCAAATTACTAA
The DNA here is from genome assembly GCA_033239045.1 of Fagopyrum esculentum. Classification (NCBI taxonomy): domain Eukaryota; kingdom Viridiplantae; phylum Streptophyta; class Magnoliopsida; order Caryophyllales; family Polygonaceae; genus Fagopyrum; species Fagopyrum esculentum. Next base: position 11,123 of record BSUD01000180.1, read on the forward strand.
ACATTCATTAATCCCATTGATCTTCAACTTATAATCACACTCCTTCAAACTTCATTTGGTTCGCATCTAACTTATAGTAGTCTAACTTACTAAATACCTCAATCCATAGATCCTGCAAAAGAAGAAGATAAGAATCTTTAGATACCGGCAATGAAGCTAAACTATAATTCAAGAGTATTACAAAAGGACATGGAAAGGGCACCCCTGCCCCGTGATTCGTTACATGTTTTTATACAGCTCATTATATGTGGATCAACAATCAACAATCAAGTGTGCGAGACGAAAAGATGTAACACAGTAAGGTTTTCATTTGTTAAATTTACAAACACATCAATTCATTTCCTATATTTAAGTTAACTTCAAAAAGAACTGAACTTAAAATACTACAGATCATCCCTTCCTGTTACTAATCATTATGGTGCTGGTATGTGTATTGTATTATTGAACTATATGTCAACAAATCAGAGTGGCGCAGCGGAAGCGTGGTGGGCCCATAACCCACAGGTCCCAGGATCGAAACCTGGCTCTGATATTGAGTAGCTTCCAGCCATTTATTTTTGCCCTCAATCCCAAAATTTTGCCTTACTTCGTGATCAATCCATACTAACAATATTGGAAATACCATCAAACTTTACTTGAAACATTCTCATTCACTATGAGCTTATATAATCAAACTTAACTTAAACATTCATCAACATAACAACAGGCAGCAAATAAAAGCATGTTAAACATAAGATACCGGCAATGAAGCTAAACTATAATGCAAGAGTATAACAGAAGGAATTCGTTCAGTGTTGGTGTGTTCGAGCACTCTAAAGCATCCGACATGGACAGGGCACCCGTGTGAGTGTTACATGTTTTATATAACTCATAATGTGTGGCTCTACAAGTCAAGTGTCCAAGACGAAAAGATGTGACCCCATTAGGTCTTCTTGCTTCATATAGCTCAAATTACTTAGTCTAGGCTTCATTTAATAAATTTACTAACACAACAAGTCATTTACTAGATTTTAACTTCAAAAACTCTGAACTTAAATATTACCAATCATCTCTTTTTTGTTTCAAATCTTAATACTATTGGTATGTATATTGTATTAACGAATTACATATCATTAAATCAGAGTGGCGCAGCGGAAGCGTGGTGGGCCCATAACCCACAGGTCCCAGGATCGAAACCTGGCTCTGATAATTGAGTAGCTTCCGGCCATTTATTTTGCCATACATAAGAACATCAATGGTCAATCCATACAAACAATTTTGTTCCCAAACCCTAACATCATCATTCATCGACATAACAATAGGAACATTGACAAATTTAACTAAACATCCATTCAACTTCATCATACTCATTGATTATAAGCTTATAATCAAACTTACTTGAAACAACTTCAATTGTTGCACATCCAAAGTTTAGGTCACAACAAACTTGCAACTCATAAAGCCTGCACCAAATAAACAAAGAGTCAGAACCCTAGAAACCCTAAAATTTATACATCATTCAGCACAAGAAAAGAAGTGCAATTTATACTTGGGTCAGCATTGATGATCATGGCAGTTCCACCAAAACTACAAGTTCCACCATGCTTCTTAGTCCTCTGCCAATAACTATTAAAAGCATAAGAAGCATGTGCAATGACAGTATCAGGATTATAGCAACTTCCATCAGGTTGAATCTCATCACAATCACCACCACCTTCACCACAAGCAAAATCAATGGCTTCTTGCAATGTATCAACAGGAACACTTGGTTTTGCAACACACCACAGTTTCTCACTTCCAATTGCAAACCCAGGTTCCGGGGTAGGCGCTGGATTACATGGCGGAAGATGATACCCGCCGTATGGAGGTGAAACTACAGGTGACTGTAATGGCGGAAGATGAAACCCACCGAATGGAGGTGAAATTACCGGTGACTCCATTGGAGGGGGAGAGTTAGAACCGATTAATGGAGGGAAGTAATGTGGAGGAGGTGAAATTGTACCGATTAATGGAGGTAGAGGGCTTTTGGCTACGGTTGCTGGAAAAGATACGTGGATAGAAGATGAAGGAGAGATGTTTGGTAGTGGAGTTGGGCGAGCTGGGTATGGATCAACCGCCATTGTTGTGAAAGATGATAGCTTTCTGGAAGTGGGTTTAGTGGATTTTATGATTTTGATGTCTAAAGATCCAAATTTTATGATTTGAGAAGGGATTTTTAAAATGGGTCCAGATGGGTTTACCAAATAAGTTGAGTTTGTAGTTTTAATGAACTCAAGAAGAGGCTTGATTAGGGTTTCAGCCTTGGATTCTTCTCCTTCAAAGCATTTTGAAGAAATGGAGGGAGAAACTTTGATTTCCTTTTCTAAACCCCATCTTGTAAGAGAATAGTAGAGATTCTTAAGAGAAGGTAAAACAAGCCCAAATTGATGGCTTTGAGTTTGTGAACACAGCAAATTATGACCAACTACAATGTGGGTGATTCTAGAAGAAGGGTAATGAGAAAGGACATGGATTCTAAGCCAAGATTCAGCTTCTAGAACATTTGAAGAGACACTTATAAGGTTTTGGGTAGGCAAAGAAACAGCAAGTAAAGTAGGGTTAGTAGTTGATGAAATGCTCAAAAGCTCAACAGATTCTTCAAAAGCACCTGCACAGATAAAACAAATGAAAATTTCACATTTTGCTTGAATCAGTAGTAGAGTTTTTTCCACAAGTAGAGTGAATGAAGTTTTCTTTACCAGAAATACCCAGAAAACAGAGCAAGAGAAGGGCGAATGCCCCTGCCATCTTGAGGAGCATCAATGGCGATTCAGAAGGGATTTCTGTTGAGAGTGGTGAGTAATATGAAAGAAAAGGTTAAGATTTTACTGTCCGTGAATATGAAGAAGTGGCGAGCAGCAATATCTGTAGACCTGTGATACTCTGTTTCTCTCTGCCTTGAAAATCGTACTATTTTGCAGGTCTGTCCTTTTTTGTAATTTTGACTGACTCAACAGAGTAAAAGGGAGAATGGAGAAAAAGATTGAACAAAGGAAGATCAAATTGCAACAAATAACTGCAATTTGGAAGTATTTGTATGAGATGGCCTTCAATGTTCAAATTTATGAAAACGGGTCCAAGTTATTTTATTATAACATGATTGTGTATCGGTTATTTTATTTGTTATTATTAATACTCCATTTTTTAATTTTCATTTAATATTTCATTAACAAATGGTTGATATTTGTATAACGGTTACTTGAGTATTCAAGACTAAGCAAATAATTAATAAATACTAAAGTAAGCACATTAGGATTTGTAAGATTTTAGTTTTTTACACTTAACCGAACTTCAGTAATTGATACTAATGCTACGTTATATTAAATTTATGATAATTATGCTAATATAAAATATATTAAACATATCATATGTGATATATTAAATTTATGATAATTATGTTAAATATTTATTATTATGCTTAATATATTAAATATATATAATATAGTTTTATTTTTTCATCCGGTGCGACGGGGCGGACATTTTGGCCTGCGAGTTTAGAGTGATGCCCGAATTCAACCCGATGGGCTTGACGGACCCGATTTTTCGATATGGTCGGACTTCTTCCTATGTTCATATCATCCGTGTTCTAAACGGACTGTGCGAATATGATCGGGTTTAATCCCATCTTATAATTAAGGCATTTTTCATAAAGTTCTAAAAGTTATAGCGTAAATTTAGAATAACCATCGAAATTGTGAGTCACTGAATTTACCCGCAAACAAATGGCGGGAACCGGGACAGAAGAGACTAAAAAGAGAGAAAAGAGTAAAAAAGCAGAGTAGGTGGGAAAATAAAGTGTAAAAAGCGGGTAAAAGCGGGGCATTTTGGGAAATGTGAAATTAGCTTCTTCACTTTTTCTACAAGGTACTTTCACTGTCCTTGCACGAAATATTTAATATTTATGTGTATTTGAGATTTGCTAAATTTACTTTTTAAACCAATTATAACCCTTATTGTTCCAAACTCGATTCGGATATAATATTTATTAATTTTGTTATCGAAAATCATGACAGAAATGTTATTAGTTTGGACGCCAAAAAAAATTACTTTAACTCGGTAGTTAAAGTTGGAATCTTCGCGCTAAAAGAAGCATTTAAGGCTAAAGTGGATCTTCGCTTCCTTGAAAAAGTTTAGGTCGGACATGTGCTCACAAAAATTAGCTTTGTTGCTGACCCATTAACCCATTTGAAAATTTCGAAACCCAACATACCATTTTCTGACGATTCCGAACTTCATATTCTCGTACACAAGGATATTTTAGGATGAATTATCGCTAGAAAACAGCTTTCCTAAAGATTTTTTATTTAAAAAAAAAAAACAATTATTTAATCCGCATGATACAAAATACCACCTAGTTTCAACTCAATTTACTTGGTTTTTGAGAAGAAGAAAAATATAATAGTAATCTGTAAACATTTTAATTTAAATTATTTGAGTCATAGGATACCCGATACCATATTACTTACATAGTGCAGGCAACTATGCAAATGTTGTCTACCACTTTGAGTAAACCAAGGCGATGGGATTAAGTGGTTAATATCAAAACTCGCAATTAAAACAATTTTATTTATTTCCGATATCTTTCGTTATGAAAAATATTATTTCCATAGAATTTTTTTGAATGGTAGGACATATAATGAACCTGTGTGTTGGGCCAGTAGAAGGCCCAGTAATAAGCAGCCCAATAAGGCCCAATAATAATCAGCCCATTCATAAGGCTCTAGCCTCTATGATCCTCCTTATCACACTTGTTTGTAAATATGTACACTCGTGTCATATGTATATTTTATAAAAATTTTGATACATATAAATACATATTTGAGGATACAGGTGATCAACGCTTCAAATCTTCCACCTAATCACACTTGTTTATTTTTGTGTGTCCCTTTTTGAAAATCACTTTACTAAAAATAACTACTTTATTATTTAATTCTATTTAATTATACTTATTATTATTTTATATTTATAATTTAATAAACTCCCTAAGTTCATCAAACGCTCATCAAGTTAAAAAAAAATAGTGTACATAAAATTTTAAGTCAGGCTTTGGATAAGGCTGATACATGAGATAAGCTTCTTGGGCTCGTCTCGCGTTCGGCTTGTCAAAAGTTTGGGTCGGGCTCGGCTCGTTTGGGTAATGCTGAGCTTGTTCGTCCAAAATAACACTATATGAACACTATTTTAGACGAGCTACTCAGACTCGGCTCTTTATAAACGAGCCGAGCTTGAGCATGCTAAGGTTCGTCTCGTATAACACCCCTAACGTTGGAGTTTAAGAAAGTAGTTTATTTGAGTTTATTATTTACTGAAATTATGATTAGAATAGTAAGGAATGAATGAATGAGAAGCATGTCTAGAACGAGTGTCGGTGGAAGAGAGAATATGGTA
>BSUD01000182.1:0-29414 GCA_033239045.1 Fagopyrum esculentum
GAAGTTGCACGCCGGAGAGTAAAACCGAAGAGAAACGCTGCTGCAGAAGAGTCGACGATCACCGATGGCGGTTGCGAAGTCGTGCGTGATATGGGGATATAGGAGAGAGAAAAATCAGAAGGTTAGGGGAGAGTGGTAGGCGTGTGTGAGGGTTAGAGGCTGAAAAGCTGAAGACTTGTAGCTCTTGGGCCTAGTTGACAACAAGGACGTGCTCATCCAAGTTTGGGCCGGCCATGATGCGGAGCACTTGATAGCACCAAGCTAGCTGGAAAAGAACAAGGGAATGGGCCTGTCCCGTTGGCTATTTCATGAAGGGAGTATTTGATAGCCAGGCACACTACGGAAATAAGAAAGCACACGGCCCATGGTCCGGTACGGTCGAATAACTCTAATATTTGTAGTTCAGATGTTCAAAATTCCGAACTAAAATATTTCGGTTCAAAAATCCGAAATAAATATAAAAAAATTTTCCGGGTATTACAATAATTCCCCCTTCAAATAAGTTTCGTCCCGAAACTTAGGATAAGGAAGGTCGCCATGGTAGCCTACTAATTATAACCGAAACATCCGTCTTTCCTTCTCGAGGAACATGGTTCTATGTTTCTAACAAAAAAGAAAAACACTCAAAAGCCATGACAAAGTAAGGCATAGAAGACTAATCATTCTAGCATGCAACACATAAAAGACTAAACAATCAAACATGCAACACAAATACAAACCAAATCACTCCACCATGATAGCAAACACAACGTCAAAAATCACACAAGTGTGGGTCCAAGTACTAACCCGCCGATCCACAGCTGCAACTAGCTCAGCATAAAACTCGGGATAATTCTTCATGACGCTATCCTCCGTCTCCCATGTAGCCTCGTCGGCTCCGCGTCTAGACCACTGAATTCGTAGCATGGGTATGTCCTTAGACCGTAAGCGTCTAATACTCCTCTCTAACACAACTACTGGGTGCTCTACAAATACATGGTCGGGCTCAACTATCAGATCCTCATGATTGATGACGTGTCCGGGATGTACTCTCTCAACTGAGATACATGGAAGACCGGATGGACACCTCTAGTCTCGGTTGTAGTATTAATCGGTCAGCGACCTCTCCAACTCTCTCCAAGATCTCAAAAGGTCCGACATACCGGAGACTCAGCTTCTCCTTAATGCCGAAACACCGGACTCCTCTCGTCGGTAACACTCTCAACCACACCTGGGCACCCACCTTAAACTCCAAGGGTCGACGCCTTTTGTCGACGTAGGATTACTGACGACTCTGAGTTGCTAACATCCGCTCTCGGACCAGGGCAATCCGAGCGATGTCATCCTGTATCTGATCTGGAGCTGCTCCATCAGCTCTGCTGGGCTCATCACAGAACAATGGCTTGCGACATCTCCGCCCGTACAAAGCCTCATAAGGGGCCATCCCAATAGACACGTGCCAATTGTTATTATACGAAAACTCTACAAGTGGAAGATGATCTGGCCATACCTGTCCCCAATCCAGTACACAGGCCCACAACATGTCCTCTAACGTGTGGATAGTCCTCTCAGACTGACCGTCGGTCTGTGGGTGATAAGCAGTGGTAAAGTGGAGACTCGTCCCCAAAGCAATATGTACCTGTTGCTAAAATCTCGAGGTGAAACGTTCATCCCTGTCGGAGTCGATAGTCATCGGTACTCCATGAAGTCTCACAATATGTCTAGTAAACTCCTCAACTAGACGACTTACCGGCCACGTTTCCTAAATCGGAATGAAACGTGCGGTCTTAGTTAGACGGTCTACTACTACCCAAATAGCATCAAAACCTCTGCTGAGCCTCAACCCTGTGACAAAATCCATAGATATATCCTCCCACTTCCACTGTGGTACTGGAAGTGGGTGGAGCTCTCCTCCGGACCTGCGATGCTCAATCTTGACCTGCTGGCAGGTCGCACACTGAGCTACATACCGAGCCACGTCGGGTTTCAAACCACCCCACCGATAGGACCGTCTCACATCCTTGTACATCTTACTCGCTCCAGGATGTACTGAGTATGGGGTAGCATGAGCCTCACCTAGTATCCTCTGTCCCAACTCATTGTCTGATGGCACACAAACGCGGTCCTGATGTCTCATCACTCCATCAGCACCAATAGTGAATTGAGGTGCCTCATCTCGAGACATCCTGTCTCGGATCCTAGTCAAAGTCGGGCAGGTATCCTGCTTCTGTCGGATCTCACCTAACAGATCAGGAAGGGACTCCAAGGTAGCCAATTGATGGACTGTATCTGGAAGGTGAATCTCTACCTCCAACCAAGCCAAATCTCTTTGCAACTGCGGTTGTACTGTCGACCGGCTATCGCCTCCCCCGTAGGTGTCTTCCGACTCAAAGCGTGAGAAACTACATTCGCTTTTCCGGATGGTAGAGAATCTCAAGGTCGAAATCCTTGATCAACTCTAACCACCGCCTTTGGCGATTATTCAACTCCCACTGAGTGAATATGTATTTCAGACTCTTATGGTCTATGAAGATCTGACATGTCGCCCCATAGAGATAGTGACGCCAGATCTTAAGAGCATGAATTACTGCAGTTAACTCTAGATCATGTGTGGGGTAGTTCTCCTCCTACGTATTCAACTACCGAGACGCATAGGCTATGACCTTACCCCTCTGCATCAAAACACACCCAAGCCCAGCTTGGATATGTCGTTGTATACCACAAAGTCATCTGTACCCTTTGTGTACAAATATCATATGCATATGATTCTCTCAAAAGTCCAATTCCTCGCATCACATTTATTACGTTTTCCTTATACTCATGTCGTTTTACCTTCTTTTAAATTTTTACCCCAAAGTCATTGTATACAAAGGGTATAGCCTGAATTTTCATTGGAGTACCTCCATTTCTCATTAAACTTTTATATATACACTTTTCGGAAATCATCTTATTGGGGTAATACCGGATTCATATAACAGCCTTTAGTCATTCAACTTTACTCCTTCTCATGTCTGTTCTAGCCAACATGTAGATTTCATCTGCAATCACCTCACAACTCGACCACACATTTCACCAAGGCTTTAAATCATACTGTCTATGTTTGTGCCGCTTTTGAAATCCCAATTATTCTGTGTCACATCTTTAAAACACAAGGGTTTCCCCTGTTAATGTAGACAGTTTGACACCTTTTCTCAGAGGAGCACCATCAGTCCTACTTGTTTGGAATGCTAAGACATAGGACATGTTCACAATCATCTATTTCTTCTTACTCTTCTAGTTCTTCTTACAGGGATCCCTTCATACTAACTTTGATATGTATCTCTCCTTAGTCGGTAGTAAGTAACTACCCACAACAATTCCCTTTACACCATTACTATCATCAATGGTCGTTACCGACGTCAAGAGCTTCTCTTTAATTTCTTTATTAGAGTTATCATATTGGACTCATTCAATGTTACCATCAAGGCTACTAGTACTTGTATTGATTTAACTTCACCATTGCCGTCGTTAATCTCTGGAAGAAATTCACCAGATGTCGGTAAAATTCCTTTATAACCTTGTGGTTATTCTTCTTATCTGTCAACCAACCATCGCAAGTTAGCTAGTACGTGTAAATTCTCTATTGTTACCAATTAGTATGTAGTTGACCTTCTATAAGATCATAGAGTTACTTTTCTTCTATCTCTATTGAGGTTTGATATACAAGATGAAAATATATCTCTTTCATTTATACTCCTTTAGCTCCTTCTACAAATTACACTCCTATAAGAGTACTATACTCTTACGAGTCTAGTTGTATATTCGTCTTCCGTCAACGGACTTATAAATTCTTCTACTATAACTTGTAGGCATTTCACCATGATTCTTTTACCCGAGTTATTGTCCACCTGCGGTTCCTTGTTATGACGTGCTAGTGTTATTAACTTAAATCCCTTTGTGAGTGAGAAGTTATTAGGGACCCTCTTTTTCCCCAAGACCGTTCTCCTACACCCTCCTTCCTTGGGGTGTTGCTTGTACTTCCGCCTTTATAGAAATCTGGTCTTTGTTGTATCCCGATCCTTGTTGTAATTCTTGTGTGTTCTAGGAGGTCACACCACTTCCATGTTGGTGAAATCGGCCTTCCCCTTTCTAGCAACCTGTAAGCTTTCATTTTGCGGCTCTTTAATTCTTCGTATCGGGATGGACAATGTAACTTATCTTGAATCCTACGCTTATGCTTGTCTCGGTTTCCCATCTTGATTGTGGTGGCAAGTAGCTTGTCGAGAGTGATCATATTCCGCTCTGCTTCTAGCTTCAAACTTTCACCTTCTGGTCTGTCAGTAAGCTTAGATTCAATGACTTTTGTCTGGATTGCTACTATCTTCCACCTTGACCTTCATGCCTATTTGTTTTTCTAAAGGCATCCCCTTTGTTTGTAACGTTGCTTTACACCATCTTGAAAGAACCTATGGGTTGTCTTTTCCAATTGATATACTTGTCGGTCATCCAACTCGTTGCCGGAACTACCCTCATGTATATTCTTCATTTGATCCTATTGAGTTGACTCAAGATTCCCTTCTTGTCATCGTCGGTGGTGTTGTCTTTTAGTCTTCACTTTTCCGTCTCGACGTCCCTCAACAAGATCGAAGGAGTTGTCCGCCGTTTGTCTACCCTAATGAATATAAGAGGTGCATACTAATCCTCACGTTGACACCTTTCAAAATCTACTTAGATGTGTCAATGGGGTGAAAAACTCATTATTTTATCTCCGTTAAGGACATAACATAACTATAATTTCTACTAATCTTCGGCATATACCTATCTATATCACAAATCTTTATAATCAAACTAATAAGTCCAACGAGAGTAAAAACCTAAAGTCCATACTAAGCATACTGAGATCCGCGGTAGTAGTGGTGGTCAGCCGTACTTTCTATCCCCAACCAGACTTTGCATGCATTTGAAAACCAAAAGTCCTTTTCAAAATCCAGATCCCTTTTCGGGTTCTTCTTAAGTACTTATTCGGTCTTTCAAAAGATTTCAAGTGCCATTGTTGCCAACCTAGAGCTCTGATACCATGTTGTAACACCCCGAATTCTCAGAACTCGGAGCATTACTGGTTAGGACCTCACAATGGGTCCCGACCTCAGTTTGACAACAATATTACTAGGATCTTGCAACAAGACACAAATAAGAAAAACCGAAATTCATAAAAATGTATTTGAAAAAGGATGAATGCAACAAAGTCTAACAGCCTATCGTACTTAAACAACGGAAAAGACTAACTGTCTTAACAAAAGGGAAAGACAACAAGCGATAACCCAAACCCCCACTCTAAAGAGTACGGAGACCCGGCTGACCACTACTTCCGGATCACTCAGCTGCTGATCTAACCTGCGGTAAAACTAAAAACACAACAATACAACCATTACCTAGTTATCTAAACATTAAGAGAATAAAAATAGCACACACACACATAAAATAATAAACACTCATCATGCTTTCAAACAATCCATTTATTATCTTCATTTAAGTCATTCACTCTAATGATACTTATTTTGTGACACGAGGGATTCCCAAACCTCGCCTCTGCCCCCGTGTACCCATCAGGAGTGGATCCGATGCATCTCACCGTGTACCTGGATGGTCTGGGTATAGAGAACCTCCCAGTCTCCTGGCAGAGCTGGGCAGTGATGTCACGATTAAGATAGGGAGGCTTGGCTCGATATCGGCGGTCGAGATTTGTCTTCTCTTACTGGTTAAGCGTCTGCCGTGCCTCGTACTTGCCGGAGTGCTGAATTCGGTGTGGTCGTAACTGTTCGTCGGCGAGTGCGGAGCGAAGACGGGGCGTTGCTGCCACCGATCGAGAGAAGTGTGGTGAGGGACGTTGGAAGTTGCACGCCGGAGAGTAAAACCGAAGAGAAACGCTGCTGCAGAAGAGTCGACGATCACCGATGGCGGTTGCGAAGTCGTGCGTGATATGGGGATATAGGAGAGAGAAAAATCAGAAGGTTAGGGGAGAGTGGTAGGCGTGTGTGAGGGTTAGAGGCTGAAAAGCTGAAGACTTGTAGCTCTTGGGCCTAGTTGACAACAAGGACGTGCTCATCCAAGTTTGGGCCGGCCATGATGCGGAGCACTTGATAGCACCAAGCTAGCTGGAAAAGAACAAGGGAATGGGCCTGTCCCGTTGGCTATTTCATGAAGGGAGTATTTGATAGCCAGGCACACTACGGAAATAAGAAAGCACACGGCCCATGGTCCGGTACGGTCGAATAACTCTAATATTTGTAGTTCAGATGTTCAAAATTCCGAACTATAATATTTCGGTTCAAAAATCCGAAATAATTAAAAAAAATTTTCCAGGTATTACATTAATAAAGTTTCAAAAAAATATTTTTATTTTAATTATATATATATATATTTTAAATCGAAAGTAAAAAGTAAAAAAAATTTTAATTCAAAAATAAAAATATATTTATTTCAAAAAATAAAAAAAATACATAAAAACTATTTCTATTATAAATTTATAATTAAATTTAATGAGGTCATAATCTATTTTTAATTTATTTTTATAATTTTTAATTGTTTTTTAATGAGTTTTAATTAGACCTTTACAAAACCGGGCAGGCCCGTCCAGCCCGCCCGCCCGCCCGCCCGGGAAAAAATATGGGTATGGGCAACAAGTTTGGTCCGTTCGGATCAGGCCCGGCCCGCATTTTGATGGGACGGGTACGGGTAAACATTTTGGCCCGCGGGCTAACCCGGCCCTGCCCGTATATCCTTACTATACTAAATGTGGGAGTTCCCCAAATGAATAGGGGAATTCCACATTTGCCCTTTTTGTCTTATATTTTTCAGTTTTGCCCTTACCTATCTTTAGAAATTACGGTCCAGCCGGTGCTTTTTGTCGGTCCAGTCGGTGTATTTCCGACCCAGTCAGTCATTTTTTCGGCCCAATTTTGCGTTTCGGCCCAATTTTAAGCCCCAAATGATATGGCTTGTTTACACGCGTTTGATGTTGAGTGCATGCGCTGTACGTGTAACAATGAACCGCTTCACACCTCTTCATTTGTCGCTCTTCTTCTTCAAGTTTCCTTTCTATGTCCTCACAAAGTCACAGCCTTTTCAATCTTCCCCTGCGGCCGCCGGATTTCGATTATCTCAAGCCCTCACAAAATCAAATATTTGTTCGTCTTGCACTACCGTCTGCGGCTTCAGCCCTCACCACCGATTTTCAAAATCTAATCTTTCGATTTACGAAGCTACTCTTCTTCGATTACGGGTGATCCTGAAGCATGGTATGAAAACCCAATCTTTAGATTTCTCTGTCCTCCGATTGTCTATGACTTTGATATTTTTAGTTTTGCGATTGTCGTCAATACTCTCTCTTTCTCTAACTTGTTAGTTTTGTTGATATATTATACCAATTGTCAATTGTCGTGTTGTTGTAGGTGTTCACTACAGGTGCTCGATAAAATGCTTGAAAGATTAGTGCCTCTGTCTGTTACTTTGGGTTTCTTCTCGATTACAAGTATTGAGAAATCTCTCCACTTTTTCTACTGGGATGTTGACGAAGCTTTTCGATATTTCATCAGCCCTAAAGTTAAGATTATATTCTTCTTCTTCTTTAGCCATCAAGGTAAGTTTTTTTTTCATTCTTCTTCAAGCTTTGTTCTTTTGTTTCTTCTTTTAAGAATGTTAACATGTTCAAATTTCCTTCCACTATGAAGTCTGTTTATTTGCTTGCTGATTTTACTTCGACTTTCTTAAAGTGTTGAGCAAATTGCTCAAAGAGCAGATGAGGATTGCAACAGAAGACCTCTTTTTATACTCAAGCACTGACATTGCGGTTTGCATCTTTCTTTTGAAACCTTTTATATGTAATGAATTATTAGGTTTCATTGCCTTATCTGGACATATTCAATTGATAGTGTTATGTGGACTGAATACATTTTTTCTTGAAGTAAGCGACTTTCTTTTGCTTATACAAGACATCATAAAAAAGGCTCGTAATTTGTCTACACGGGCTTTGGTTGTGGACTCTATTGAAACTGTTTATTTGCAAGGAGTTATTGGAAGTCCAGGATTCAACAGGTGATATACATTATACTAATGAATTTCTTGGTTTTATAAGTGTTCCCTTGTGTCCAATTTTGATTTGATTTTTAGTCTTGAGATTTTAAAGTGCCGTCTTTTTCATGAATTAGCTTATATGTTTAAAATTATCCTTGATACCCCAGGTAATCACCCTCATTTCTCTAATTTAGATCAGATCCAGTATTGATCAATTTAAAGCAACTACTTGAACAATAAAGAACAAAATAAAATGTATAGGTCTTCCTATAACTCAATTAATATATAACAAGATGATAATTTTGAGTGAGAGAAATATGAATATTGTTGAAACTGTTTGTGTAATGGTGAAACAGGGGCCATACTAATGCGGTACTGTTGTTGATAAAGCTTTCGGAAGGGGCATTGTCGACGCTCACTAAAAGTCATGTTTAAATGTCGGGATTACTATCAGTGGGATCAATGGAGAGGTGATGCCTAGCCAGGTAATATTTCATGGCATGCCTTCTTGGTGTAAGATGATTTGTTATGCATGTAATTTATAACATTCTATTTCTCTATTTTTAGTGGGAATTCGAACTTGATCCTGCTGTTGGTATCTCTTCCGGTGATGAGATCTGGGTTGTTCGCTACATTTTGGAGGTATAATTGGGTTTTTGTTTTACGCAATTTTACGTCAATTTTGATCTAAACTAACCATGATTTACTTATGTGACAGAGAATCTATGATATTGCCGGTGTCGTCGTTTCTTTTGACCCCAAGCCAATTCCGGTAACAAATTGATTTTGATTTCTAATGCAATGTAATATGGTAGTATTTAGTCCTTTTTCTTGTGGCGATTTAGTTATATTTGCTTATTGATGACAAGGTGTCTGGAATGGAGTTGGTGCTCACTGTAACTACAGGTTACTCTTTTTTCATCTTCTGTTTGATACTTTGCTAATAATCAATTATGTGAATGCTTGATTGTGTCTTTGGCGATCGATTTGGTTGATCTTATTTCATCTTCACTTGTTAAATGTGTTCACTTTTATGATTTGATTGGCTATATGTTTCTGTTGTTGTGTTTTGCTTTTTAGCTTTTGGTAAAACCTTGAACGATGTAGAGATCGACTGTCATTTTCCTAGATGGATGGGGAAGAACATAAGGTATGTATACTTATGTATACTTATGTATTTGATATTGTAACTATTGACTGATTTTTGAATCTGGGTTGGGGCAATTGAAGATTATTTGTCAAAGGAGTTTCCTTACAGACTGGGAACACTGTCAGCAATGTAAATTCTTCATAAGAGACAACTTAATTAGTATTAGTCTTATAAAATGCAACTAATTTATTGTTCAACTTTTCATGTAAGCTTGGAGTCATTCAACACCTCCAAAAATACATATGCAGAGATGAATTGAAGAAAATAGTTTCTTCTGATCTTCACCAAATGTTGGGCACTGAGGCCGAGCCATCATTTATAGTATGCTCATAAACGAAAGGTATTTATTGAAAAGGAAACAGAAAACTTGCAAATTATGCTTCAATCCCAATGAAATCTGTGAGATTGATTCTAATTAGCTGCAGCTTTTTCTTTGATGACTTTAGGGAAGTATATATTTCATTATTTTGTTATTTCTTTGATGAATTTGTGGGCTAATTAAACATTAGGTAATAAATTGATTCCTTCTACTTTTTTTGTGTGTATATTTTGCATGAAACATCAGCAAATGAGTCATGTTCTTCATAGTTTCTTCATTGTGCCATATAAAGTTAAGAAAAAAAGAATCCAACTTGGCAGGTGATATATCTTAAACAATTGATTGGTACTTTTAGGTGATTGTATCATTCATTGTTGTCAGTTGTGTGTTTATACCTGTTGGCATTACTTCATTGACTGCCTCAAAGGATGTATGGCTACTGCTTTGATCACCCATGCACAATCTACTCGCTTTCTTTTAACTCAAAGTTCCAATTTTGATGGTGCTTAGATTACTGAGATCGTGTGCAGATACGACATGGACTGTGTTCCACAATTTCCCAGTAGGGATTTAATTGGATTTATACAAAGATCTTAAACTAAAAAGTCATGCTCTAGGACATTGAATGTGAGTGTGAAGTAGTCTTGATTAGCCTAAATTAGTTTTTTTTTACAGAGAAATTACATATTTTGAAATAATTTAGAATTGTGCACAATCACATTAATGGACAGGTTCCAAAGAGGATGCTGGCTCCGGTGTATATTTACTACCAACTAGATGACTTGTTAAAAACCATCGGAGGTATGATATTACTTATGAAGACATGCAGCTATAAGAAAGTAATTGGTAAAAGCTATGAACTTGTACTTGTTCTCAGGTCCGTGACAAGCAACTGCGGAGCAAAGATTATGAGGACAAGACGGAAAGTTGTACCCCTGAGGACATAGTGGGGATGATAAAACCCCATCGTTCCATGTGGCCTAATTGCATTGAGTTTATTTACCGACATGTACAAGTTCTCGGTCAATGATGGATTTCTCCCGGTGAGGAAGAAGGGCATAACATGCCGGTGAGGAAGAAGGGGATAACATGGGACAACAATATGAAACACAAGTTTGGATCAAACGTTTATCCGAAAAACTTCCAAACGCAAGGTTTGGTTGGCCACGGGAAGCTCAACAACAGCATCCCTGTAAAAGCGCAACCTTTGAGTCGGTTTGGAAATTATTGTGGTCTCAGCTAATGCTTCTTCGTTTCCATGTATTTTACATTAACCCTTCTATTTAATAGCCAGGTTCATAAGGAGGTGAAGAAACAAGTTTGTGAGATCGTAATTGTTGTGAACTCATTGGCAGAGTTGAATTCAACATTAGGGTACTTTATTACTTTGCAAAGGAAATTATCATCTTGTATATGCTTGCTATTGAATGTTATAGAAAAAAAAAGGAATTGTATGCATTGTACTTCTCTTGATATATGTTGGTATGTTCTACTTGATTATGCTCATTTATTTGAGCTTTGATACACTAGCTTTAATTAACGAGAATACAAAGAACATGAAGCAAATATAGAAAGCACTTATGCTATTGTTGGAGCACCCGCTGATATTGACGACGTTTGTTAGACTGTCGTTTTTCCCTGATTTTTGGTCACTTGCAAATTCCAAAAACAGAAGAAGAAATGTACTACCCTTGTAGGATGAGCTGGAAGCTGACGAGTTGGAAGAAAACCTTGCTCGACCAGCTACGAACTACTGTCCCATCCAATCTATAATGGTCCAAACTCCGGCAAGGCAACATGCATGCAATGCTTCTCAAAAGGACAAGAACAAAGAAGACAAGTTGGCTGCATTGCAAGCATACTTGGCAATTTGAACAACCACATCAGCCGTTGGTACTATATAAGGATACCTTATGTTCGCGGTGTAGTTAATCACCTGCTTGTGGCTGGAATATTGATATACTTGTGTATTCCAGCAACCACAATATAAATGAAATCTATTTGTTATACATAGGCTAATAGTACTTTATCAGATTGTCAATGTAATAATCCTTCCTTTTGATCATTTGCTAATATATTGTACGTTTACAAGTCATGGCGCGCGTGCGTATAGTACTTTACCAGATTGATTTCAATGTAATACTACTTCCTTTCGATTATTTACTAATATATTGTACATTTATAAGTCACGGCGCGCGTGCGTAGCACGCGCGGCCAGACTAGTAGTTTTATACATATAATATTTTGTATATATGTGTATATAGTTTATATTGTTTTGAGTGTTACATATCTCATTGTTCATTTAGTTTGTTTGGGGTATTTTGAGGATTTATATTCGTTTGTAACACAAGATTATAGGAGTAGCTTGACTGTAATGATACTTATTGTTTTTTAGGTATTTGGACTTGTTCATTTTTTGTGTGTCGATTGTTATTGAACTTGTTAGTAGTGCACTATGCAAGTAAAATTGGTTTGAAAGTGCGTATTAAATTCATTATATGACGTGTTTTGAACGATAAATTTCGGGGGAAAACGCATAAGCAAGTACATACGGGCCATCTGGGCCGGCCCGGTAGCCCGCCCGCTTTTTACATGGGTGGGCATGGGTAGCATTTGTGCCCGGATATGCCGGGCCAGCTCGGCCCGAACCCGGCCCGAGCCCGGATTTGTACAGGTCTAGTTTTAATGTAATACATTAAGAATGGGTGTAAAGAGAAAACAAATAAAACTTTGAGTTTACTAAGAGAAATTTTAAAACTTAGTTGATATTAAGAAAAAAAGTCCAAACTTTGATGACACAAAAAAAAAATCTAAAAATTAATTAATATCAAACTTCCGATAGACACTATAATTTTTACAATTTCATGATTAACTTCTGATGCACTATGCTCATAGATATGTATCTAATTGCATATATTGGTGAATAGTATCGGAATTATCTAGAACTTTTATATTTGTTAGAAAATAATTAATATCAACCTTTCATTACCCTCTAAATTTTTTTTAATTATTGACTAATAAAAAAAGGTTTACCCTACCTGATTAACATTTGATGCACTCTTCTTTTAGCTACGTATCTGATTGTATATACACTCCGTTTGGTAAGCCTTTAAATTAAGGGATTATGATTATGAGAATTAAAACAGAGAAATAATTCTCGTAATCTTGTTTGGTAAGGGAATTAAGGAGATTACAAAAGTTGGATTATGGAGATTTACAGAATTAGATTATCGAAATTTTGTAATCCTCTAAAAGTTAGATTATAAGGATTACGGGAATTATTGAAATTAAAATCTCACTTTTACCCCTCTGTTTTTCCATCTCTTTCATTTATACAAAAATTAACACGTACTTTTTTGTAATTTTATCCACAATCATATTAATTTCACCAAACACCTATTTCACTTATTTTCATCTTCATCCTCTTAAACAACTTCATCTCCTTAATTCTTCATCTAAATAATTCTCTTCATCCTCATCTTCATCCACGTAATCTTATGTTACCAAACTGACCCATAGGTGAAGAGAATCACAATTATCTAGAATTTTATATTTGTTAAAAAATTAATTAATATCAATACACACTATTTTTTTTAATTTTCATTAATAAAAAAAATATTTACCCTACTTGATTAACAAACACGTTACGGTTTTGATGAATAGATTCAATTAAATTTGATATTAAAAATCACTTTTTAAATTAGTTTTTGGGCCTTCGAGAAACGTGGCGTTGACGCTTGACAAAATAAATGTTTGTTTTAGTAGATACTAGTGTAGTCCCCGCACCTTGTCTGGGATTGTATTTCAAGTTTAATTTATAATAAATATTATGATATATATTAAATATAAGGTTCAAAGTATAAAATTTTTTTGGATAGCAATGATGTGTTACTTCATCCAACAATACGTTATTTTTAAGAAATGAATCTTGACAACTTATTCACTTATTAAGTAATTGATTTTTCTAAATGGTGATATAAATCTTCTTATTTAAACTTTAAATTTTTTGTGTTTTTAATTTTTAAATTTAAACTGTCTATAGATATTGTTAACTTTCTTTTAGAAAAATTTGACTATAAAATCTATTAGTTTTTAAGTAATTAAGAAACTTAATTAAAAATTTGGGCTGTTGTTAATTGTTAAAATGACACGTGTCAATTAGAGTTCTCATGGTTAGACACGTGAAATTAAGTGCTTCTCCTATAATATATATAAGATAAGATAGGTTGGCCATGACCGAGAATGTATATGATGAGTGGAAAATACACGAGAATTGAAAAGATCACGAATAAAGTGATAGTCGATCTCGATATGTTTTGTTCGATCATGGAACACCGGGTTAGAAACTATATGAATAACGGCTTGACTGCCATAGTATAAAGATGGGAGTTGTTTGGTCTGGACAACAAGAAAGGAGAACGGCAAACGGATTCACAATATTTCACAGTAGGCACATGCCATCACGCGATATTCGACCTCAATTGATGAACGAGCAACCGTAAGTTGCTTCTTAGATTTCCAAAAATTAGCTGGAGACCAAGAATTAGTGACTATGCGAGTCGATGGACACAAAGCATAGTCTGAGTCGCAAAAACCATACAGATTTAGTGAACCATGGTGAAAGAAAGATGTCTTGTCCTAGACGTCCCTTGATATACCGAAAAACATGAGTAGATACATCCTAGTGATCTTGTGTTGGTTGTGCCATAAATTGGGCGAGAGTGTGGACTGAGAAGCACGAATACGGTTATGTAATGGTCAAGTAAACTAAATGACCAACCAGATGTCTATAGGCTATAACTCTCCGACTTGTCGAATAAAGGTGATGTTGATATCGCTAGTTTCTGATTTTGCTCAATATGAAAAATTGAGGTGATTTCGCAACTAGTAGACTCACCTCACAAGTATATAAAAAATCATGTATACCAAGACTTATTTTCTTTGAGGTATATTTGTAGGCCGAGAGATTTTGAGGCCAAGTAAGTATTTAAGAATGCCAAATTATTTCATGTGATACTGAGAGCCGACGTGGCATTTCAGCATAGAAATAACATCCGGATACGAGCCTACTTCCGTGGAGTTTGTTGTACACCATGAAGAGACTTTCGCTTTATAAAAATTTCACAACAAGCGATATTGCCTAAATATTATGTTATTTGTTTATTTTGATGTATACCAAGTAAGAAAAAAAATAAAGTGATAAAAAATGTAGCATAAAATAAATAAAAATTCACCAAAATGAGATTTATAAAAATAGATAAAACTCAATATATAACATATCATTAATTATATGTGTATTGTTTTACAAAATTAACAATATAGTGTAAAAGATTATTTATTTCAAAAGCCAAAAATATAGTATTTTCTGTATACATACACAAAATAGAAAAGGGAGAATTTGACATACTAGGCTTTTTTTAGTTTTTGTTTAAGAAAATGTACCCCAAATTTTTTACCACTTTCATTTAATACTAGGTAAAAATTATTAACCCTTCTATTAGAAAGAAAGAATAAATGATGTTTGTTATTTGTTATATAAGTATAATTTTTAATTTTTAATTACTGAATTTGTTTTCTTTTATTATTTTTCTTGCTTTTTTTTTATTTATTTTTTATTTTCTTTTTTATTTTCTGGACTGAATTTCTCATACCGAAAATTCTCATACCAGAATTTTCATACCAGAAATTTCATACCAGAAATTATCATACGAAAAGTTCATACCATAATTTTTTTCATACCAGAATTTTTTTCATACTAAAATTTTTTCATACCAGAAATTTCATACGAAAAGTTCATACCAGAAATTTCATTCCAGAAATTTCTGAATTAAAACTAGCGGCACAATCAGCACTTGATCCTTGTGCTTTCCGTCCGCTATTTATTTTTGTTTACATAATACTTTTATTTTGAGACAATTTTAACATATAATTCTCCACTCAAATAATGCTCAACTCCTCCACGTCTTGTCAATTTGTCATTGTCAACTGGGAAAAAGAAAAAGTCTTTTGGAAACCAAAAGAGACGGTGATGGACCCATTTTTGCAAACCGTCATCATAAACGCAAATTACAATAAAAAAAAATTGCAAAATTACAACGAGCCCCCTAAAATTTGCAAAATTAAATATTAGACAATTAAAAATTCATTCCGGTATGTAAATTTCGGTATGTAAATGTCCGGTATGTGAAATTCTGGTATGTGAAATTCTAGTATGTGAAAATCCGGTATGTGATAATTCCGGTTTGTGAAATTCCGGTATGTGAAAATGCCGGTATGTGAAAATCCGGTATGTGATAATTCCGGTATGTGATAATTCCGGTATGTAAAATTCCGGTCCGGTATGTGAAAATTCCGGTATGTGAAATTCCGATATGTGGAAATTCCGGTATGTGATAATTCCGGTATGTGATAATTCCGGTGTGTGAAAAAATTCTTCATTCTAGAAAATAAATAAAAAATAAAGAAAATAAAAAAGACAAAAAAAATTAATAAAAGAAAATAGAAAAAGAAATTCAGTTTTTAAAAAGCAATTGGAAGAAAGAATAAAACAAGAGGATGGAGAAGGTTTGATGGTAAAAAAAATAAGAGGGGTATATTTACTTAATTGAAAAACAAAAAAGCCTACTTACTATCACTATTTCTCTAAATAGCCTACTAACCAAATTTGCCCAATAGAAAAATAATAACTACAATGACCAAACAAATGTATTAAAACGAAGTTCACCAAAAACATCGTTCGATTTTGAAACTTAGTAAACAACCTTATCTATTTTATTTGTATAAGTCCATTAAAAAATAAATTATAAATTTATATGAATATATATTTATTTATAAATTGGAAAATAAATCAATTAAATATATATACAAGTTAATAGACCGTAGTTATGTTATTTACAAAATTTCTCCAATAAATCGGTCAAAATGAATTGGGCGGCGGATCAATGCAGATTGGGCCAGTATTTGGGCCTTATCCCATCGGTCCATCATTACTACATGGCAATCAATCTTCTTCCGTCTAAGGCGTATAAGTTCACAAACCCTAATAAACTTTTCTTCTTCTGCCCTCAAACGATCGTCTTCCCTGAGAAACTTGCGTCGCCGCTACAGGTACTCTATCTTATGTTTCGTAGACAACTATTTGGGGATTCTAAGCTTTTTAGATTTTTAATCCGTCTCTCTTTCGTTTCCTTGCTGGCTCTTCTTGTGTTTTTCGAGTGATTTAGTTCGCTTGCAGATGAACGAAATTTTGTGATTAATCTCATCGAGTTATTGACATTTTAAACTAGTTAGAATTGATCCCTCGACCTATATTTTTGTTGTTAGAGGTTCCTCGGCCTATATTTTTGTTGTTAGAGGTTCAGCTATGGAGTTTGTTTGGATTATAAATCAGCTATGAAGTTAATTTGGATTATAAATCAGCTATGAAGTTAATTTGGATTATAAATCGTTAACTAAAAGATCTTATAGTAAATTATGTTTATAAGAAATATAGTAATTTATGTGCTATACTAAATAAAGATTGTTCCTTGTGAACTGATGCGTGTTGTTGTTGATTTCCACAACGACATTTCATGTCTGATCCGATAATTTTTTTTTAATTAGGTTTTTTACTGCTTGCCAAGCTTTTCAAGAGTAAGACATCATGCAGAATGAAGAGGGAGTTGTGATGGACCTTTACATCCCCAGGAAGTGGTATGTATAATTTTTGTTTTACAACAGTATGAAATCTACACTTAAGATTTTGAAATGTATGCTTACCGTGGGTTGTGATATTTGCAGTTCCGCCACAAACAGGCTGATTACTGCCAAGGACCATGCTTCAGTGCAAATTAATATTGGGCATTTGGATGCCAATGGTGTTTACACTGGCGAATTTACAACCTTTGCTCTCTCTGGCTTTGTTCGTGCTCAGGTATGCATCCTTCTTGATTCAATTGCATATGTAATATGTTTGCTTATTTGAACTGGTCTTAAAGATACAAGTAACTTGTGATCTAGGGCATGTAATTAAATTTTATGTTCTCTCTGGTAACTGAAGGATTTTTTTCCCTTCATTTTTTAGTTTGCAGCAGTCTCTATATCTAAAGAGGCTGACAAAAAGCATGTTATAACTTACGGAACTAGTATTAATATGATAATTTTCAAAATCTATCTGATGTTTGTTTTGAATTCCCTTGGTCACATGTTGCTTGTTGATGCTATTTGATGTAATAAACTTGTTTAATTATAACAGGGTGATGCTGACAGTGGTCTTGATCGTCTCTGGGCAAAGAAGAAGGCTGATCTTCATCAATAGAGATATCATAACCTGTGTTGTTCTTAGACAGTTTTGTTGCTTCATGGTGATACCTGATTGTTGCCTTTTAGTAGGTTTCTGCCCATCATGTTTTCTTTTAAATTCTGGTGTCTTGTGAACCATTGGTTGTCATTGATATGAACTGAGTTTTGGCTTTGAGCTCATCATCTATTTATTTCGGTATTATTCATTAGGCATTTTGGTAGCAGTTAGTTACTTTAACATAAAATCTTATTCTAAACCATCAAAAAAACCAATTCTTAATAAAAATAAATCATCAGTTTCAAATGTCGAAGTGGCGCACCATCTGTTGGCTAATCAAGGCAAACTTGATTATGGCCATCTGGGACTGGGGGTGCAGTTTGAGTATTTAACCAAAAAGCAGAAGTCTTCATCGTTCTTAGTTTAAGTCTTTGGAATCTTTGGATTAGCATCTTTCTGCACTTGTTATTCCAGTTTTTATTTCTTCTTTGGCGTGACTGTCATTATTTTCTGATCTTGCTTTTACTGTCCGGTCTGAGATCCAGTTTGTGGGTGCATTCTCTGCTTATTTACTCTTCTGGGATTCTAGAGTTACTCTTTACTGATGTTGATACCCTTTACTCAACGAATCCTTTGAGCACACTAAAGGCAAAACATGCATTCAGATCCCAAAATGGGGCATTACCTAGTACCTAGTAGTTAACCAGTTAGTTTGACTCTAGTTGCTGTTTGACTACACTTGCACAAAACAATCAATTGCATTGATGGTATTCAATTAGGATTTAAAATTTTCCATAAAATTCCTATGGTATTTAAAAGTTTATGGATTTTAAAAAAATCTATTATTTCATTGATTTTGTTGGATTCTTCATTACTTTTATAACTACCTAAAATCCATAGAAATCTTCCCCCAACACATAAGATTTCCACAGAATCTCTATATAGAGTTAAAATTTTCCACAGAATTTGCAAATCCTATGATTATTAACAATCCGTCAAAATCTTTAAAAGTCTCGATTGAATACACCCCCTTAGTGACATTTTACATGAATTCTTTACATTAGAGTGGTTAACCAAAAACCCTAGAAGCGTTTGGCTTGGGCCTGTGTGGTGGTGACTAGTGCGATACAATGGATCGTGTGGAGAAAGTGAAACACCAAATACACTTGACATAGGAAGAATGTGTGGTTTTTAAACATGGAGAACAAGAATGGGAGGCGAGTTTAACATTGACAGCAATGTGCTGACTTCGAGGCTGTCCGTTTACTTATTATGCGCTTTGGGTGACGATGAAAGGAGTGTCGCGCTTAAAGAAAGGCTTCAAGTTTCGCGAATTATAGAATAATCTCTTTTATCTTCCAATTCACACATGTGGATGTTAAGGAGACTCTGATGTCTGGAGGACCCTGAGCTTTTGATAATGCCCTACTGGCCCTCTAGGAGTCGAGTATTACTCAACCGTCAAAGATGGTTTTTGCCAGTACTCCTTTTTGGATCAAATTGCAGGACTTCCTTAACTTTGTGGGAGGACACATTGATACAGATGATGAGAGTTTCACTCCTACTAGTTGTTTCCTTCGCCTCAGTGCAATACGAGTGACTGCCGAATTTATGTTACATATGAGGACGTCTAGGACATGTCAGCGGTGGATTGTGATGACGAAAGAATAAAGGAATACCGTAATGAATATATCGACGAGTTGGGCTCCAGCCCTTAAAACACAACGTAAAAAAATAGACACAAGCATGAGAAGGTTCTAGAAAGGAAGTATCCGGCAGTGGAAAGAATGACTCTGGAGATGATCTCCAAGGGTAGAGGAAGACCCGACTAATATCCCCCACAACCTTTGCATGCGATTATGGTTGGGACTAAGGCTGCACCGGCTGGCGACATGGATGGGTTGTTGGCAAGTGTAGATACACCTAGGAAGAAATGGAAACTTATGACACGTGATCCTATGCAAACCACAAATTGCAACATGGTGGTGTGTGTAAGAGGGAAGGAACGTAAGCATGATGAAATCATTTTGATTCGTTGTTGAGTCGCTGTCCAATCCCAGAAGAGCGCCAAAGCCAAAGACTCGTTAAGTCGTTGTTGCCTCCATCAGGCCCCAAAGCTATTTGATAAATGAGGAAATTACCGAAACCCCCTGCTAAATAGGCCATATTGCAAATAACCACCCGTTCTAACACTATTTACCGAAAAACACCTGCTAAAAATACCCCGTTACCAGAATATCATCTTGTGTCAAAATACCGTCAGTTTACCATCTTGTGGCCCCACCCGCTCTTCTGTTGTTTTCTCTTTGCATAACCGGTGGCTCCTTGAGACCGAAAGAGAGCAGTCTTTGTCACATGACTTAAACTTCCCAAGGTACATAAGACAGACATCAATCTTTTTTCCAGATATATCAGGTAAATTCTTTAACTTCTCGAGGAAAATAAGGCAGTCAAGACATCAAAATTTTTTAGAAATAAATCATTCTGGGCATCCATCTTTTTCCGGATATTGCTTTCATTAATCAAGTAAATTATTAACTTCTCAAGGTAAGTGAGGCAACAACTATCATCTCTTTCAGAAAGATCATTTTCAAACATTTGTTAAATAACTGAAATTTCTCAAGGGACTTAAGGCGAGACATCGATCTTTTTTAGGACAAATCTTTTCAAATATCAAGTAAAATGACTTCAACTTCTCAAGGGACATGATGCCTCAGGCAAGGGGTCATTTTTGTAGACAAATCATTTTTAGATATTAGTAAATGACTATAAACTTCTCTATGGGCATGAGACAAGACATTCGTCTTTTTTCAGATATCGCTTTCAAATATGAGGTAAATTATTTAAATTCTCATGGGTAGTGAGACAACAATTCCCATCTTTTCCATAAATAATCATTTTCAAATATCATGAATTGACTAAAAATTTCTCAAGGGATACGAGGCATGCAAGGCATCAATCTCAAGGGACATGAGACATGCAGGAAACAATTTTCATCTATTTCAGAAAAATTATTTTTGAAAACCAGGCAAATGACTGAAATTTTTCAAGGGACATGAGGCGACGCATCTATCTTTTTTAGATAGATCATTTTCAAAGTATCATGTAAATTCTTTAACTTCTCAAAGGGAAGTGAGAACAATTTCCGTCTTTTCAGAAAAATCATTTTCAAATATTACAAATAATTCTCAAGGGAGCGTGATGCTTGAGGCAAGACGTCATTTTTTTTATAGATAAATCATTTCCAAATATCAATAAATGACAACAACAACAACAACTCTTCTAGGGGCATGAGATAAGACATCCGTCTTTTTTCAGATACACTTTCAAATATCATGTAAACTATTTAAATTCTCGAGGGAAGTAAGCAACAATTTCAATCTTCTTCAGAAAAATCATTTCCAAATATTAGAAATTGACTGAAATTTCTCAAGGGACACAATGCAGACAAGACATCAATCTCAAGGGACATGAGAACAAGTTTCATCTTTTCCAAAAAGATCATTTTAAAAAATCAGGTAAATGGCTGAATTTTATCAAGGGACGTGACGAGTCATCTATCTTTTTAGAAAGATCATTTTCAAAAAAAATAAGTAAATGACTTAAACTTCTCAAGTGACCATGAGGCAAAGCATCATTTTTTATAGATAAATCATTTCCAAACATAGTAAATGAGTTAAACTTTCACAGGAACATGAGAAAATGCATCCATCTTTCATTTGGTGGGCATCTGACAGCGTAAAACCTCTTCATAGTTTCTTAAAGATTACTAAATAGTAGAACATTGTAATCTTACACATGAATAAATCCGATTGCTACAACAAAATCACTTGCTTTATTCCCCCTTATTTTCCGATAAATCGAATCCTTTCTTGAAAAATAAGTCTCATGTTTATACTTTGAACTCAAGAAAATGAGACATGCAAAATACACCTAACTAGGGTAGGTGAATACATTTTGTTTCCTCTAGCTGCTAGAAAAATTGTAGATTACAAACTTCTTCAAGCTCACAACAAAACAAAATGCAGCTAAGCTTATTTGGATGCTTCTGTTAAGTAAGGAAGCAAAGTTGTGCATACACATCATCGTGAAGACAGAAAACAAGAATGCAAGGACATATATATGGCCCATGAACGAGGTACTTGAAACCAAACGTGCAAATGCACACATCTATCTTTATGAAGGCAAACTACAACATATGTCTGAACTAAAACCATCATACGTGGTCAATTGAATCTGGTGTTGTAAGTTCCAGTCCTACTTTCTACAAGCTTCACGGACATCTTCACAAGAGATGCAACAACGATCATCAGGCTGCAATACCAATAACCAAAAGGGTATTTGGCAGCGGCATTCTAGTTTTTTTAGGGGGTCATTCGCATCTTATTTGTGTAATACTAATAAATAAAACCGAATGAAAAGACATTTTAGCACCCATGTAGAGAGCAAGCAGAGAAGTATCATAACGGAGGAGGAAGTGAGGGTGACAACTAGATCGTTTCCGACTTAACCTATTGTTCGCTCAAAAAAGTGTGTGCAAATAAGCCTTAAGTTTATACCAAGAATAAAAGCAATAGCGGACCCGCAGTGTACGGATCAATTGAAATATAAGCAAGTATTCTAGGTTCGATCACAGGGACTTGGTGAAATCGAGCTGTAAAAGCAATTCTAGCTAAGACAAATTGCAAATAAATGACAAATAAAGAGTTTTGTATGCAAGAATTGGGAAACGCAAAATCTAGAGTTCAAAGCATCCAATTGTGGTTTTCGATTCAAGAATTCTAAAGATTTATGGATAGAGCTGAGATTGCAAAGGAAATATGTTTCTAAGACTGGATAGCTTACGGTGAGATTTCACTATCCACTTAATCCCAACCCAAAGGCTCTAAATAAAGAGTGTTGAGTCCTCTATGGGGTAGAAATCTAAGGAAAAGAACTATACTCTCAAACCAAACACTCAACCTAAAGAAATAAAACTAACCATCTCAGGTTAACTCACAAAGGGATTGGCACACTCGAACCTTAACAGAGGGTGTTGAGTCCTCTATTACCTAGAACTCATCATCGTTGGCAATTAAGAAGGGGAATCACCGGGTAAGTCTCTTCCCAATCTTGGATATAGGTTCGAAAGTTTCACCAAGGCTAGGGTTTAAGCAATTTTTAACTTTGGTTTAAGGATAAAACATCAAAGGTACAACTCTCAAGGTCCAATCTCAACGTGAAGTTCATTCTATCATATTCTTAACCACAATTTTCAACAAATCACCCTAAAATCGCATGTGTTTTAGCCAATAACACACAATATTAGAATCAAGAAAGATATTGAATCAAGAATATCAAGAAAACGTTGAATCTTGAATAAAAACAAACAAATCCTTAACAAAGGTTTATCAATCTCTAGAAACTAACTAAAAGCAACAGATAACTCCAAACTTGTGTTCAAAAGACAAAAGAATCAAAAACGTAAGAAAAACCTCAAAAGAACTCTTCAATCTTGAATGTCGGAACTTCCAACGCGCTTCTCCTTCTCATTCCTAGGGTTTCTTCAATGCTTGTGAATGTACTTGGATGATAAGCGTGGTAGGAGTTGTCAATTCCTATCAACCCGTCGATGTCCTCGTCGTTGGGGTCCGTTTCAACGTTGAAGGATATAGGATATTTATAGGGATAAATATAGGGTTTTAGATAATCATGAGCCTTGCTTAAAGATAAATAATCTTAAACATAAATAATCTTAAAGATAAACTATAGCTTAACTTGTAGCTTAAAAATAAACCCTAAATTTTTTGCTCGAAAAAGAAATTGAGCCTGCTGGTATCAGAGTCCACTCTGGCGCGTATCAGAGTCCATTCCGCGATATCAGAGCTCGCTCTGCGGTATCAGAATTCACCCCGCGATATCAGAGTTCACTCCAACGCGTGTTCCTAGCTTCCTTTTATGCTCATTTACGATCCTTTACGATGTAATCCTTAAATGTGACATTTTGTTCCATAATTCGTCAAATTACCTGTAAATGCAACAATAATCCGTGTAAACATATTTTCTAACAAAATATGCAAATATAAGCTTATATGTCACGAATTTATGTCTATGTATGCAAAATAAAGGGAAAATCTATATAAATGCATGTCTAAATATATGTCATAATTCATGTCATCCTATCACGAATTTCCCCCAAAATATTTTTTTTGAATCATAATATCCGATCAAAAATATTGCAGGAACTAGAATAAGAAAAGATAAAGAGTAATTCAGACATATGCAATTCGAATCTTGATGAATATCCCATGTTTTTTTTCGCTTCCAAAGAAATTGGTTTATGAGATCTTTACGCTTGATTCAGATTTCGCTATTTCCTCGGGTATGCATCAAGTAAAGACAAAGAGTGAAATCTTGAAATCATGAAGAAAAGACTTTGGGAGTGAAAGAGTAGGGCCGATCTTGCTGGGAAAGACGAAGACAAAGTGATCGGTCAGCTTCTTCGTTCACTCTTCCCTTCAATTTCTTACATCTCTTCCCTATTTGATTTATAAATTACTTTACGCGTAGGTTTCGTTCTTCCCTTCGATCTTGCTGGGAAAGACGAAGACTGAGAATTTAATTTATGAGATCTTTACGCCTGGTTCCTATTTCACTCTTCCTACGGGTATGCATCAAGAAACGGTATAGAGTAAAATCTTGAAGAAAAGACTTTGGAAGTGAAATAGTAGGGCCGATCTTGCTGGAAAAGACGAAGACAGAGACCGGTCGGCTTCTTTGTTCGCTCTTCCCATCGATTACTTCCCTTCAATGTGATTGGTCGAATTTGGAAGTGAAAGAATATGTTTCGCACTTCCCTCTGGTATACACCAAGGTCTTTTAATTACTTTACGTGTTTTCTGTAAATCATATTAAAGGAAAAAAATTTCACTATCTAAATATTTTTAAAATAAAAATATATTACTTCATCACCGTGTTGGGTGTTATTTGTAAAAAATTATTAGGAATATAAATATTGTTAAGAATATCGAACGTATATTTTCATAATTTAATGAGTAATATTCTATTTCATAAAAAAATGTTTTTTAAAAAATCCAGCTACGAATGTAAGAAATTAATTTTTTAAAATTATTAATAAAACTATCTTATAAATTTTATTTCGTTCAATTAAATCATAACTTTTTTTTTTCCAATTTCTAGAAATACACTACACATTAATAAATCTCGCAATATATATGAGACGTAAATGTACTGATGTACCGAACACACACCTAGACGTTGAGTTTCACAGCCCAACCTCATGAATGATGAATCCTATACAAGAACTGAACCCCAAAATGCTGAGAATCATCCAATTCATAGAAATATGTTCTTCCCCATCACAAATCCACCAAGTTCAAGCCCAGTTGATCGTCCAGAACCTTCACTACGACACCCGAATAGCTTACCACTTCATCAACGCATGCAACTCCAAATCCCTCTTAAGCTCTGCTTTCTCCCTCTTCACTCAAATTCCCAAGCCCCACACTTTCATCTGCAACAATCTTCTCAAGGCCTTCTCCCATGCTCACATGTTCAATCACTCTCTTTCACTCTACTCCCACATGAACAGGAACTCTGTTTCCCCTAACAATTACACCTTCCCCTTCATTCTCAAGTCCTTATCCGACAAATCCGATTTCAAGCTGGGTCAGCCTGTGCACGCCCAGATAGTAAAGTTGGGCCATTTCTATGATATTTATGTTCAAAATGCATTGATGAATCTCTATGCGTCTTGCGGGGGTAGGATGGGGTTATGCCAGAAGGTGTTTGATGAAATGCCTCAAAGAGACGTTGTATCCTGGACTGTTTTAATTACAGGGAATAGAGCTGCTGGAAGGTTTGACGAGGCTTTGATTGCTTTCCAGCAGATGCAGTATGCAGGGGTGGAGCCAAATCGGGTCACCATGGTGAATGCCTTGGCAGCTTGTGCTGGTTTGGGTGCGCTCGAGATGGGTGTTTGGATACATGATTGTATAGTGAAAAATGGATGGGAATTGGATGTAATATTAGGCACCTCTTTGATTGATATGTATGGGAGGTGTGGGAGACTCGAAGAGGGAATGAATGTCTTCAATATGATGAATCATAAGAATGTTCTTACATGGAATGCTCTTATCAAGGGACTGGCTTTAACTGAGAGCGGTGAGGAAGTTATTAGCTTGTTCTCTCGCATGGAAAAAGAAGGGGTTAAACCTGACGAAATTACTCTAATTACGGTACTAAATGCTTGCAGTCACTCAGGTCTGGTTGACATTGGTAGAGAGGTTTTCAGCCTATTGGTTAGTGGTAAGTATGGATTTGCAGCAGGAGCAAAGCATTATTCGTGCATGGTTGATCTCCTAGCACGCAACGGCCGTCTTAAAGAAGCTTTTGATCTCATGGAAAGAATACCTTGTGAGCCTACTAAAACCATGTGGGGCGCGTTACTGGCTGGATGTAGAGCTCATAAGGACTTGCGGTTAAGTGAGTTTGCGGCGTGGAAGCTTGTAGAGATGGATTCGAAAAATAGTGTACACTATGTCGTATTATCCAATCTGTATGCTGAGATGGGAAGGTGGGCTGATGTTTCGAAAGTTAGAGGATTGATGGAAGAGAGGGGACTTATGAAGGACTCGGGTTATAGTTTCTTAGAATCTGAATATCAAGATAGTGTTTACTAAGCTTAGCTCATTGTATGATCACTGTTACAGTGTTACTATTCTTAAATCTCCAAACAGAATCAACACAAATGTAATTTTTTGGGAGTTCATGTGTCTTTCATATTGATGTTTATGGATTGTGGTGATCTCTCTCCATCTGACTGACATGCTGATAAATCAGATTATGGATCAGTGGAAGAATCCATTGAAGAAGGAAGTAAAGCTTTACGAAGATGATGAACAAATAAACATATAGGTTGCAAGGAAGTATATAAGGTAGGTGAGGGTACTTATTTGAAATAGAGTTTGCCTTTGTTGCTGTATTTGAATTTCCAGCCTCTGGATCCTTTTCCGGTGACACCTTACGAGATGGAGTTACTTCGGGTGAGATAGAGGCAACTTTCTGGAACTGATCCCTCTCATTGTTATCTTGACCTTTAGAATCTGAGGATGGTTCTCGCCATTTTCTTGCTCGGACTCTCCGTTCTTACCCTTAGCAGAACAAGTGTACCAAAAATGGTCATGCCCAACTTCATCACCAATATCATAGTGACTCGCAAACTGCTTAGAAAACCCAAAATTCTTATCCAATCTGATAACGCAGTCGCTCCCTTCGGAACTGAAGCTTTTGATCTCATGGATAGTTAGAGGATTGATGGAAGAGAGAGGACTTATGAAGGACTCGGGTTATAGTTTCTTAGAATCTGAATATCAAGATAGTGTTTACTAAGCTTAGATCATTGGATGATCACTGTTACTGTGTTACTATTCTTAAAGCTCCAAACAGAATCATCACAAATGCAATTTTTTGGGAGTACATGTGTCTTTCATATTGATGTTTATGGATTGTGGTGATCTTTCTCCATCTGACTGACATGCTGATAATTGAGATTATGAAACAACGGAAGAATCCATTGAAGAAGGAAGTAAAGCTTCAGGAAGAAGATGAACAAATAAACATATAGGCCGCAAGGAAGTATATAAGGTAGGTGAGGGTACTCATGGTTTTAGGAATACTCATTTGGTTTAATGACAGTAGACTCTTAAGTGATGTTCTTGAAATTCCAGGGCAAGTGAAATAATTGTGCCTTGTTTGTAGATAGGATGGCATATTGTTTAAATCATGCACTCTGTAAATAAACGAGGAATGAATTCTCTGTATTCAAAACCAACAAAGGCTATATTATATTCCATTCCATAAATAGAACAGTTTAAATTTGCAAAGACATCTCGCACAATTTATAACAGAAAAACAAGCACAAACAATAACTCATAAGAAGGTATCATAAACCCTATGGATTATTTTCCTCCAAACTTCATGTTCTCAGCAACCTTAAGGAAAGCAGGTCTAGAGGAGATATCCTCCCACCAAGCCTTAACATGAGGCCTCTCATTGATCAGCTTCGCGTAATCAGTCGTCATGAGATAGAAAGTGTAAGGGAGGCAATGAAGATCCGCCAAAGAGTAAAAGTCTCCAGCCAAGTACTTGGTAGTGCTAAGCCTAGCCTCATATACGTCGAGCACGCTTGAAAGTTGCTCGACATGGGTGTCGATAACCGCCTGATCCGGGTCCTTACCTTGCAAAGGAAGGACAAACACTTGGTAGATGATGGGTTGGATGTTAGTGTTGTAATGGTGAGACTCTACTTCCAGCCATTGCTTCACCAAAGCCGCTTCTTGAATATTTCCATGCCTAATCAGGTCAGTCCCTTGCTCCTTGTACTTCTCACAGACATAAGATGTGATTGCTCTTGACTCTAGAAATATGAAAAATGACAGCAGTTAAAAAAAAAATACTACCTAGCCAGTGTTTCAGCAAATTAAAGTAAACCTGGATTGAAAACTTACCAAAAAGGGTGAAGTCACCATCTTCTAGAACAGGGATCTTACCAAAAGGCTGCATAGATTGAAACATGACAGTAAAATATGGAGATTATAATTACTGA
This sequence comes from Fagopyrum esculentum, assembly GCA_033239045.1. Taxonomy (NCBI): domain Eukaryota; kingdom Viridiplantae; phylum Streptophyta; class Magnoliopsida; order Caryophyllales; family Polygonaceae; genus Fagopyrum; species Fagopyrum esculentum. The sequence goes on from BSUD01000182.1 coordinate 28,385, forward strand.
AGCTAAAATTACAAGAGAATTAAACATACATTTTTGGAGAGGAAAGAAGGTTGCTTGTGTTCAGCAGCAAAGAGGTTGACAGGGACAAGCTCAAACTCAACCTCTTTCTCATGCAAACAAGTCAAGACTCTTGTAGTGCAGGTTGACATTGGCAATCCATGAACCTTCAATGCCATAGCTTAATTGGATGATCTTTTTTCTGGGTTTCTACAGTGAGGAGGAGAAAGGAAGATGAAGTATAGGGAGAGAGAGAGGTAGGTGAGAAGAGAAAGGAAGATGGTGATTATATAGGGAGAGAGAGGTAGGTGAGAGCTGAAGAAGATGTATGAAAGTTTAGACAAGGAAGATGAATAATCATGTGATGTGAGGTGTGAAGCATAAGATTCTTGCAGTTGCATTATTAATCAATTTTAACGTATAGAGTGCAGTATAGCAGCAACTCCCATGCGATCTCTCACGTAATCCAAAGTCCAGTCACCATCCAGTTCAACCCTGTAAGTTTCTTTTGAATTGAGGAAACCCTCATAAATATCTTTTTTTAGCTGTAACTCAAGGTTCAACCCACATAAGAAAAAAAAAAATATAAAGACCGGGGTTCATTCAACTAAAATTATTCTAGTGAATATAAATCATTAGTTTTAGTTAATAGAATATTAATTGAAGTTTAAATTTCTTGAAAATAACCTAAAATGAACAATTAGTATATAAAAAATGGATTAAAATGATATTTTAGTTAAAAAAAGTTATAATTTTTTTATTCAAATATATTTAAAATAGTATTATTGGAGATGGAAAAATAAAAATAGCTGTTACAATTTTAGATGAAATTTTTTATTAACGCTTTAAATTTTTGTTGATTTAATTCACATATTTACTTTATTAATTCATATCTTATTTGTATTGTTTTCAAGTAATGTTTATAGGGGAAGTGTTCAAGTAAGGCCCATTATTCCGGTACGGCCGTCTGTACGGCCGACACGTGTCCCGGGAAAAAAATTTTTTATTATTTTTTTTTTTCTGAACGAGTTTT
>BSUD01000182.1:29844-49003 GCA_033239045.1 Fagopyrum esculentum
AAAAAAAAAAAATTGGGGACACGTGTCGCCCGTACGGTCGGCCGTACGACCGTACCGCAATATAAGGGTCGTACCTGAACATTTACCATGTTTCTAGAACAATAATTTCAAAAGTTTATTAGTACGTTTTTATCATAATATTTGTTGGTACAAAATTGGTTCATATAAAGTGTTTTATTTTTTCAAACATTTTGTATTATATTAGTTTAAAACTTATATACTATTAGTTATGTTTATAAAATAATTTATAACATCATGTATTTTGAACTTATTTAATATTAGTTTAAATTTGTGTTTCATTAATTCAAACGTTGTGTTTTGTTAGTTCAATGCTTTATACATATACAAGAAAAAAAATGGATAAGACTATAACTAAAAGATAGTATAATTTTTATTTTTTTTTGCATGAACTTATAAAATTATACATATAGTATAAAAAATTTAAATGAGTCCAAAAAAAACTTAATCAGCTATTTCTACTCATAATCTTTATATATGACTGATCTAGTTGCTCTCAAATGACAGTATAAGTTTTGGAATAGTCGAAAAGTTTTGGATAGTTGCTTGATGAGTTTTGTAATATCTTAATTAAACTTAACAAAGGATTTATCTGATTCTAAAGGGTGAATATGTTTATGGGTAATTTTTGTAAATTAGTATAAATAAAGGGTGTGGTTCCATGAGAATACCCCTGACGTGTATACATGAGAACAATCGTACGCCGTTAAATGGTGAGTATTAAGGGTTGAGATTTAGAGTAGATATCATAATTAATAATAACTACGAATAATAATAATTAAGAATTCAACAATAACTACGAATAATCCACTCAACCAACAATAACTACGAATAATACATTAAACGATATGACACCTTCGTAACAAAACTAATAATAATTACGAATCTGTTTTCATGATTACACGATAAGCCTGTTCTCATAGGATCTATACTCATAAATTATATTTATGGGAAAATATTGTAAATAAGGTGTAAAATAGATATTCGATCTCAAATATATGGATGTCGTGGCTTAGAGCATACGAGTACAACCAAACATTAATGAAGTCACTTCATTGAAGTCAATGGTCAAAATGTGGGAAGAGAAGATGGTCAAAAGGTTGCAAATTTAAGTAGAAAACCTCCAAAATGCAACCTCCAAAGTCCAACCAAATACTAATGAAGTCAACGGTCAAAAACATTAAGTAATTAGATGTGAATGTGGTAAAGTTGGGCAATCATATATTCACACTAAGAGATCCAAAGCAAGACTATTTAGATTTTTAGAGTAACCACACTAATGGGTTTGTTATTCAGGAGATTATATATTTTGTAATAGTTTATCATATTATTATGTAAGGTTTTATAAAAGTTGCTTGTGAGACAATTTTCCATTTGTTGTAGAAAGTAAAAACTTTATAAAAAATTATGTGAGGGGTTTGTCGCAAAACGATATCTTATTTTATGCAAAACGCAATTTTTTATAGTAACATTCTAACAAGGTAATAGATATGATTAGAATGTTAAGTTTTTCGGTTATCTTGTTAATATTTTAAAAAATACGTCTTACATAAACATCTTCAACCATCCCAATATAATATACTTTATATAATATATACAGAGAGTATTCAAACTATTAGACATATAATCTATTTTGTATATCGTGCAATTATTTTAGACATACGATACTTTTTCACATAACTTTTTTTTTCCGCAATCAGTACATAAAAGATCTTATTTGACTTTTTTTCTTAATTGAACATTAATTGCCTATGAGTAAGAACAAATATCTCAAAAATGGACATTTTATTAAAGTAAAATCAGCTTAGCATGGGACAGTCGTTTGATCTTTTGTGTAATTACACTTTTCCTTTGACCAAAGAATTTAACGCAACAAAGAGGAACATTCGAAAGTTTCGAGTCTCGACGAATGAACTAAACAAGTTCTCATCACTTGAGGCTCAATGGTGTGAAAATGATAATTCCTAATCTCTCGTATAAAAATAGCAACCCTTAAGTCTTCTCTTATATTTTCCGTTTCACAAAAAAAAACAAAAACAATTCTTAGTCAACATTACAGTTCACACTTTTTAATAGGGGTATATAGAACTCTTGTAAATCTTAATCTTGTCCCGGTCCCATTTTGTCCCGATTCCAGTGAGATTTGATCAAAAAATTACAATATCTAATGGGATTTCTTAACAATGAGTAATGTTAAATAACTCTTGTTGTCTTCTAATGTTACTCACCTCTCAAAATAGGGCTATAACAACGATTTTATCATTATTCACTCTTGTAGTCATATTTAGTTTTTGCAATTGAAATGCAAGTCCATCAATTTATACTATTTAGTTTTCACAATTGAAATGCAAGTTCATCAATCTATACTATATACTTCTTCAACGCGTTCACTATTCTAGATTTACACTTGACTTTTTAAACAAGATTGTAATGATTTTACGGTTCTCGCTTCAACGATTCTATACTTCTTAACGCGTTCACTATTCTCAATTTTCACTCGACTTCTCAAACAAGATTGTCGATTTTACAGGTTTTGATTCTATACTTCTTAACGCGTTCACTATTCTCAATTTTTACTCAACTTCTCAAACAAGATTGTCGATTTTACAGGTTTCGTTGTATCGATTCTTTCACAATCGTACTAGCCGAGATTTAGTCCCGCCATGATCCTAATCGGAATAAGCTCCGACGGAATTCAATCAAAAAACTACGAGGTCCATTTCGACCCCACACCCATGTATCGAAGTCGGGGCGAGACGTCGTCCATCCGTGACCAACCCTGTTGAATTGGTATTATGATAATAACTTGAAAAAGTTTTCAAATGAGTCAAAAGGAATCCGACATTTTAGACAGACATGGGAAAAAGAAATATATATTTTATTTCCTTTTTCTGAAAAGAAACATAAACAAAAACGTAGTATGAATAAAATGAAAGGTGTGGTTGGGATCATGTGCCCGCTAACACTGTCCCATTTTTCAACACATTAGCTAGTCAGTAAGCAACCTGCATTTTTTCACTTCTTCCTCACATGTTAACGTGCACATGTTTTTTCTTCTTCACTTTGTCCTGTTTCAAAAGATCTTTTCAAGAAATGCATAATAGGGGAGACAAATTAGAGCTTTGGGACATATAGCCTCACTGGTCTTTGGGTCATGTAAATAATGTTATGGTCAAACAAGACAAACCTGTCTACAAACTACAAAGTATACATTATAAACAAATAAAGCAAAAAACTTAATAGCAGCAGCATAGAAACATGCAGTTTCCACATGTATATAAATGAAGACTTCATATGATACCAAAACATACCATAAGAAATGGAGAATAACCCATACCAACCAAGCACAGCAATCGTCCTCAAGGCGACGACTTAAAAACGTTTTAGTGCCATATATAGTATACAGCAGGGCATTGTTTCACACACATTTCTTTATATACATCAGACAGATCCCTTGCAAAACTGCGCAGGACTCGGGAGGAAAGGGAAGGTAAGAGAGAGTAGAACTGTACCATAAAAAGTCGTTAAACCGATTTAACCCTTCACACACCGTATTCTGCTAAAATGGTTCTTCTGGCTTCAGAAAGTTGTGGTATTCTAGTTGAATCATCTCTCCTCCCTTGAATGGATCAAATTTGCATCTGTAGAAGCTACAAAAGTATTGCATTTCAGATCAGTCATCGAAATAACAAATGGTATGAAACCTCCTTAAACATCCTGGGAAATACACCCTTCTTTTTCCCAAGCAATAACAGCACATACTATATTGTCTGGATGAGTATCTTATAAAGCAACAACCATGAACCTTACAAGCAATATCAGTAGAGAGTGAGGATGTGTTTACGGGTTCTACGAGTCCTATATTGTCTGAATGAAGGTTCATTGCACCACCCACCCCATTTTACTTCATAGTAGAAGAATCAATAATTATTGTACATGGTGTCTTGTAAGAACCTACAAAATCCTTCTCATAGCCCTCACCATCCTAGTGTCCGCACTAAATATACGTACAGGAATCTAGTGTTCGCACCAAAACTATAGACAAAACAAAATTAGCTAGTAATAGGCTTTATTCGTATAAATTAGCTTAGCTTAATAAGCAAATTAACCAAACTAACTGGTTCAAATTTACAGATCAACTTTATATTTATTTATGCGATCTCTACTTTCGGCTTTCTAATGTGTGTTACCTCATCCTTCGTGATCAACTCTACCAAATTAATGTTATACTCCACACTGTATTCATAGTATCAATATTAAATACCAACCAAAAAGTAATGATAAGGTGTTGTCATGGAGCAGTTTTATTACAAAAGGAGAGTTGAAGATGAAATGGCATGTGTAAGTAAATCATTTTTATGGTTAACTCAATGGGCTCTACAAGGAAATGCTTGTGGGCTGGGCTCTAAAACGCATAGGCCTATGCTACACTTAATTCCAAAACAAAATCAAGAATACGAAAAAGATCGAGCAATTTTAGAATATCACTCAAGCATGCAATTCGCCATTAGTCTACTTTATATACTCACCTTCCATCCATGCCAAGTATGACCACTGTATTTTTCTGATGGCCAAATGCAACAATATACTGACAGCCCTCAACCAGCCGAAACTGAGCCACAGACCACTCAGAGCTGAAGTATTTTGGCAAGACTCCTACAAAATAAGCAAAATTGATAGACATGGAATGATCAAAGTGAAGGAAAGGCTGAACCATCCAATAGAATATCTCTATAAAGTTAACGGTCATTGCAAGAAAAATAAGTATTCCTTGTCTCACATTCACATCCATATCAAGCTAAGATCTACCTCAAAATAAAAAATAGCTTCACCAGGATAACGAGTCCTTGAGATACAGTTACTTTTATTGGAATCTCCAATAGTCCGGAGGAGTAAAGGCTTTGCTTGTATGTCAATTTAGAAAAACTGTATGTCAATGGAAACTGTTTCCTCCCTCACACTGTTTACTGCGTGGCCCACAATTTTTCAATAAAACAATAAAAAGATTGAGGCAAGCAAAGCCAACTGATGAAACAGTCGGAAATGACAGGCGTTGCAGATCATAGAGTTAATAAATCTCGGTTCTTATATATAAGCTTCAGTTCCAGTGACAGCAAATATGTTTGGCACAAAGGATAAATTCAGTTATCTGTTCCTTGAACAGAGAAAACGACCATGACGCAGTTCCATTATAAGGCATTAGAAATCTCTCACTAGTTCAGTCTCAGTAGCCTACCCGGTGAAAAGGCTAATGAGAATATCAATCTCATTATTCTCTTAAGAGAAAAAGGATAATTGACGATTACAGCAGATGTTTTCAGGTTGCAATTAGCTCAGCTCCCATCAACCATGTTGGGTTTTTTTAAGATAAACGGGCATGAATGTGATACACAGAATTCTTTCATTGAAATATTTAAAAAGAGCCAGAAAAAGAAGGGAAAAAAAAATCATTTCTTGCTAAAATAGAAGCACATTTTTTGACACACACTGGTAGGATACATGAATTCTCCAATTGACAGTTTTGTAAACAAGTTTGGCAGATAAACTAAAAGGTCCTTTTGTCACTCAATCGGAAGGTAAGTATGAAGAAGACAGATAGGTGGTGCTGGACTGGAGGATGTGAGGTTTCCGGTCCATAGCCTAAGTTGTGTGTGAAATGGGGAGAAAAAAAATTTAAAAAAAAAACTTTGAAGAAAGAATTTCCATTTAAGAAAGTAAAAGCTAACAAGTTACCAATGACAGATAGGATTTCTAGAAATTGCCTGCAATTATCAAGTCATAATAGCTAAAAAGCATGATATATGCATAGAATTTACCTCTGATAAATGAAAGATGTGACCCAGAATGTGAATTTGAAGCATTGACTTCTGACATAGTATTTGGGCCTTCATTGGTCGGGATTCCTGAGTTAACCTTTAAGCTGAAGACATGCATAGTTCCCTTATCACTTGAGACTGCAAGCCATTGAGCAGTAGGAGAGAATGCTAGACTGTAGATCTCAGCTCGATCCGCACCTCTCCTTACCTGAAATAGATCTCATTAGCAACAAACTTATTTGTAGGATGCCATTGAATTGGATAAAGTATAGTATATACATATGCGCCTTTGAATTTAATAGTGTGTGAATAAATGAATTCAGTTGCATGTTAGATGATGTCCTAATCGTGGACCTCTTCTCTCCGGAGGCACCACAATCAGACGAGATCTATGGAACTCTACGTGACCAATTTCGTTCATCCAGTGATTGATCACGTGAATTTAATACAATCAAGATAAGAAGCCAGCTCATTATGATTGCAATTTCACCCTCCTTGCATTAAAATTGTGGATATTCCAAGCATTTAGTAAAGTTCTTTAAATAGTTGGAAAGCAACTTCACCATCCCAAATCAATCAACTTACTTCCCAATCTAGAAAAAACAAAATAAAAAAGTTCAGGAAAACTGACAGTTCTTCTTTCTTTAGGTTTGAAGGGCAATCTATCATTAGAAATGCAGGAAAACATACAATGAGAAATTGAAGCAGATACTAGATTCAGTAATCAGTACCTCTTGTAACAACCAATTGTTTCAATGAGAAATTAAAGCATTAAAACTAGATTCAGTAATCAGTACCTCTTGTAACAACCAATTGTTTCAATGAGAAATTAAAGCATTAAGGGTCCGTTTGGTGAACATAGTAGATTATTGTGAAATTAATAATCCCCAATAATCTCGATAATCCACGTTGAAGTGGATGAAAAAAATGGGCAGAATAATCTCCCAAAATAAAGGTTATAATCTCAATAATCTCGATAATCTCGATAATCCCTGACTTACCGAACGCACCCTAAAACTAGATTAGTAATCAGTACCTCTTGTAACAATGAGCCATCAACGGTGTTAAAAACTCTAACAAGGGTCCCCTTTGTGCTTGCAGTTGCCAGTATAGCCCCATCCTGGGTCAGTGTAAAGCAAGCAATCCTCGAATCATGGGCCATGATAAATTTCGTCCTCTTCGAAGCATAATGCTCGACCCTAACCTGGCCCTTCTGCAATCCGGGGCATACCAAAACCAAATTCCCAGCAGTCTGCGAAACCTCACAAAGCCCCTTAGGGTTCGCGATTGTCTCAATCTGGTGCAAGAGCTTCAAATCAGCGAAATTATACACAAACACCTTCTGCTCCAACACCACCACAATCCGATCACGCCTAAGCCGAACACCTCGAACCTCCGATCGGAAGGATAACTCTCCTATGCACCTGCTCTGATGATCGTCCCAGATCATGACCTTATTAACTGGATACTGCGGCTCGGGTCCACCACCAACGAGCGCGAGGATGTTGCAGCGGAAGAGCATCTCAACTGTGCCGATGCCGCCACCGCGATCGAAATCCCTGCGGAAGATCTCTCTGAATGGATCGCAATTATAGATTCGGAAACCGCGATCAGTAGCGGCAGCGAAGCAGCCGGAATCCTGGTTAAACGAGACATGGAGGAGAGAAGGAGCCGATGATTGTGACACCGTAGTGAGAGCAGAATTGGGAGAACTCGGTGCAATTGAAGCAGGAGGCTTCAAAGAAGTTCTAATCGGAGGTGGTGGAGAGAGAGGAGTGGCGAAATTAGGGTCCATGGGAGTGGAATTGATATCAGGGTTTGGAAATTCGTGTACGCCACCTCCACTGCTGTCGTCAGCAACGTCAGTGGTGGGGGAAGACTCGAAGTAGCGATGCTCGGATTGGGAGGACATGGAAGAAGGGTTGGGAGGATGAAGGTCGGGGGAGAGGAAATTCGGGTTTGAATTAGGGTTTGAATTGTGATCGTTGGGCCAAGCTGAGAGGGTCGCCATGAACAAAGATTCAAGCTTTCTTCCCTTTCTATTTTGGGATGAGAATTCGAGACAGGATCAAATTATCGCCAATGTTGATGGAGAGAAGAAGATTGAGACCGAAAGAGATGCCGTGCGCCATGACATATAAGGAGCTGGTAGGGAAATTGACATAAGTTGGAAATCCGGTAAATTTTTGAGAAAGGCAGGGTTATATTTGTCATTCACCACATGATTGGGAAATGCTTGCTTCTACAGTTTTATTCGTTCATCTATATATATTACTAAAGCAGAACCCATTTTGTCCACGTGTCAACCTCTAAGGCCGTCACGTCAGCTTTTTTCTAATTTATTTACAGATTTGCCACAACGTATTTACAGATTTGCCATTAATTATTTTATAAGAAATTTTTTTATTAGAATCTGTAAACAGTCATCATGCCACGTCAATTTTATTAAAATAAATAATTAAAAAAATAAATCTACTTATCTACCAATCAAAATTAACAAACTGATATATGGTAACTCGATTTGTTGAGAAAATCTAACGCAAATCTTCTAACAAAATTTGACACATTTGTTTAATTTAAAACTAAATCAAATTTTACTCATCTATCTAAATCTAAGTAAAAGTGATAATATATTAAGGTATAAATATAATACTCGAATAATAATCTTTGTAATAGAATTTTAATTATGTCCTTTTATTTATTTTAAAAAAATTAATCCTCATATGTTAGTCATATTAATTAATAAAAATAATTTTTACTATAAATTGATATCAAATATATGATGCATGAAAGTGAAAATATAATATTTATTTAGACAATACCGCACAAGGTGCGGGCACTAAACTAGTTAGAGGTTAAAAATCTGATGGCTAGATATTTGTGTAGCTAGATTTTGGATAGTCAATTCTATTATTTTTTGGGCAATTTTGATAACTAAATTTTTTTAAAAACTATAGTAGTAATTAGGCTTTTTAATGTTTCAATTAAGTAAATATACCCAACTTTTTGTATTTATTCTCAAACTCTACACACTCTTTTCTCAACATTTACTAAACACAAAACTAGAAAAAGCTTAGTAAACCAAATTGTTTCATTAATTTTTTCAAAAAAAATAGTAAATATATAATCTAATTGGGTTGATAATGATAGATATGGGTAATTTTTAAAGGTAATTTATCAAAAATTAGAGACTAATATATATGATAATATTCAGGTACAGTTCAATTAATGTGGTACGGCCGTACGGCCGACACGTGTCCCGAAAAAAAAAATATTTTTTTCCCAAAACGAATTTTTTTTTTTTTCCAGAAACGAATGAAAATTTGTTTGAACTAACATGTTATAATTTATGCACTATTCTCCTATAAACTTTGAACTATTCCCATATAATCCATGAACTATTACTTTTTAATATATTTTATCAAATTATTCATAAATTAATCGTTTATATGTTATGAACTATTCAATTGTAATTCATGAACTATCATTTTATAAGTTATGCACTATCCTTTATAAATTTTGCACTTTGAACTATTCTATTATAATTCATGAACTATTCTATTATAATTCATGAACTATCCCATAATAAGTGTTGAACTATTACTTTCACTCCTTTATAAATTTTGTACTTTGAACTATTCTATTATAATCCATGAACTTTTCTATTATAATTCATGAAATATCCCATAATAAGTTTTGAAGTATTACTTTCACTCCTTTATAAATTTTGCACTATGAACTATTCTATTATAATTCATGAACTATCCTTTTAGAAGTTATGAACTATTCCTTAATAAGTTTTGAACTATTAATTTTATTCCTTTATAAATTTTACACTATCAACTATTCTATTATAATTCATGAACTATCCTTTTATAAGTTATGTACTATTCCATAATAAGTTTTGAACTATTACTTTTACTCGTTTAAAAAAAAAAATCTCGGGACACGTGTCGGCCGTACGGTCGGCCGCACGGCCGTACCGGAATAATGTGTCTTACTTGAACAACAACCTCTCTCTCTCTCTCTCTCTATATATATATATATATTAGTATAGTTCCCCGTGCCAAGGCACGGTTATAACTTTAAACTTTAATAGGTAAAATATATATATATATATATATATATATATATATATATATATATATATATATATATATATATATATATATATAATTTATAAAACACTTCCGATGTGTGCTAATAATTTTATTTAATTAATTTAAAGAGAATTTTGGTAGAAATTTGGGGCTTAGGTTTCATGTGAAGCTGAACAATTTTGCTCCTCAGATTTAACACACATTTGTGAACTTAACGGATGAACAGTAACTACCCTAAAAAAACGGATGAACAGTAACTTAGGTATTAAATTTTGGTCGGGCTCAACAGTTGAGGTACCATTCTAATAGTTTAAACGACGGGTACTAAAGTTTAGGCAGCCCAAAAGACGGGGTACTATTTAGACAAATTTCTCTTTTAATTAAATTGTGATTGAATCAATAAAGGCGTTGCGGGTGTTGATACGTGTCTTCGATTATGCCACAAGTTAGGTTATCGTAGGTAGAGTTTGAAATGGACTCGTTGTTGGTTGAGCAATTGCTCATTAATGGGATCCCGGTGACACATGCAACTTTTACATTGTTTGTAGAGCTTTGTGAGGAATTCATGCCGAATCATGTGTAGAGATTGTTTAGCAGAGTTAACTTTTTCTTTTTTCATCGGTGTTCATTCCATCACGAACTCGATTTCGGGAGTTTTAGATTTTATTTTTTATTTTTTGAAAATGGAAAGCGATTCGAAAACATTAGACGGCGCGCCGTCTAATGGTCGAAAGGACAAAAAAAGGGCAGACGGTCAAATCGTTAAGAAGGACCAAAAATAAAGGAGAAAAGAAATACACAAAAATACATATAATGAAACCGATGGCAAAAAAGTCTTCAAGGGAAAGCAAGATGATCCAGCCAGCAGGAGACAACGAGCATAAACGTTCATCTTTGAAGGAAGTACACATGGAGGAAGCCTGATGAACAATTGTGGACACCTCAGATTTGGAGTACAACAGAGCCGTCAAGAGTCAATCACAAATTTACACTCCCTTCTCGACAAACGCACGAAACCGCCAACAAATGACTACATCAAACCTTAGAAGACGAGATTGCAGAACACGGTTATCTTGATGAATAAAGGTGTAGACTTGATGGATAAGAGAAAGATGATGATTTGTAGGGAGAAGTTTGTTCATAGAGGGTTAACGGAAGAGATTGTTTTTGGGCTTTGTATGCAATAGAGATGACATAAAGGGAGGACATTGTTAATGATCAATGGAACTTGTTAAAAGAAGGTTGGATAACAAATTGGTTACCGTGAATTTTGGTGTTTTTATAAAATCGAGTCTAAACTGACCCGATCTTGATTTTTATTAATTACTAGTGTGGACGCGCGTGCTACGCACGCGCGCTGTGATTTACAATCGTAAACCTCTTCCGATAACGATCAAAACACCTCTTCCGATAACGATCAAAAGGAGAATAGTCACAATCGTAAATCTCTTCCGATAACGATCAAAAGGAGAAACTATTCTATTGAAACAAATAGTAAGATTTGTCATTACGCACTCGCATTACTATTTGTCATTACGCACTCAAGAAATGTCAGTTCCGTTCATGATTAATCGTAGATGAAATTAAAAAAAATATAATACAACGTAGACGAAATCGGAAAAAATCAACACAAACCCAGATAACAAAAATAGAATCTTTTTAAATCAGGAGCCAAAAGCATATGTAGTAATGGAAAAATGTCAGTTCCGTTCAATTACTTCATTATCTAAGCTAATTAACATGTAGTAAACAATTCAGGAGCAAACAATCAATTATAAGCACCCAAGAAATGCTATATATGAGAAGCACAAACCTCCCAATCAAAGTAATTGCCAGCAAATTTATAATTGACAGTGAGACTCGATCCAATCAATTAATTAAGAAAGTTCAAAAACAAACCACCTCCTCCCTCCTTGAAACAACCTAAATTACAACTTCAGAATGGCAAGTTACTTGTCATCCACAAATGATCAATACTTAAGCACAACCTGGTTAGCAGCTCGAAACCCATCTCCATATACAGATGAAACGTCCGATTTTTTTTTCTGGTTTTTAAAGAAATTGCCTAGCTCTAACTCAAATGGTGATCTCTTACCCTCTATATGATGATGCTTGGCTGCTGCTCGCTCCGGGGTTGCGCTTCCAACCATAAGTATGCCAACACTTGACATATGCCTTCCTCTATTTGCGGATTCAACATCCGAAAACCTAAGAAATGATAGAAAAACTAATCAAGCAGCAATCGTTGTTCCATATCAGTACTACCAATCTTCACCTAGCTAACAACTTAACTGAAAATACTAAATTAAGGATATTCTAAGGAATCATAACTGTTCAATGTGAGGCACAAAGTTTGTGAGGCACAAGTTGATCAACTGGCAGGTGTAGTCGGAAGTAAGCCTAAGCAAGTGTTGCATGAAAAAAAGAGTTACAAAACTATGGAACATAATTAAACTAATCTTATTTGAACCAAGAAATACCCTTTTAAGATACAAACCTTTCCAAGCCTAGTTCCTTAATGATCACTTCAACTCTATCAAGCTTCTGCTTTCTGCTCATGCTTTTTGGAAGCCTAAGATATGCAGCAATAATCAAAGTCTCTTCTACAGTCAACTGTGGATACAGGATATCATCTGTTGCCACAAACCCTATCCTGTACAAAAAAAAATGACAATACTAAAAAACTCTTCTTGCTACAGCAAATTTGTTCTAATAGCACAATTAGGAGGAAAGAACTAAATAAATTACCTTCTCTTGATAGCAGGATGAAAAGGAGTTTCATTGTAAGTGATTTTTCTCTTGACGTTGTCCTGCAACCTACCACCAATGATCCTAAGCAAGGTAGTCTTCCCACTACCAGAAGGACCCATCAAAGCTAAAATTTCTCCGGGTCGAACGATCCTAGTTATACCCTTCAAGATGTACTTGTATTTTTCTTTCTCGGTATTGAGCTGGGAGCTGACCACTGCCTTAACAGGATTAGCTTGAATGTTCTTGACCTTAAACTGCACATCTTCAAACTGAGATTGAGAAAAAAAAAAGTTAATTGATCAGTTATGCGACAATTGCGAAAAAATGGAGCTATGAAGTAATTCACTGTTCAAGTAGAACCTTAAGATAGATAGGAAGAGGGCGGTCAACACTTGGGGAGGGGTCATCCTCGATATCGTTTTCCGAGCTCCAGTTCCTACCATAGCCTTGGGGCATGAAATCTATACTATGACCAAAACTGTTGCCACTTGAAATCTGCATGGCTCGAGACAATGACATGTCTATGATCTTCTCCTCTCTCTCGATCTCCATTGTTTCCATCTATTTAGTTCACGAAAAGATCAGATAACTAAAAAAATGTTCTGAAGAAACTTGTAATTCAAAAGTAGTTATGAATTTCACATGAATGATTTAATCCTTGGGATTGTTAATTGGAAGCCAACTACAATACACCAAAAGCTTCTCTATATATAAAATTTAAGTGTCTTGGTTGTTAGACATCAACCTTTACATGTCCAAATTACTTATTGTTAGCTTCCTCGTGTCAAATAAAAAAATTAAGTTGAAAATGCCAAGAACATGATCCAAAGAATCAACCTAACCAAAATTCAATCTATAATATACCCATAACCTAATGAACCTGTTCTAACTTGTCATTTTTATCACACCACCACAAACTGCAGTACGCGCCTTTAAATTCGTATGGTAATGAATGTTACTCTAACAAGTAATATGTACAATCACAGAGATCAAAATGGCATAGTTCTTCAGTCAAATATATGAGAATGTTGTGAAAAAAGAATAACATTTTTATCCCAAACCATTCTTTAGCATCTATCCTTGTACGGGTTCATCTTACAACATCAGTTGTAAGACAAAAATCAAAGAAAGTGAATTCACAAACACGATATTACAATCACCTTCTGATTAATCTCCTAATTTGAAGTGAGCATGACTTCAAGTTCTTGACGCAATACTTTTTTAGAGTTCTTTCTTTACACATTTTTGTCAGGATAGGAATCATAGGACTTAGGAGTATAGAACTTAGAAGGTATATTATATACCTAGAAAGCAAGCATCTTGCATTGTTTGCAAACATTGGTGCGTCTTAGTATTAGACGATATAAATTGGTCTTCCTTCGCCCAACTTAGTATACCCAAACTCAGGTTGACATTTCGTCGAACAACATGCATGCTTATAACTCCTGAAACAACAACAAATAATATGAAACAAATAAATATGAATCATCAACTGAATATAGTAGATGCAATTTGTTTTGAACATAGGAAAGTGCTAAATTACTAATTAACCAATAATGAGAGGAAATGGGAAATCTTTCTTATCAACGTTTGCTGTAATATAAGGAGAATAGAATTGCTGAAGAATGAAGATCATACAAATATAGGGATGCAGGTAAAGGGAGAACTACAGGCGGCACCTAAGATCGCCACCTTGCGCTCCGGTCCAGATCGGGAAAGGGAGAACTGCAGGCGGCGACTCCGATGACTTCCTCGGGTGAAGTTGCACAGAGACTACGAGAGATGGAGAACAAAGCACTTTGACCTGACCTTGCAAGAACTTTATGTACCCCATCATCTCAACTGATGTTGTATCTGTCTGTTCAATTTTTCACCAATTTGCGTTTCTTAGTAAAAATGAAAAGGAAAGTTACATAACAAAGAAGATTGAGAATGAGAACCGAAGAAAAAAATCAAACCTTTCCAGATTTGCACTTATTTTTACTCTTTCTTCTCTAACCCTTTCGAGGCCAAGGGATCTGAGTGCCAACGACGATGAAAGGTTAGATCCAGCGCTGGTGTTCCATTTTCATCGCCCGTGGGTGATGGGCAACAATCCCTGGTGCTGGCGGCAGAACCAAATCCGAGAGTAGAGACCAAACAAGAATAGATAAAGAGGAAAAGTGTGATTAGGTTTACAGTGCAAAACCAAATCCGAGAGTGGAGGAAATTAGAAAATGGATCATATAGAATTTGTGTAGATCTTGTTGGATGAAGAAAGTGAAGCGGCAGAGAATTAACAAAGCAAAAGGTGAATCGAAGAAAAAGGCTGGTATGAGACTATGAGAGTAGGGTAGAAGATGAAGAAGACACTATAATGGAGATGGTTGGAGTATTGAAGAAGCCTTAGTATGAAGGAGATGGAGGCAAAAGCGGCTGTCAATTCACTGCAAAACAAGAAGAAGAATAGAGACCGTGCAATGACGCGTGTATGGGTTTAAAGGACAGATGGACCTTTTAGATGAGGGGTAAAAAAAAGGAAAAGGATGACGGGTTGTAATTAGCGAAAATGAGCAAGGGTAAAATTGGAAAATATAGGATATAAGGGTAATTGCGGAATTCCCCTATTCATTTGGAGAAGTCCCACTTTTAGTATAGTAAGGATTCTCAAATTTGGTGTATTTAGGGCCGTTAGGCCGCAAGATTGGTGTTCTTAGAAAAACCTAATTACCAACGGCATTAGTTGGGGTTCGATACTTGTAAAACATTTTAGGTGTTCATTCAGGTATATTGACTAGGCAGATTTTGATAGTATCGTTTTTTGTAAGCAGTTTCCTGATGATTTGTAAATCATTTTTTGTAGTAAATTGTTTTTTTTAATCAGTTTACGAATGATTTGTAAGTACTTTCCTTATGATTTGTAAGTCGGTAAAGGGAAGGCTCAAACACTAACTGAAAACCGCAGGAGTAGGTGCCCTTAAATCATAAGGTTGTGAAATAACATTTAAACAACCATGGTGCAAAAGCAATCGGTTCATTATTTGTACGGCTAAGCCAGATTGTGGTATTTGAATTGTTTGAGTTGTATCTCGGGTAAAACAGTGGTCACAAATATTGTTAAAGAACTGAAGTCATACCTTATGAGAGTGGACTTCGTTGGGTCTAAAAGAGTTGATAATATGAGAAGGCTGTTTATTAATATAGGCCGGAGATCTTGAAATTTTGTAAAGTGAAAGGTCGAGAAGACCAATAAGTATTGTAAATGAACAAAGACAACCATGGCAAAGCATACCACACCACATCCACATCACTGTAATTTAGACCAATTGTTGTGTAAAGTAGTTGTAACAGTGGGGCGAAATGGGTTGTAGCCCAGACTAATTGTTGTGTTAACCGATTGTGTAGCAATCAAGGTTACCAAAATCAATTTCATAGAACTCAAGAGATTTTGCATCTAAGGGCACAACCCAAAGCAAGTAAATGCTGCAACAGTCAGAAGCAATGAAGAAGGTAATCACATTGGTAATAGAGATCCATCTACGAAAATCATACCAATGAGTAGAACAAAACCAAACAGAAGGGGAGACAATGAAACCAAAGCCGACAAACACCCACCAAACCTTCAGATGTAGAATCCTCCCAAAAAACAAAAAGAGGACCAGACCGACGACGGATCTGAAACAAAGCCCCGAAGAAAGCGGCGGATCTGAAAGTTTGGAAGAAAGACTAAAACCCGAAGGTGTGGAGCAGGTGGCGGATCCTTTGTGAATAGTTGATTCTCAACATAGCTTGTGAAGCCAAGACGGGCTTTAAGGCCACAAAAGACGGGGGTTTAGGGTTTACCTCAAGCGAATGTGAATCCGAAACGAGAGTTATTCTCCGTTGGTGGCTAGGGTTTTTCCATGCTCACATTCAACCATAAATTATTTGCTTCTTCAATTCTCGGGAGTTTTAGTTTTATTAACAAAGTATTGTAGGGTGTTACCATCCTTCGTTTGGTCCCTTGTTAGTTGGTTCCCTTCTTGTTTTTCGATAAAGGCGTCTCACTACAGGCTCCGACCCTCTTCTACCATTGTTTTTATGTTATTATTTTAACCAATTCATGAAAATAATATCTATTGATGTTAGTTAATTTTTATTATTTAAAATATAACTCGAACAAATTAGATTTTTTTCCCTAAACTACTCTAACATTTTTTTCTACAATAAAATTCTAATAATTATCAATCCACACAATTTAGTTATATTAAAACATTTCTTTGAATTTTAATAATAAAAATTATATTCTCATTCGATAAATTTATAGGCGATTTTAATGAAAAATAGTAATAATATGTTTAATTATTTGATTAATAAACTTCTAAATCTACATATTTACGCCAAAATCATATTATTAGGTTAATTCATATTATTCACATTTAATTAAAAAATATTTTCCGACATCATGTGTTTGTCAATTAACATTATCATATGGCCATATTAATATGATTGATTATTCGATTAGTAAAATTTTAAATTTAACAAAAGGCGCAGAAGCGATTTTATTAATAAAATATCTACTATGAATTATTTAATATAATATTTATAATAGAAATTATTATTTAAAATAAAATTTATTTATATTTATAAAAAATTATTGTATATGTGAATGAATTTATCGTGTCCTAGTCAAATTCGTTTACATCAATTTTGTGATTGCTTTTTTATATTTTATTTTGTGATTGCTTAGTTGAGAACAAGGTAACGAAGAAAACGAAATGGGCCTGTTGGGTCGAATTAAAGGGCCCGTTTTCAAAGATCATCTGTACAGACGTAGGCCCAAAAGTGGCAAGATGATGATTTGTTTGTAATAGAGGCGCCGTAATCATTTCAAGCGGTTTGGGGAAGGAAACCCTAATCGGAGAACTGTGGTCGCCGCAGCTCTTTATATACTTGCGGCCACTTGAAACCTTATCATGGTGCTTCCAATGTTTGTGCTTTCGTCTCTCCATCTCCGAATTTCCTTCTATTGAAGCTCTGTTTATTCAAAATCTTCTGTTTCGTTTTTGTTCTTCTCTTTGTTTTTAGTATCAGAACGTGTGGTATAGGGGGAGGAAGGCAATGATGATTGAAATTCTACCTATTTTATGAGAGGGGTTTCCTCTCTGATTTGAAACCACCAATGGATCCTTCTGAGCTTCATCCCCTCTTTCCTCGTTTATTTCAGTTGCGTTTCTAATTGTTTGGAATTTGTTTTTCAAAATTCAATTTGAAGCAGATTTTGAAATAAGACGCATCGAAGTGATGAGTATTATTGGCGGAAATATGCAAATATGGTGCCGACCTAAACAAATCCCAGACTACAATTATCTGATCGATGTCTATTTCTTCTTCAACGCTTTTCTTCGTCTATCCCTGTCTAACATACCGGTTTTTGGTTTTGAATCTTATCACTATCCATGATTACGGTAGGAATGTAGAACACTAAGGCGAGCAATTGCGATAACTTATGACAGCAGACACTGAGATGACGAGCTGTAACTCGCCTTGACAAATAAATGCATACTGCATTTATAGCCTTTTTCTGTTCTGATCTTGACTTATTTTAACGATTAACCTATTAGGCATCTGAATGTAACTTCGGTGAGGTGAAATCGAAATAGGGGAAGGAGAAGCTGTAAGATCCGTGGAATCCAGGTGGTGGGATTTCTGAGTCATAGGGTTAATGCAGTGTGCATTTATCGTTACTGAAACTCAAAAAATTGTGTATGATACTCTCGTTGTTCAGAAATCCGATCCGATCCGATCTTGACTCTGAATCTAACTGCGGTCAGCTGAAAATCGGAAAAAGGCTAAGAGAAGCTGTAGGATCAATTGATTCCACGAAGCGGTTGGATTTCTGAGTCAAAATTATTAGGGAGTACTAGCGTCAACACAATCACTAAAAGCTTCAGAAAACAAAAGGGGTATCTTATTTGCGCCCTAAAATGAAAGCTTCTCAGCTGCTGTGAGCTGCCTGCTCACACTTTGGCGGCTGGCTTGGTGGTAGACGCACAGCAGGCGCATCAATGGACTTTTTGGCAGCTGGCTGAATTTTGCATTTTGTGTCTTACATTTGCACTGTGAGTTGTGTCTTACTTTTTGTCTTATAATTAGAGTTGGGTTTTGTTAAACTCTACTTTTTTGTGTCTTACAATTCTACACTTTTATAATCAAAATTGTTAGAGATAGTTGGGCTCTTGTTTTTTTTTTGTCTTACATTTACAATTTTTTGTGTCTTACATTGTATAATATTGAAGTACAAATTAGTATTATTCTTATTTAAAATTATTTTACAAAAATAATATAATGTAAATAGGTGTAATTTTATGAGTACAATAAAAACTTAAATTCTTCTAAAAGCACAAATTATTATTACAGAACAATATTTGTATTATTTTTTTCTCATTAACGAAATATTAATATTGAAGTACAATATATATATATATATATATATATATATATATATATATATAT
>BSUD01000183.1:0-46939 GCA_033239045.1 Fagopyrum esculentum
TACAGTGTTCTTCTGTAATACTTGATAGCTGATGTACTGGCTTGTTGCCAGTATACGCCTGTTTGGCTCCGAGTCCATTTGGAACTCATCTCCATCTAAGCATTCGGCCAGGGATCCATCACAAGCTAGTCTTTTGGGCATCCACCCGTACCCATCCGAGTCACCGCGAACAAATGATGGGGAGATTAGGAGAGAAATGGATAGGAACAGAATTAGGGAATAAACCAAGCCATTTGCCATCTTTCTAGTCTTTGGCTTGTGTTTCTTATTTGTTGGTATGGAATTTAGGTGTGTGTTTTATAGCAAATTAGAGATAGGGGTTGATTTATATAGAGGATTATTGTCTTTATTAATTATTTTAGATAAGAAGGATCATTGAAAAACACATGAGCATCTTTTGATTAGGAAATCTTGATTCATAATGAATTGATGGTGAAAGTAGGCTTGTCAAAGGACTCAAAACAATGACCAAACTCATCACCATCACCATCATCATAACTCGTTGATTATTTTTTGAATCAGCTTATAATATAGAATTAACTAACCGGCTTAACTGGTAATTAACCCGGATCCAAGAAAACCCGGTTAGTAATAACTCAAGACCTCATGTAAATGATTTGAACTCGAAAATTGCGGCATCGATAAGGTTAGATGGTTCATTCAGCCCAAACATGATGTCTTGATTGACCTTAAAAGAGACAAAAACCAAAGTGAGACATGTTGCTGTTGGGGTTTGGTATGGACTTTTGGTCTTCACAATTAGGGCACAACCACAGGCATGAAGGTTAGCGGTGGTTGGATGGATGTTGTTATCTCAACCCACATTCATTGTTGCTAATTACAATTCAACAATCCTCTAATTAACTCGTTGTTTAACATAACTAACAATACTTTATTACCATAATTATAATAAGCAAGGCACTAAACTCGTTGTCAATTGTCATTAACTATTCCTTTTCATGAAAAAACGATCAAACCGGTTTCCGTTCTAGATGTCCTAAGAAACATGGAACCGACTAGGAAAAAGTCTTAATAACATGATAGTATGTTATAGTAGGAAATTTATATGAGACGAGCTCGAAAAAAACTCGGTTAATTCAATATCATTCACTTTCTAAATAAGTCTAATATAAACCTGTATCAAAGTTGGACTAAAAAGGTCCGGCTTGTTCGTTTTCAGCTTTTTCAACTAGAATAACATTATAAAACTGTTACATCAGCCGAGATACTCGTACTCAACTCAAAATGAGCTCGACTCGAGCTCGTTTTATTTCTAAACTAATCAAATATGATTTAACACTTCAAATAGCAAGGTCCCGTTACATAATATCACTAGCTAACTAGTTAACCACCAGAGAGGATCAAACAATTAGTAGCTAACGGCAGGAGAGTGCTTGGTTTCTTGATAGTTGACCCAATGAGTTGTTCAACAACCGTTTGTATAGTTTAACTACCATTTGGTTAGGGTTTAAATACGGAAACAAAATATTTAATGATTAAGAAAAAGTGTCAAAGTCCTATACAGACTATCGTATATCGGGTTTTATCGTAAAATCAATTGTCGATAAAAGGAGTCCACCGACCGTATATACTGGGCTCGGAATGTGTCCAATTTTTAACGTGAAAACTTATTATTTCCACACAAAAAAAATGGAAATTATAAAAACCTTTTAATATTCTACTCCGGATGAATAACTTACTATACATATATGGTGTAAAAATGAAAGAGTTATGAATAATGAACTTATTGTTGGTGTAAAGAAAGAAAATACTAAGTACAAAAATAGGCTTTCAACATCTTGAGTACAGAACAATCTCTTTGGTGTTGACTATATTTTTCCTTCACCTACTCACCGAAAGTGATGTATGATCAAATCTTTGGAGATTTAGAGAAATTAATGACAAGGGTGAAGTACAAAATCTTACTCGGAATAACTAAAACAAGGTTCACAGTTATACTTCAAATGTAAGTATCTTATGAAATCACTATTTTGAATAAAGATTACGATTCTCGGGTTAGATGGATCCTAGAAAAGACGAGAGAGTAAAAACACTCGTGTATCTCTTTATCCCCTTACATCATGTTATGATGAAAACGATATCTATTTGTAGGTAAAGTTTGAGCGAACTTTGTGATTAGAATTTAGGGGTTGAAAAGGTAGATAAATCGTCTTGTACAATTTACCTTCAATCGTTTATATAAACAATCTAGTGTAGAATTCTCTATGAAATAATTCACATTATAAGACATGCATATAGCATGTGTGTACAAAATAAAGTGTACATAACACCCCCTTAAATATTCGTCATTTTTCCATTGTCAAGTTTCGATGTTCGTTGCTTCGTTGAATGATTTTGTTAGGAAAAAAATCATGTAGGATAAGAAAGTTGGCTCTAAATTCATTATATGCTCGGTAATAATACCTCGTTAAAAACTTTGTCAAAAAACCTCAATAAGGTAAAAATCTACCGAAGGACAAAAAATGTAGTGCATAATACTCCCCCTCATTTCTACATAATGTCTCAAAGTCGGTAGATTTTAGTGTTGCACACAAGCTTTTCACATTTTTTACGATTGAATAATTTCGTAATTAATTAGATCAACAAAAATGTTGTGAATCGTGGAAAAATTGATATTGTATTCATTGAGCCGAAGGATTACACACAAGTATGCTAACCCTAGAGAATATAGAGAAAACTAATTACAAAAATAGTCCTAAGTAAAAAGATATTCATGTGAAATAACAAATATAAATGCATACATCTAATTACTCCCCTCAAGTTGGAACATGAGAGTCTCGGAATCTCGGAAGAGCAACTTATGCATAGAAAGTGGAAGTAGTTGTTTCCCATAACTTTGGTAATTAAGTATATCAACTAGTGTATTACGAGTGCACTACACGAGTGTTCTTTTTAATTTTTACGATACATAATATATTATATTTAATTGAAAATGTAATAGCTAATACATTTGTTTAATATCATAACTTATACATTATTTTATAATATTATCAATTTTAAAATCTTCTAAATGTTTAATTTTAGGGTAATCAAACATGAGCTCAAACATGAGCTCATTGATGTTAACTCAATCACAAAGTGATGATATAGTAAATAATTTAGAAAAAAGAATAATGCACTAAAAACATCAAATTTCAATCCGACGCAAGGTATTACAAAACATTACTACAATTCTAATCTCACTTCCAAAATCAAAAGTCATCTCGTCAAATTTCTACCAAAAACCCTAAATCATGACTGTGCCTATTTCTACATCAATCTCAATCTGAGGTCGCATTAATCTTCTCTCTCTCATGATATCTCTCTATAAACACGATCTAGCTTCAATATACACAAATTTATAAGATCTATAACATCAATTGCATCAGATTCAAATTGAATTCATTCGGAGTATCCTAGATCCAAAATTAGTTATTCATCCTCTTCGTCACGTCGATTATAACTCGAATTCAGTTGGACTTCGAATATATAGTACGGTTCGGTTGGACAAACTTTGTAGGAACTGCGTATCCAAATATAGATGAATAACAAATTCAATCGGTACCTTCAATGAAAGGTCGTAAACATCACATATATACATAACTCGAAAACGAATCTTGATATTTGAACTTGACTTCATGTTCAAATCTTGATATTTGAACTTGACTTTATATAGTATCAGGGCTAGGGTCTTTTTTCACCCGCATAACCGAATCCGAAAATAAAAAAGATTTTTGTTTGAACTAATTAACTTTAGATGAATCTTATTTAACATACGAAATTATCTAGAACTTTTATATTGGTTTTATAAAAACGAAAAAGCTAAATACACGAGCGTTATTTTACAAACGACAAAAAATAAACGTAAGTCGGTGGCGCTCAAATGAGCGCCGGCGCCAACGGAATGCGCCTGTGTGTTTTGATATATTTGAACGCTATCGCAAATAGCCGGCTTTCGGAAAAAAAAAAATTGAACGCTATCGAAAAGCGTCAACGTTGAAGAAAAAAATGACTCAGTCGCCAGAAGCCAACGCTCATAAGGCGTCGGTGCTCAGAATCTCTCGCTCACCCTCTCTATTCCCCGACAATTCACTCCCTCCCCGGCGACACTTATTCTCAAGCAGTCCCCGGCGCTTCTCGATCTCCCAAGTTGGTTGCATATTCAACCCCTATATTTTGTTGTTACTGAATATTGACCTTGTTACAGTTCATTTTAGTATATGCTCGCTTCAAACGATCCAAATACAAGCTAGAAATCATAGATATGATCATTCTTTGTAAGCTGCAATTATAAAGAAATATAAATTATACTGTTTGAAAGGATATGATTAGAAGGAGCTTGACCTAAAGGTATCATCAATCCTAAAATACTGAAACCGTGTTCTCTTGTATCAAGATTATCACTTATATAATACTTTTAGTAAAATTCATAGATATGATTGTTGCTAATGAATGTTGAGTGTGTTTTGTTTTGTCTGGTTGGAAATTGTGTGTTTTGCTGCCATTGATGTTTATGAAATTGAAGTTAATGGTGATGGTGATAATTGTGTGTATTTTGCTGTCATTAGAGCTTTTTTATAAGCTTGGACAGGAACCTTGATGTTGTTGGTGTGTGTTTTGTGTCAAGGTTATCAATCAATAACCTTGATGTTGTTGGTGTGTCAAGTCCTCTTCCCCGAGTTGTTCGTCAAGTTCACCAACAACATCTAGATTCTGCAAAGAAGATGCAGATGCAGAGAAACTAAAATTTTATATTAGAAATATGGCAAAACTCAGCATGAAGATGAATCTATATATCCCAACAAAAAAATTGAGAACAATCGCAGCAGAAAAATGAGTATGAATGAAGGAACTAATGCTTAGTCTTTCATATTTTACTTTTCGTTCCAGTGTATACCAGTTAACATTTGAGATTAATATGTATTTAACTGTGTTTTTTATTCGATTTTGTGGGTTGAGTAATTGAATAAAATATAAAACAAGATTGCTGTTTGATTTCTAAATAGCTTTTGTGCCTTCACCTTGTAATCTAGTGTTGCTTGGACTCTCAAACAGCTGAAACAGTGAGCGCTTGCGCCTTTAGAAGGCGCTCAATTTTTTTTTTATGAATTGGCACTTAGGCCTTTTACACTATAAAGTTGAAATTTAGGACCCTACAAATTACAAATTGAGAAATAGGGCTCCTACTTTATTAGACTAATTTATAAATAGGACAAAAAATTGACAAAAATGATGACTAATGAGTGATGACTGATGTGAGTGTTGATTGTGACCTTTTGATTGACATTTGGAGGAAATTTGGGGTAAAAAAAACGCAGCCCTCTACCCATAAAAAATCCGCTTACCCAAAAATCTGTTTACCCAAAAATTCGCTTACCCAAAAATCGGCTTACCCAAAAATCGGCTTACCCAATTAATGTCACAATCATACCAAAAAAATAAATTTCTCAAAGTACAAAAACATACTCGAAAACAACATACCCAATAAATCAAATATCAAAATAAAACAATATCCATAAATTGGATAATATTTTATATTTATATCCAATTTAAACATCACTTAATACAAAATCCATACCCAATTTAAATTTGTCATACCTAAAATTTTCAAAACTCAATATTGTACACAAACATCAATATCAAATGACATTTGGTCATTACCAAAAATTCGCTTGACATTTAATCATTATAACACATTTTGGGTAACCGTAAAACATACCCACGACATCACTTTAAATATACTTAATACTAATAAATATACTACAAAGCCAATAAACGTATAAAAGCATACCCAATTTGAATTTGTCATAACCAAAATTTACACAAATCGATATTGTACACAAATATCAATATCAAATGACATTTGGTCCTTGTAACACAGTTTGGATAACCATAAAACATACCAAAAATATCACTTTAAGCATACTCAACAATAAGAAACATACCACAAAAACAATAAACATATACTCAATAATGAGAAAAATACTATAATTCATATTTGGATAACGAAAACAATGTCACCCAAAAAAATTAAACATTCATGGACTTGGAAATTTCATCAAACTAGCTACATTAACCAAAAATAAAAGATAAACATGTAAAAAAGATAATTAAACCAAAAGTAAACATCTAATCACCATCATTTCAACTAAAAAAATTATTGCCCTATTTTCGTCCAGAGTTCAATTAGTCCAGCTGGTATAAGGGTGGGGGGCTTCCGTCCAGAGTTCAAAATGTAAAAAAGATAATCAAAATCTCACAGCGCGAACCGGATCTAGTCGGGGCTGGCAGCGCGGGGCTGGGCGGCGCGGGGCTGCACTGCGGCGCGAAGGGTTGCACTGCGGCGCGAACCGGATCTAGGCTGGGCTGGGCAGCACGGGGCTGGGCAGCGCGGGGCTGGGCGGCGCGAGGGGTTGCACTGCGGCGCGAACCGGATCTAGGCTGGGCTGGTCGGGGCTGGGCGGCGGCGGCGAGAAGCAGTTTCTCAGTCGAGAAGCAGTCGGCGACGGTGAGACGAAGAAGATGAATGAAGAGAAACCTAACTGGATGTGAAATTTGACGGTAGGATAATTTTATAGGATTCAATTTTACGTTTTTCCTTTATGCCCCTTGAATTAATTTATTTTTGATTTAAAAATTTAGGCAAAAAATAGAGGGGCCTAGTTAGTCTACGTTAAACAAAAAGGGCCCTATTTCACCAATTTTCTCTCAATTTTTTTGTTGTGCAATAGCAATGATGTGTTACTTGGCCTCAAAATCTCACCTTTATTCGACAAGTCGGAGAGTTATAGCCTATAGACGTCTAGTTCGTCATTTAATTTACTTGACCATTACATAACCGTATTCGTGCTTCTCAGTCCACACTCTCGCCCAATTTATGGCACAACCAACACAAGATCACTAGGATGTATATACTCATGTTTTTCGGTATATCAAGGGACGTCTAGGACAAGACATCTTTCTTTCACCAGGGTTCACTAAATCTGTATGGTTTTTGCGACTCTGACTATGCTTTGTGTGCATCGACTCGCATAGTCACTACTTCTTGGTCTCCAGCTAATTTTTGGAAATATAAGAAGCAACTTACGGTTGCTCGTTCATCGGTTGAGGTCGAATATCGTGTGATGGCATATGCCTACTGTGAAATATTGTGAATCCGTTCACTGTTCTCCTTTCTTGGTGTCCAAACCAAACAACTCCCATGTTTATACTATGACAGTCAAGCCGTTATTCATATAGTTTCTAACCCGGTGTTCCATGATCGAACAAAACATATCGAGATCGACTATCACTTTATTCGTGATATTTTCAATTCTCGTGTATTTTCCACTCATCACATACATTCTCGATCATGGCCAACATATCTTATCTTATGTATATTATAGGAGAAGCACTTAATTTCACGTGTCTAACCATGAGAACTCTAATTGACACGTGTCATTTTAACAATTAACAACAACCCAAATTTTTTTAATTAAGTTTCTTAATCACTTAAAAACTAATAAATTTTATAGTCAGATTTTTCTAAAAGAAGGTTAACAATATCTCTAGACAATTTAAATTTAAAAATTAAAAACACAAAAAAATTAAAGATTTAAATAAGAAGATTTATATCACCATTTAGAAAAATCAATTACTTAATAAGTGAATAAGTTGTCGAGATTCTTTTCTTAGAAATAACGTATTGTTGGATGAAGTAACACATCATTGCTATTGCACAACAAAATTTTTTTATACTTTGAACCTTATATATAATATATATCATAATATTTATTATAAATTAAATATGAAATACAATACCGGATAAGGTGCGGGAACTACACTAGTATCTATTAAAACAAACATTTATTTTGTCAAGTGTCAACCCCACGTTTCTCGAAGGCCCAACAACTAATTTAAAAAGTGATTTTTAATATCATAATTAATTGAAGCTATTCATCAAAACCGTAACGTGTTTGTTAATCAAGTAGGGTAAATCTTTTTTTATTAATGAAAATTTAAAAAAAATAGTGTGTATTGATATTAATTAATTTTTTAACAAATATAAAAATTCTAGATAATTGCGATTCTCTTCACCTTAAATATATTTATTTATAAATTGGAAAATAAATCAAGTAAATATATATATACAAGTTAATAGACCGTAGTTATGTTATTTACAAAATTTCTCCAATAAATCGTTCAAAATGAATTGGGCGGCGGATCAATGCAGATTGGGCCAGTATTTGGGCCTTATCCCATCGGTCCATCATTACTACATGGCAATCAATCTTCTTCCGTCTATGGCGTATAAGTTCACAAACCCTAATAATCTTTTCTTCATCTGCCCTCAAACGATCGTCTTCCCTGAGAAACTTGCGTCGCCGCTACAGGTACTCTATCTTATGTTTCGTAGACAACTATTTGGAGATTCTAAGCTTTTTAGATTTGTAATCCGTCTCTCTTTCGTTTCCTTGTTGGCTCTTACAGTTAATCTTGTGTTTTTCGAGTGATTTAGTTCGCTTGCAGATGAACGAAATTTTGTGATTAATCTCATCGAGTTATTGACATTTTAAACTAGTTCGAATTGATCCCTCGGCCTATATTTTTGTTGTTAGAGGTTCCTCGGCCTATATTTTTGTTGTTAGAGGTTCAGCTATGGAGTTTGTTTGGATTATAAATCAGCTATGAAGTTAATTTGGATTATAAATCGTTAACTAAAAGATCTTATAGTAAATTATGTTTATAAGGAATATAGTAATTTATGTACTATACTAAATAAAGATTGTTCCTTGTGAACTGATGCGTGTTGTTGTTGATTTCCACAACGACATTTCATGTCTGATCCGTTAATTTTTTTTAATTAGGTTTTTTACTGTTTGCCAAGCTTTTCAAGAGTAAGACATCATGCAGAATGAAGAGGGAGTTGTGATGGACCTTTACATCCCCAGGAAGTGGTATGTATAATTTTTGTTTTACAACAGTTAGAGTATGAAATCTACACTTAAGATTTTGAAATGTATGCTTACCGTGGGTTGTGATATTTGCAGTTCGGCCACAAACAGGCTGATTACTGCCAAGGACCATGCTTCAGTGCAAATTAACATTGGGCATTTGGATGCCAATGGTGTTTACACTGGCGAATTTACAACCTTTGCTCTCTCTGGCTTTGTTCGTGCTCAGGTATGCATCCTTCTTGATTCAATTGCATATGTAATATGTTTGCTGATTTGAACTGGTAAGATACAAGTAACTTGTGATCTAGGGCATGTAATTAAATTTTATGTTCTCTCTGGTAACTGAAGGATTTTTTTCCCTTCATATTTTAGTTTGCAGAAGTCTCTTTGATCTAAAGAGGCTGACAAAAAGCATGTTATAACTTACGGAAACCAGTGTTAATATAATAATGTTTAAAATCATCTGATTTGTTTGATTTAAATTCCCTTGGTCATATGTTGCTATATGTGGTAATAAACTTGGTTAATGTATAACAGGGTGATGCTGACAGTGGTCTTGATCGTCTCTGGGCAAAGAAGAAGGCTGATCTTCATCAATAGAGAGATCATAACCTGTGTTGTTCTTAGACAGTTTTGTTGCTTCATGGTTGATACCTGATTGTTCTTTTAGTAGGGTTTCTGCCCATCATGTTTTCTTTTTAAGTCTGGTGTCTTGTGAACCATTGGTTGTCATTGATATGAACTGAGTTTTGGTTTTGAGCTCATCATATATTTATGTCGGTATTATTCATTAAGAAATTTTGGTAGCAGTTAGTTTCTTTGACATAAAATCTTATTCTAAACCATCAAAAAAAATCAATTCTTAATAAAATAAATCATCAGCTTCAAATGTCGAAGTGGCCATCTGGGGCTGGGGTTGCAGTTTGAGTATTTCGTCTGGGTCTTTCATTCAGTTTGAGCCTTTTGAGGACAATAGGACAGCCTAACTAATCCCATCAAAATCTCTATACCAACCAAAAAACAGAAGTCTTCATCGTTCTCAGTTTTAAGTGTTTTGGATTAGCATCTTTCTGCACTTGTTACTCCAGTTTTTAGTTCTTCTTTGGCGCGACTGTCCTTATTTTCTTATCTTGCTTTTACTTTCCGGCCTGAGATCCCGTTTGAGCACACTAAAGGCAAAACATGCATTCAGATCCCAAAATGGGGCATTACCTAGTAGTTAACTTGAATGTAGTTGTTGTTTGACTACACTTGCACAAAACAATTAACTGCATTGATGATATCTTGACATTAATCAACGAACAACACATGAAAATAAGAAACTTAGTGACATTTTACATGAATTGAAAGAAAAGATGAGTCTTAAGTGATGAAATTTTTTTAAAAAAAGCTCTAGAGTGGTTACCCGAAAACCTTAGAAGCGTTTGGCTTGGCAACAATTTCTCGTTCTGAAATCTCAACAACCCTAGCTTTCCCTCGGCGACTGACATAGGGGCTATAGGTCTTTCCCACCGTTTGTATGGTGGTGACTACCGCGATACAATGGATCGTGGGGAGAAAGTGAAACACCAAATACACTTGACATAGGAAGAATGTGTGGTTTTTAAACATGGAGAACAAGAATGGGAGGCGAGTTTAACATTGACGGCAATGTGCTGGCTTCGAGGCCGTCCGTTTACTTAAGCGCTTTGGGCGACAATGAAAGGAGTGTCGTGCTTAAAGAAAGGCTTCAACTTTCGCGAATTATAGAATAATCTCTTTATCTTCCAATTCACAAATGTGGATGCTAAGGAGACTGCGATGTCTGGAGGACCCTGAGCTTTTGATAATGCCCTACTGGCCCTCTAGGAGTCGAGTAATACTCAACCGTCAAAGATGGTTTTTGCCAGTACACCTTTTTGGATCAAAGTGCAAGACCTTCCTTAACTTTGTGGGAGGACACATTGATACAGATGATGAGAGTGTCACTCCTACTAGTTCTTTCCTTCGCCTCAGTGCAATACGAGTGACTGCCGAATTCATGTTACATATGAGGACGTCTAGGACATGTCAGCGGTGGATTGTGATGACGAAAGAATAAAGGAATACCGTAATGAATATATCGACGAGTTGGGCTCCAGCCACTAAAACACAACGTGAAAAATAGACACAAGCATGAGAAGGTTCTAGAAAGGAAGTATCCGGCAGTGGAAAGAATGACTCTGGAGATGATCCCCAAGGGTAGAGGAAGACCCTACTAATATCCCCCACAACCTTTGCATGCGATTATGGTTGGGACTAAGGCTGCACCGGCTGGCGACATGGATGGGTTGTTGGCAAGTGTAGATACACCTAGGAAGAAATGGAAACTTATGACACGTGATCCTATGCAAACCACAAATTGCAACATGGTGGTGTGTGTAAGAGGAGAGGAACGTAAGCATGATGAAATCATTTTGATTCGTTGCTAAGTCGCTGTCCAATCCCAGAAGAGCGCCAAAGCCAAAGACTCGTTAAGTCGTTGCTGCCTCCATCAGGCCCCAACCCCATAGCTATTTGATAAATGAGGAAATTACCGAAACCCTCCGCTAAATAGGTCATATTGCAAATAACCACCCGTTCTAACACTATTTACCGACAATCACCCGCTAAAAAATACTCTGTTACCAGAATATCATCTTGTGTCAGAATATCGTCAGTTTACCGTCTTGTGGGCCCCACCCGCTCTTATGTTGTTTTCTCTTTGCATAACTGGTGGCTCCTTGAGACCGAAAGAGAGCAGTCTTTGTCTCATGACTTAAACTTCACAAGGGATATAAGACAAAAACATCAATCTTTTTTCCAAATATATAAGGTAAATTCTTTAACTTCTCGAGGAAAATAAGACACTCAAGGCATCAAAATCTTTTAGAGATAAATCATTCCGGACATCCATCTTTTTCCGGATATTGCTTTCATTAATCAAGTAATTTATTAACTTCTCAAGGTAAGTGAGGCAACAACTATCATCTCTTTCAGAAAGATCATTTTCAAACACAATTAAATAACTGAAAATTCTCAAGGGACTTAAGGCGAGATATCGATCTTTTTAAGGACAAATCTTTTCAAATATCAAATAAATGACTTCAACTTCTCAAGGGACATGATGCTTCAGGCAAGAGATCTTTTTTGTAGACAAATCATTTTTAGATATTAGTAAATGACTAAAAACTTCTCTATGGGCATGAGACAAGGCATTCGTCTTTTTTCAGATATCGCTTTAAAATATGAGGTAAATTATTTAAATTCTCATGGGTAGTGAGACAACAATTCCCATCTTTTCCATAAATAATCATTTTCAAATATCATGAATTGACTAAAATTTCTCAAGGGACACGAGGCATGCAAGGCATCAATCTCAAGGGACATGAGACATGCAGGAAACAATTTCCATCTATTTCAGAAAAATTATTTTTGAAAATCAGGCAAATGACTTAAATTTCTCAAGGGACATGAGGCGAGGCATCTATCCTTTTTAGATAGATCATTTTCAAAGTATCATGTAAATTCTTTAACTTCTCAAAGGGAAGTGAGAACAATTTCCGTCTTTTCAGAAAAATCATTTTCAAATATTAAAAATAATTCTCAAGGGAACTTGATGCTTGAGGCAAGACGCCATTTTTTTATAGATAAATTATTTCCAAATATCAATAAATGACAACAACAACTCTTCTAGGGGCATGAGATAAGACATCCGTCTTTTTTCAGATACACTTTCAAATATCATGTAAACTATTTAAATTCTCGAGGGAAGTAAGCAACAATTTCAATCTTCTTCAGAAAAATCATTAAATATCAGAATTTGACTGAAATTTCTCAAAGGATACAATGCAGACAAGACATCAATCTCAAGGGACATGAGAACAAGTTTCATCTTTTCCAAAAAGATCATTTTAAAAAATCAGGTAAATGGCTGAATTTTATCAAGGGACGTGACGAGTCATCTATCTTTTTAGAAAGATCATTTTCAAAAAAAAAGTAAATGACTTAAACTTCTCAAGGGACCATGAGGCAAAGCATAATTTTTTATAGATAAATTATTTCCAAACATAGTAAATGAGTTAAACTTCCACAGGAACATGAGAAAATGCATCCATCTTTCATTTGGTGGGCATCTGACAGCGTAAAACCTCTTCAGAGTTTCTTAAAGATTACTAAATAGTAGAACATTGTAATCTTACACATGAATAAATCCGATTGCTACAACAAAATCACTTGCTTTAGTCCCCCTTATTTTCCGATAAATCGAATCCTTTCTTGAAAAATAAGTCTCATGTCTATACTTTGAACTCAAGAAAATGAGACATGCAAAATACACCTAACTAGGGTAGGTGAATACATTTTGTTTCCTCTAGCTGCCAGAAAAATTGTAGATTACAAACTTCTTAAAGCACACAACAAAACAAAATGCAGCTAAGCTTATTTGGATGCTTCTGTTAAGTAAGGAAGCAAAGCTATGCATACACATCATCGTGAAGACAGAAAACAAGAATGCAAGGACATACATATGGCCCATGAACGAGGTACTTGAAACCAAACGTGCAAATGCACACATCTATCTTTATTAAGGCAAACTACAACATATGTCTAAACTAAAACCATCATACGTGGTCAATTGAATCTGGTGTTGTAAGTTCCCAGTTCTACTTTCTACAAGCTTCACGGACATCTTCACAAGAGATGCAACAACGATCATCAGGCTGCAATACCAATAACTAAAAGGGTATTTAGCAGCGACATTCTAGTTTTTTAGGGGGTCATTCGCATCTTATTTGTGTAATACTAATAAATAAAACCGTATGAAAAGATATTTTAGCACCCATGTAGAGAGCAAGCAGAGAAGTATCATAACGGAGGAGGAAGTGAGTGTGACAACTAGATCGTTTCCGACTTAACCTATTGTTCGCTCAAAAAAGTGTGTGCAAATAAGCCTTAAGTTTATACCAGGAATAAAAGCAATAGCGGACCCACAGTGTACGAATCAATTGAAATATAAGCAAGTATTCTAGGTTCGATCTCAGGGACTTGGTGAAATCGAGTTGTAAAAGAAAATCTAGCTAAGACAAATTGCAAATAAATGACAAATAAAGAGTTTTGTATGCAAGAATTGGGAAACGCAAATTCTAGAGTTCAAAGCATCCAATTGTGGTTTTCGATTCAAGAATTCTAAAGATTTATGGATAGAGCTGAGATTGCAAAGGAAATATGTTTCTAAGACTGGATAGCTTACGGTGAGATTTCACTATCCACTTAATCCCACCCCAAAGGCTCTAAATAAAGAGTGTTGAGTCCTCTATGGGGTAGAGATCTAAGGAAAAGAACTATACTCTCAAACCAAACACTCAACCTAAAGAAATAGAACTAACCATCTCAGGTTAACTCACAAAGGGATTGGCACACTCGAACCTTAACAGAGGGTGTTGAGTCCTCTATTACCTAGAACTCATCATCGTTGGCAATTAAGAAGGGGAATCACCGGGTAAGTCTCTTCCCAATCTTGGATATAGGTTCGAAAGTTTCACCAAGGCTAGGGTTTAAGTAATTTTTAACTTTGGTTTAAGGATAAAACATCAAAGGTACAACTCTCAAGGTCCAATCTCAACGTGAAATTCATTCTATCATATTCTTAACCACGATCTTCAACAAATCACCCTAAAATCGCAAGTGTTTTAGCCAATAACACACATTATTAGAATCAAGAAAGATATTGAATCAAGAATATCAAGAAAACGTTGAATCTTGAATAAAAACAAACAAATCCTTAACAAAGGTTTATCAATCTCTGGAAACTAACTAAAAGCAACAGACAACTCCAAACTTGTGTTCAAAAGAAAAAAGAATAAAAAACCTAAGAAAAACCTCAAAAGAACTCTTCAATCTTGAATGTCGGAACTTCCAACGCGCTTCTCCTTCTCACTCCTAGAGTTTCTTCAATACTTGTGAATGTACTTGGATGATAAGCGTGGTAGGAGTTGTCAATTCCTATCAACCCGTCGATGTCCTCGTCGTTAGGGTCCGTTTCAACGTTGAAGGATATAGGATATTTATAGGGATAAATATAGGGTTTTAGATAATCATGAGCCTTGCTTAAAGATAAATAATATTAAACATAAACAATCTTAAAGATAAACTATAGCTTAACTTGTAGCTTAAAAATAAACCCTAAATTTTTTGCTCGAAAAAGAAATTGAGCCCGTTGGTATCAGAATCCACTCTGGCGCGTATCAGAGTCCATTCCGCGATATCAGAGCTCGCTCTGCGGTATCAGAATTCACCCCGCGATATCAGAGTTCACTCCAGCGCGTGTTCCTAGCTTCCTTTTATGCTCATTTACGATCATTTACGATGTAATCCTTAAATGTGACATTTTGCTCCATAATTCGTCAAATTACCTATAAATGCAACAATAATCCGTGTAAACATATTTTCTAGCAAAATATGCAAATATAAGCTTAAATGTCACGAATTTATGTCTATTTATGCAAAATAAAGGGAAAATCTATATAAATGTATGTCATAATTCATGTCATCCTATCACGAATTTCCCCCAAAATCTTTTTTTGAATCATAATATCCGATCAAAAATATTGCAGGAACTAGAATAAGAATAGACAAAGAGTAATTCAGACATATGCAATTCGAATCTTGATGAATATCCCATGTTTTTTTTCGCTTCCAAAGAAATTGGTTTATGAGATCTTTACGCCTGATTCAGGTTTCGCTATTTCCTCGGGTATGCATCAAGTAAAGACAAAGAGTGAAATATTGAAATCATGAAGAAAAGACTTTGGGAGTAAACATGTCCACGGGTCACGGGTTACCCGTGACCCGGCGGGTCATGACCCGGCGGGTCCGGGTTCCCCTGGGTCGCGGGTACGGGTAAGGGTCGTTAGATCCTTACCCGTGACCCGCCGGGTCGACCCGTAACGGCTATAATTTCAAAAAAAAAAAACAATATAATTTAATAAATCTAACCTAAAAACAATTCTATAAATACCCCAAACTCAATTCATATCATCTCACACCAATTCTCATCATTCAATCATCTATTCACTCTCTCAATCTCTCCATAATTTCCAACTCTTACATTCAATTACTCTCCTAATCTCATATTTTCATTCTCTTATTTTTCATTTTACCACTCTTACTACTACATTCTATTATTCAAAAAAAAATGTCTAGCCGAGGAAGACGTTCCGTTAACGGTGCCGGTCCTTCATCCGGCGAAGGTTTTATTCGAGGACGGCATTCCGTTAGCGGTCCTCCAACCGGTTCGGATTTAAGGCGAGACTTATTAAGTGGAGATCACGAGATCTTCGAGGAGGAGGAGGATATCACGGAATCACCTACTTTTCCCAACACCCAAGGGTCCGAGACCCAATTCACGGAGGAGCCGGAGGAGCCGCCGTTGAACAAAACTCAACTAACGGCGACGGTCTTCCGATTTTGGTTTATAAAGGGTGCTCCCGATGCCAACGGAGTTTTCT
This sequence comes from Fagopyrum esculentum, assembly GCA_033239045.1. NCBI lineage: Eukaryota > Viridiplantae > Streptophyta > Magnoliopsida > Caryophyllales > Polygonaceae > Fagopyrum > Fagopyrum esculentum. The sequence goes on from BSUD01000183.1 coordinate 16,442, forward strand.
ATGCCAAATGCAATTTTTGTGCGGCACAATACAAGCACAAAAAGGGAGAAGGCTACGGGAACTACAAGAGGCATATCCGGAACAAGCATCCCGAGAAAATGGGATTAGCACGAGGGCAAACACAACTTACCGGGTACGCATCTACTTCTAACCAACCTCCTTCTCTATTTACATATGATCATTCTTCTTCTATGGATGCATTTTCGGAAATGTTGGCCGTAGATTCTTTAGCATTTAGTTTTGCACAAAATGTTGGTTTTAATAATTGGATGCAAAATCATGCTCAACCCGCATATAAACCGATTTCTCGCCAAACCGCTAAAAGAAAAATGATGCATAAATATAAAATTCGTAAAGAAGAATTGATTAAATATTTTATGGACAACGGTGATATTCAAGTTTCTATTTGTAGTGATATTTGGACCGACGGTTTTCAAAAAAATTCATATATGGGTATTACTTGTCATTTTGTAGATAAATTTTGGATTTTAAACAAAAGAGTTTTAGCATTACGAGTTTTCAACAAACAACACACCGCCCAAAACATTGTCCGTTTGATTGCAAATGTTTTGGAAGAATATAGATTAGTTTCACGAGTTTTTTCAATCGGTTTTGACAACGCCTCCGCTAACACGGCTTCCATTAGAGATTTAACCAACTATTGTAAGCCGACGATTGGAGGTAAATTTTTTCACATTAGGTGTGCCGCTCATATTTTAAACTTGTGTGTTCAAGACGGTTTAGCATATGTTGGAGATTTAGTACAACCTGTTCGAAATATTCTTAATGAACTTTGGTCTAAAAAAAGTGTACGTACTAAATGGTATGCATTTTGTAAACAAAATAACGTTTATCCTAAAAAATTTTCAAAAGATGTTTGTACAAGATGGAACTCTACTTACAAAATGATTTCCGAATCATATGAATATCGAGAACTTTTAAGTAGTTTTGCCGCACAACATATTGACGGTGATTTTGTTTTCGGTGAATCTTGGGTTTTAGCAAGAGATGTAATGGAGGTTTTCAAACATTTTATGATGCTACTAACACTTTTAGTTATGTTTATACACCAACTTCAAACATATTTTGTTATGTAGCAATTAATATTGCATTTGCAATTCAACAAGGTCTTTTAATTGAAAATATTTCACAAGCTATTTTTTCAATGCGAAGTAAATGGTTAGCTTATTATACAACCATTCCCGATGTTTTTCTTGTTGCATTTGTGTTAGACCCTAGACGTAAAATGGATGGTTTAAAAGAATTTTTAGAAAGTTATTATGAATTTTTAAGTTTAGAACAACATCCCGATTGTCATGTTTCTACCATAATTGCTAATGTTAGAAAATTATTTGATGAATTATTGGTTCAATATCCTGCTTCCGATCGAGGTCAATCTTCTCAACCCCCTCCTCGTCCTTCATCATCAAGTTCATTTAAATTTAAATCAATTGCTAGAGATTTGTTTGGCCCGAAAAGGGCAAAAACCACGTCGAGTTCCAACTCGGAACTCGACGAATATCTAACCATTTCTTTTGAGTTTACCAATGACGAAGAAGAGAAGGATTTCAACATATTAGAATGATGGAGCCGACCGGATAGAATGAGGTTCCCTACCCTCTCAAGGATTGCGACACAAATACTCGCCGTTCCCGCCTCAACGGTAGCGGTTGAGCAAACCTTTAGCCGGAGTGGAAAAGTGCTCGATCCGACGAGATCAAACATGTTGCCCGAGACGTTGGAGGCACAAATCCTTCTAGGCGATTGGAGGAAAACGGAAATGCGAACACAAAAGAATAATCTCTCGGCGGAGGAAGGCGACGAAGATGACGACGAGCGACAACAAACACCATCGGATGTATCGGCGGGAGAGTCCGACTAAGGTAAGGGCCAAATGGGGATATAAACAAAGGTAAGAGAACTACGTGGGCTTTGATTCCTCCTCCCCGAGAGGATACGTAGGCAACCGGGATTCCGGTTCAAGCCCAATTCTTCCTTTTTTTTTTTTTTTTAAGTTTAAGACTTAAACTTAAAAAAGAAGAAAATAAACTAATAAAAAGAGGATTTAAACTTAAAAAAATTGGACTAAAACTTAAACTAAGTTTAAGTCCAATTTTTTTAAGTTTAAGTCCTCTTTTTATTAGTTTATTTTCTTCTCCTTTTTTAAGTTTAAGTCCAATTTTTATGTTCTATTTATTTTCTTATTTTTTAAAGTTTATTTCCACTTTTTTTCTTTTTTTTTTTATTGAGTTGGCCGACCCGTCGACCCGCCGGGTCTGACCCGTGACCCGGCGGGTCGGCCAGATACACGGGTCCGGGTCCGGGTCGCCCTCCCCGGACCCATGACCCGGCGAGTCCGACCCGGCGGGTCCGACCCGTGGACATGCTTATTTGGGAGTGAAAGAGTAGGGCCGATCTTGCTGGGAAAGACGAAGACAAAGTGACTGGTCAGCTTCTTCGTTCATTCTTCCCTTCAATTTCTTCTATCTCTTCCCTATTTGATTTATAAATTACTTTACGCGTAGGTTTCGTTCTCCCCTTCGATCTTGCTGGGAAAGACGAAGGCAGAGAATTTGATTTATGAGATCTTTACGCCTGGTTCCTATTTCGCTCTTCCTACAGGTATGCATCAAGAAACGGTAGAGAGTAAAATCTTGAAGAAAAGACTTTGGAAGTGAAATAGTAGGGCCGATCTTGCTGGAAAAGACGAAGACAGAGCGACCGGTCGGCTTCTTTGTTCGCTCTTCCCTTCGATTTCTTCCCTTCAATATGATCGGTCGAATTTGGAAGTGAAAGAATATGTTTCGCACTTCCCTAAGGTATTTATCAAGGTCTTTTAATTATTTTACGCGTTTTATGTAAATCATATTAAAGGAAAAAAATTGAAAAAATTAGAGAAAGAGGACCCCATAATTTTCCATTTTGTGAAGTGGGCTTCTACTAAATTTGCTACAAAAAATAGGTCTGAAAATGGAATCTAGACTACTGTGTACATTGAAAAGGGGTACATTGAAAAGGGGCATGATTTGACATTAACTTTTTGGGGAAAAAAACAAATTAATTGTTAATATTCATTTGCCCTACTATCCCAGCAGTTCATCCTCTTTCTCTAATTATCTCCGCACTCTCCGAGCAGTTCACGAAGGCGGCGAACTCCTTCTTCTTACCCAAAGCCGGCGCACTCCTCCAGAAACCGGCGAACTCCTTCTCCGGCGCACTCCTCCTTCGCAGTCTCAACCAACCAAGGCGGCGCACTCCTTCTCCGTCGCAGTCTCCGTTCACTAAGGCGGCGAACTCCTTCTTCCTTACCCAAAGCCGGCGTACTCCTACAGAAACCGGCGAACTCCTTCTCCGGCGCACTCCTTCTCCTTCGCACATTTAGGTCACGAAGGCGGCGCACTCCTTCTCCGTTGCAATCTCAGTTCACGAAGGCGGCGCACTCATTCTCCGTCGCTGAAGCCGGCACCCCTATTCTTCAACATTACCCAAAACCGGCGCCCAAACCTCTCTTTATTTCCCCTCTTCTTCCTCCCCTGAAACCGAAAGTTGCTTTAATGGCGGATTTCCCTTCCACTTCTGCTCAGATTCCGGCGCCGTCTTACAGTCTAGGGTTTACGCAGGCTGTTATTGAAGCAGAGGAACGTAGGATGGCGGATGAAGTTAGGGTTTCAGCTTACCCCGAAATATATTACCCAGGAACTTTGAGATAACCCAAAAATAGGAACAAACTTGCTTACCCAGAAAATATAAACAAACACTGATTCACACCTCTTACCCAAGAAGAAGAGAAGTTTCAGCTTACCCAGAAATATATTACCCAAGAACTTTGATATAACCCACAAATAGGAACAAACTTGCTTACCCACAAATAGAAAATGTAAACAAACACTATTTACCCAACATGAAGTTTCAGTATTTTAGATTCACACCTCTTACCCACGAAGATGAGAAGTTTCAGCTTACCCAGAAATATATTACCCAAGAACTTTGATATAACCCAGAAATAGGAACAAACTTGCTTACCCACAAATAGAAAATGTAAACAAACACTGTTTACCCACAAATAGAACATGAAGTTTCAGTGTTTTAGATTCACACCTCTTACCCAGGAAGATGAGAAGTTTCAGCTTACCCCGAAATATATTACCCAGGAACTTTGAGATAACCCAGAAATAGGAACAAACACTGCTTACCCAAAAATAGAACAGGGCTATGTAAGCAGTCCAGATTCAGTTGAAGAAGAAGCTGAACAAGTACTCCAGATTCCTGCGTTTCAATGGGAAGAAGAAGCTCAACAAACACTGCTTACCCAGAAAAGAGCTGGGCTATGTAAGCAGTTCAGATTGATATGTTTTTTAGATAACCCAGAAATAGGAACAAACTGCTTACCCAGAAATAGAACAGGGCTATGTAAGCAGTCCAGATTCCGGTGAAGAAGAAGTTGAACAAGCAGTCCAGATTCTTGCGTTTCAATGGGAAGAAGAAGCTCAACCAACACTGCTTACCCAGAAAAGAGCTGGGCTATCTATGAAGAAGAAGCTCAACAAAACAGCTGTTGCGTTTCAATGGGATACGAACCAAATGGCCTCATATGAATTCCTGCGTTTCAAATGGGAAGATGAAGGGACAGTGGAGGGAAGGAGATGGGCTAGCTGAATTGATTGGACTTTTTTTAATATTTTTCTACATGTCACCCATCAAATCAGTCCACATACCTATGACATTTACTTTTCTGCTTTTTGCTACAATAGCAGCCCATTTTCTAAATAAAATTTGCAGAGGCCCAAAATCCAAACTCTATAGTGTAAAAAGCCTACATTGCAAATTTTGCCAAAAAAATTTCACTAGCTAAATATTTTTAAAATAAAAATATATTACTTCATTGGGTGTTATTTGTAAAAAAATTATTAGGAATATAAATATTGTTAAGAATATCGAAAGTATCTTTTTATAATTTTTGAGTAATATTCTATTTTATAAAAAAAATATTTATAAAAAAAATCCAGCTACAAATATAAGAAATTAATTTTTTAAAATTATAAATAAAACTATCTTATAAATTTTATTTCGTTAAATTAAATCACATTTTTTTTTTCAATTTCTAGAAATACACCACACAATTATAAAACTCGCCATATATATGAGACATAAATGCACTGATGTACCGAACACACACCTAAGACGTTGAGTTTCACAGCCCAACCTCATGAATGATGAATCCTATACAAGAACTGAACCCCAAAATGCTGAGAATCATCCAATTCATAGAAATATGTTCTTCCCCATCACAAATCCACCAAGTTCAAGCCCAGTTGATCGTCCAGAACCTTCACTACGACACCCGAATAGCTTACCACTTCATCAACGCATGCAACTCCAAATCCCTCTTAAGCTCTGCTTTTTCCCTCTTCACTCAAATTCCCAAACCCCACATTTTCATCTGCAACAATCTTCTCAAGGCCTTCTCCCATGCTCACATGTTCAATCACTCTCTTTCACTCTACTCCCACATGAACAGGAACTCTGTTTCCCCTAACAATTACACCTTCCCCTTCATCCTCAAGTCCTTATCCGACAAATCCGATTTCAAGCTGGGTCAGCCTGTGCACGCCCAGATTTTAAAATTGGGCCATTTCTGTGACATTTATGTTCAAAATGCATTGATGAATCTCTATGCTTCTTGCGGGGGTAGGATGGGGTTATGCCAGAAGGTGTTTGATGAAATGCCTCAAAGAGACGTTGTATCCTGGACTGTTTTAATTACAGGGAATAGAGCTGCTGGAAGGTTTGACGAGGCTTTGATTGCTTTCCAGCAGATGCAGTATGCAGGGGTGGAGCCAAATCGGGTCACCATGGTGAATGCCTTGGCAGCTTGTGCTGGTTTGGGTGCGCTCGAGATGGGTGTTTGGATACATGATTGTATAATGAAAAATGGATGGGAATTGGATGTAATATTAGGCACCTCTTTGATTGATATGTACGGGAGGTGTGGGAGACTCGAAGAGGGAATGAATGTCTTTAATATGATGAATCATAAGAATGTTTTTACATGGAATGCTCTTATCAAGGGACTGGCTTTAACTAAGAGCGGTGAGGAAGTTATTAGCTTGTTCTCTCGTATGGAAAAAGAAGGGGTTAAACCTGACGAAATTACTCTAATTACGGTACTAAATGCTTGCAGTCACTCAGGTCTGGTTGACATTGGTAGAGAGGTTTTCGGCCTATTGGTTAGTGGTAAGTATGGATTTGCAGCAGGAGCAAAGCATTATTCGTGCATGGTTGATCTCCTAGCACGCAACGGCCGTCTTAAAGAAGCTTTTGATCTCATGGAAAGAATACCTTGTGAGCCTACTAAAACCATGTGGGGCGCGTTACTGGCTGGATGTAGAGCTCATAAGGACTTGCGGTTAAGTGAGTTTGCGGCGTGGAAGCTTGTAGAGATGGATTCGAAAAATAGTGCACACTATGTTGTATTATCCAATCTGTATGCTGAGATGGGAAGGTGGGCTGATGTTTCGAAAGTTAGAGGATTGATGGAAGAGAGGGGACTTATGAAGGAGTTGGGTTATAGTTTCTTAAAATCTGAATATCAAGGTAGTGTTTACTAAGCTTAGATCATTGGATGATCACTGTTACAGTATTACTATTCTTAAAGCTCCAAACAGAATCAAAACAAATGCAATTTTTTGGGAGTTCATGAGCCTTTCATATTGATGTTTATGGATTGTGGTGATCTTTCTTCATCTGACTGACATGTTGATAAATGAGATTATGGATCAATGGAAGAATCCATTGAAGAAGGAAATAACGCTTCAGGAAGAAGATGAACAAATAAACATATAGGCCGCAAGGACGTATATAAGGTAGGTGAGGGTACTCGGATTTATGCACCGCATACCTGTTATACGAATACTCCTTTGGTTTAATGACAGTAGACTCTTAAGTGTTGTTCTTGAAATTCCAGGGCAAGTGAAATAATTGTGCCTTGTTTGTTGCTGATTTTTCATATAATCCCTCTTATGAAACTCAGTTTTTCATGTTCACAGAATTGGATGTAAATAAACGAACAATGAATTCTCTGTATTCAAAACCAACACAAGCTATATTATATTCCATTCTATAAATAGAACAGTTTAAATTTGCAAAGACATCTCACACAATTTATAACAGAAAAACAAGCACAAACAATAACTCATAAGAAGGTAGCATAAACCCTATGGATTATTTTCCTCCAAACTTCATGTTCTCAGCAACCTTAAGGAAAGCAGGTCGAGAGGAGATATCCTCCCACCAAGCCTTAACATGAGGCCTCTCATTGATCAGCTTCGCGTAATCAGTCGTCATGAGGTAAAAAGTGTAAGGGAGACAATGAAGATCCGCCAGTGAGTAAAAGTCTCCAGCCAAGTACTTGGTGATGCTAAGTCTAGCCTCATACACGTCGAGCACGCTTGAAAGTTGCTCGACATGGGTGTCGATAACCGCCTGATCAGGGTCCTTACCCTGCAAAGGAAGGACAAACACTTGGTAGATGATGGGTTGGATGTTAGTGTTGTAATGGTGAGACTCTACTTCCAGCCATTGCTTCACCAAAGCCGCTTCTTGAATATTTCCATGCCTAATCAGGTCAGTCCCTTGCTCCTTGTACTTCTCACAGACATAAGATGTGATTGCTCTTGACTCTAGAAATATGAAAAATGACAGCAGTTAAAAAAAAGTACTACCTAGCCAGTGTTTCAGCAAATTAAAGTAAACCTGGATTGAAAACTTACCAAAAAGGGTGAAGTCACCATCTTCTAGAACAGGGATCTTACCAAAAGGCTGCATAGATTCAAACATGACAGTAAAATATCGAGATTATAATTACTGAAGCTAATATTAGAAGAGAGTTAGAAAATACATTTTTGGAGAGGAAAGAAGGCTGCTTGTGTTCAGCAGCAAAGAGGTTGACAGGGACAAGCTCAAACTCAACCTCTTTCTCATGCAAACAAGTCATGACTCTTGTAGTGCAGGTTGACATTGGCAATCCATGAACCTTCAATGCCATAGCTTTCTTCTGGGTTTCTACAGTGAGGAGGAGAAAGGAAGATGGTGTATAGGGAGGGAGAGAGAGGTAGGTGAGAAGAGAAAGGAAGATGGTGATTATATAGGGAGAGAGAGGTAGGTGAGAGCTGAAGAAGATGTATGAAAGTTTAGACAAGGAAGATGAATAATCATGTGATGTGAGGTGTGAAGCATAAGATTCTTGCAGTTGCATTATTAATCAATTTTAACGTATAGATGGCAGTATAGCAGCAACTCCCATGCGATCTCTCACGTAATCCAAAGTCCAGTCACCATCCAGTTCAAACCTGTAATTTTCTTTTCAATTGAGGAAACCCACATAAATATCTTTTTTTAGCTGTAACTCAAGGTTCAACCCACATAAAAAAAATAGAGGTGTAATACGAGCCGAGCATCGGCATGCTCAAGCTTGGCTCGTTTATAAACGAGCCGAGTCCGAGCCGAGCCTAAAATTTATACGAGCTTTAAAATGTGCTCAAGCTTGGCCCGTTTAGAAAATGAACGAGCTCGAGCCGAGCTTTTGACGAGCCGAGCCCGAGTAGCTTGACGAAAATAATTCTCTTATAGTGTTATTTTAGCCGAACGAGCCGAGCATTGACAAGCTCAAGCTCGGCTTGTTTATAAACGAGCCGAGCCCGAGCCGAGCCCGAGCCGAGCCTAAAATTTATACGAGCTTTAAAATGTGCTCAAGCTTGGCTCGTTTAGAAAGTGAACGAGCTCGAGCCGAGCTTTTGGCGAGCCGAGCCCGAGTAGCTTGTCTCATATTGCAGCCCTATATATAAAGACCGGGGTTCATTCAACTAAAATTATTCTAGTGAATATAAATCATTAGTTTTAGTTAATAGAATATTAACTAAAGTTTAAATTTCTTGAAAATAACCTAAAAGAACAATTACTGTATAAAAATGAATGAAAATTATATTTTAGTAAAAAAAAGTTATAATTTTTTTTTAATTAAAATGTATTTAAAATAGTTTTATTGGAGATACTAAAAAAAATAGTTGTTACAATTTTAGTTGGATTTTTTTAATAACGGTTCAAATTTTTTGTTGATTTAATTCACATACTAATTCATATCTTATTTGTATTGTTCTCAAGTAATGTTTATTGTTTATAGAACAAAATTTTTATTGGTACATTTTTATTATAATATTTGTTACTACAAAATTGGTTCATATAAAGTGTTTCATTTTTTCATACATTTTGTATTATCAGTTATGTTTTTTAAATTATTTTATTTCTTCATGTATCTTGAACTTATTTAATATTAGTTTAAAGTTGTGTTTCATTAGTTCGAACGTTGTGTTTTGTTATTTTAAGACTTTAAACATATACAATAAAAAGTGCATAAGAATATAACTAAAAATAGTACAATTATTTTCATGAACTTATTATAATTATACATATAGACTATAGTGTACAAATTTTAAATGAATCCAAAAAATACTAATTAGCTATATCTAATTATAATCTTTATATATGACTGATCTAGTTCTCTCAAATGACAGTGGGAGTTTTGGAATAGTCGAAAAGTTTTGGATAGTTGCTTGATGAGTTTTGTAATATCTTAGACCTAACAAAGGATATATCTGATTCTGAAGTGTGAGTATATGGGTAATTTTTGTAAATTAGTATAGATATATATGGGAAAAGATTTGTAAATAAGGTGTAAAATATATAGGAAATATCCATATTATATACTAAATTAGAAAAAAAAATTGTAGAATCATGATAATATATATTTCGTAAAAGCATAATTACATGCATCGGTTTATTATTGTGTATCACCTGCTATTTTCGTAATGAACTACCACCCTTAAACTTGTCATAGTCTCAACAATTTTTATAAACATGTTAGATAATAAAAGAGATTACACCGATTCTCATATGTGTAATTTAATTAATTAGCATGCACAAAATCATTCAAATTATTTAAGTGAACAAAAACTTAAACAATTATACACATAAAAATAATAAAATAAACATATTTGTGGACCCGTAGACTTATTCTTCTAGTACAACCAACCATTAATGAAGTCAATGGTCAAAATGTGGGAAGATAAGATGGTCAAAAGGTTGCAAATTTCAGTAGAAAACCTCCAAAGTGTAACCTCCAAAGTCCAACCAAATATTAATGAAGTCAACAGTACAAAACATTAAGTTATTAGATGTGAATTTGGTATAGCTGGGGAATCATATATTCACACTAAGAGATCCAAAGCAAGACTAATGGGTTTGTTATTTAGGCAATTATATATTTTATAATACTTTATCATATTATTATGTAAGTAAGGTTTTATAAAAGTTACTTGTGAGACAATTTTCACTTGTTTGATAAAAAGTTAAAACTTTTTTAGAAACCAATATTTAAATATAATGTAACGATTTTAGGATCCGGAAAATTAGGTGCGGAGTTTGTCTTAAAACGATATACAATATTATACCAATGCAATTTTTATAGTAATATTCCAACGAGATAATATAGATGATTAGGATGTTAAGTTTTTCCGATTATCATTAACATTTATTAAAAACACCTATTACATATACATCTTTAACCATCCAAATATAATGTATTTTGTGTAACATGTACCAAGAGTATTCAAACAAACTATTAGACATATAATCTATTTTGTATAACGTGTGACGAGAGAATTTTAGACATACGAATACTTGTTCACATAGCTCATTATTTTATTTTTTTGCAACCGGTACTTAAAAGATCTTATTTGACCTTTTTTCTTAAATGAACTTTAACGTGTGAGTAAGAGCAATATCGCAAAAAATGGACATTTTATTCAAGTAAAATCAGCTTAGCTTGAGACAGTGAGTTTGATTTTTTTGTGTATACACTTTTTCTTTTACCAAAGAATTTAACGCAACAAATCGGAACATTGGAAAGTTCAAAGTCTCGAGGAATGAACAAAACAAGTTCTCGTAGCTTTAGGATGGTGTACATCTCGAATATGATCACTAATCTTTCATAAAAAAAATAACCACCCTTAAGTCTTCTCTTACATTTTCATTTCACACAAAAAATAACAACTCTTAGTCGACATTACAATTTACACTCCTTAATAGGGATGAACACAAATCTTGAAAATCCTGACCCCGTCCCGTTCCCATCTAATCCTGATTTCAATGGGTTTTGATCAAAAAAATCACAATACCTAGTGGGATTTCTTAACAATGAGAGTAATGTTAAATATCAATTCATCAACTCTTGTTGTCATGTAATATTACTCATCTTCTCAAAATAGGGTTATAGCAACTCACTCTTGTAGTCGTGTTTACTTAATTTTCACAATTAAATTGCAAGTCCGGCAATTTTGTACTTCTTCAACGAGCTTACTATTCTCAATTTTCACTCGACGTCCCAAACAAAATTGTAACGATTTACATTTTTTGCTTTATCGATTCTTCACAATCGTCCTGACCGATATTTAGTCCCGTCATGATCCTAACCGGAATAAGATCCTACGAAATTGAATAACAAAAACTACAAGACCCGTCCCGATCTCACCAATGTATAAAAGTCAGGCGAGACGTCGTTCATACGTGACCAACCCTACTCCTTAAGTTGAATTGGTATTATGATAATAACTTGAAAAAATTTTCAAATGAGTCAAAAGGAATCCGACATTTTAGACAGACATGGGAAAAAGAAATATATTTTATTTCCTTTTTCTGAAAAGAAACATAAACAAAAACGTAGTATGAGTAAAATGAAAGGTGTGGTTGGGATCATGTGCCCGCTAACACTGTCCCATTTTTCAACACATTAGCTAGTCAGTAAGTAACCTGCATTTTTTTCACTTCTGCCTCACATGCTAACGTGCACATGTTTTTTCTTCTTCAATTTGTCCTGTTTCAAAACATCTTTTGAAGAAATGCATAATAGGGGAGACAAATTAGAGCTTTGGGACATATAGCCTCACTGGTCTTTGGGTCATGTAAATAATATTATGGTCAAACATGACAAACCTGTCTACAAACTACAAAGTATACATTATAAACAAATAAAGCAAAAAACTTAATAGCAGCAGCATAGAAACATGCAGTTTCCACATGTATATAAATGAAGACTTCATATGATACCAAAGCATACCATAAGAAATGGAGAATAACCCATACCAACCAAGCACAGCAATCGTCCTCAAGGCGGACGACTTAAAAACGTTTTAGTGCCATATATAGTATACAGCAGGGCATTGTTTCACACACATTTCTTTATATACATCAGACAGATCCCTTGCAAAACTGCGCAGGACTCGGGAGGAAAGGGAAGGTAAGAGAGAGTAGAACTGTACCATAAAAAGTCATTAAACCGATTTAACCCTTCACACACCGTATTCTGCTAAAATGGTTCTTCTGGCTTCAGAAAGTTGTGGTATTCTAGTTGAATCATCTCTCCTCCCTTGAATGGATCAAATTTGCATCTGTAGAAGCTACAAAAGTATTGCATTTCAGATCAGTCATCGAAATAACAAATGGTATGGAAACCTCCTTAAACATCCTGGGAAATACACCCTTCTTTTTCCCAAGCAATAACAGCACATACTATATTGTCTGGATGAGTATCTTATAAAGCAACAGCCATGAACCTTACAAGCAATATCAGTAGAGAGTGAGGATGTGCTTTCAGTAACTACGAGTCCTACTATGTTGTCTGATTGAAGGTTCATTGCACCACCCACCCCATTTTACTTCATAGTAGAAGAATCAACAATTATTGTACATGGTGTCTTGTAAAAACCTACAAAATCCTTCTCATAGCCCTCACCATCCTAGTGTCCGCACTAGATATGTGTACAGGAATCTAGTGTTCACACCAAAACTATAGACAAAACAAAATTAGCTAGTAATAGGTTTTATTCGTATAAATTAGCTTAGCTTAATAAGCAAATTAACCACACTAACTGGTTCAAATTTACAGATCAACATTATACTATTTATGCGATCTCTACTTTCGGCTTTCTCATGTGTGTTACCTCATCCTTCGTGATCAACTCTACCAAATTAATGTTGTACTCCACACTGTATTCATAGTATCAATATTAATTATCAACCAAAAAGTAATGATAAGGTGTTGTCATGGAGCAGTTTTATTACAAAAGGAGAGTTGAAGATGAAATGGTATGTGTAAGTAAATCATTTTTATGGTTAACTCAACGGGCTCTACAAGGAAATGTTTGTGGGCTCTAAAACGCATAGGCCTTATGCTACACTTAATTCCAAAACAAAATCAAGAATACGAAAAAGATCCAGCAATTTTAGAATATCACTCAAGCATGCAATTCACCATTAGTCTACTTTATATACTCACCTTCCATCCATGCCAAGTATGACCACTGTATTTTTCTGATGGCCAAATGCAACAATATACTGACAGCCCTCAACCAGCCGAAACTGAGCCACAGACCACTCAGAGCTGAAGTATTTTGGCAAGACTCCTACAAAATAAGCAAAATTGATAGACATGGAATGATCAAAGTGAAGGAAAGGCTGAACCATCCAATAGAATATCTCTATAAAGTTAACTGTCATTTGCAAGAAAAATAAGTATTCCTTCACATCCATATCAAGCTAAGATCTACCTCAAAATAAAAAATAGCTTCACCAGGATAGCGAGTCCTTGAGATACAGTTACTTCTATTGAAATCTCCAATAGTCCGGAGGAGTAAAGGCTTTGCTTGTATGTCAATTTATAAAAACTGTATGTCAATGGAAACTGTTTCCTCCCTCACACTGTTTACTGCGTGGCCCACAATTTTTTATTGAAACAGTTCAAAGATTGAGGCAAGCAAAGCCAACTGATGAAACAGTCGGGAAATGACAGGTGTTGCAGATCATAGAGTTAATAAATCTCGGCTCTTATATATAAGTTTCAGTTCCAGTGACAGCAAATATGTTTGGCACAAAGGATAAATTCAGTTATCTAGTCCTTGAACAGAGAGAACGACCATGACGCAGTTCCATTATAAGGCATTAGAAATCTCTCACTAGTTCAGTCTCATTAGCCTTCCCGGTGAAAAAGCTAATGAGAATATCAATCTCATTATTCTCTTAAGAGAAAAAGGATAATTGACGATTACAGCAGATGCTTTCAGGTTGCAATTAGCTCAGCTCCCATCAACCATGTTGTTTTTTTTAAGATAAACGAGCATGAATGTGCTACATGGAATTCTTTCATTGAAATATTTAAAGAGAGCCAGGAAAAGACAGGAAAAAAAATCATTTTTTTGCTAAAATAGAAGCACATTTTTTGACACACTGGTAGGATACATGAATTCTCCAATTGACAGTTTTGTAAACAAGTTTGGAGGATAAACTAAAAGGTCCTTTTGTCACTCAATCGGAAGGTAAGTATGAAGAAGAAGATAGGTGGTGCTGGACTGGAGGATATGAGGTTTCCAGTCCATAGCCTAAGTTGTGTGTGAAATGGAGAGAAAAACAATTAAAAAAACTTTGAAGAAAGAATTTCCATTTATGAAAGTAAAAGCTAACAAGTTGCCAATGACAAATAGGATTTCTAGAAATTGCCAGCAATTATCAAGTCATAATAGCTAAAAAGCATGATATATACATAGAATTTACCTCTGATAAATGAAAGATGTGACCCAGAATGTGAATTTGAAGCATTGACTTCTGACATAGTATTTGGGCCTTCATTGGTCGGGATTCCTGAATTAACCTTTAAGCTGAAGACATGCATAGTTCCCTTATCACTTGAGACTGCAAGCCATTGAGCAGTAGGAGAGAATGCTAGACTGTAGATCTCAGCTCGATCCGCACCTCTCCTTACCTGAAATAGATCTCATTAGCAACAAACTATTTGTTGGATGCCTTTGAATTGGATAAAGTATAGTATATACATGCGCCTTTGAATTTAATTGTGTGTGAATTAATGACTTCAGTTGCATGTTACATGATATCCTAATCGTGGACCTCTTCTCTCCGGAGGCACCACAATCAGACGAGATCTATGGAACTCTACATGGCCAATTTCGTTCCTCCAGTGATTGATCACGTGAATTTAATACAATCAAGATAAGAAGCCAGCTCATTATGATTGCAATTTCACCCTCCTTGCATTAAACTTGTGGATATTCCAAGCATTTAGTAAAGTTCTTTAAATAGTTGGAAAGCAACTTCACCATCCCAAATCAATCAACTTACTTCCCAATCTAGAAAAAACAAAATAAAAAAGTTCAGGAAAACTGACAGTTCCTCTTTCTTTAGGTTTGAAGGGCAATCTATCATTAGAAATGCAGGAAAACATACAATGAGAAATTGAAGGAGATACTACATTCAGTAATCAGTACCTCTTGTAACAATGAGCCATCAACGGTGTTAAAAACTCTAACAAGGGTCCCCTTTGTGCTTGCAGTTGCCAGTATAGCCCCATCCTGGGTCAGTGTAAAGCAAGCAATCCTCGAATCATGGGCCATGATAAATTTCGTCCTCTTCGAAGCATAATGCTCGACCCTAACCTGCCCCTTCTGCAATCCGGGGCATACCAAAACCAAATTCCCAGCAGTCTGCGAAACCTCACAAAGCCCCTTAGGGTTCGCGATTGTCTCAATCTGGTGCAAGAGCTTCAAATCAGCGAAATTATACACAAACACCTTCTGCTCCAACACCACCACAATCCGATCACGCCTAAGCCGAACACCTCGAACCTCCGATCGGAAGGATAACTCTCCTATGCACCTGCTCTGATGATCGTCCCAGATCATGACCTTATTAACTGGATACTGCGGCTCGGGTCCACCACCAACGAGCGCGAGGATGTTGCAGCGGAAGAGCATCTCAACTGTGCCGATGCCGCCACCGCGATCGAAATCCCTCCTGAAGATCTCTCTGAATGGATCGCAATTATATATTCGGAAACCGCGATCAGTAGCGGCAGCGAAGCAGCCGGAATCCTGGTTAAACGAGACATGGAGGAGAGAAGGAGCCGATGATTGTGACACCGTAGTGAGAGCAGAATTGGGAGAACTCGGTGTAATTGAAGCAGGAGGCTTCAAAGAAGTTCTAATCGGAGGTGGTGGAGAGAGAGGAGTGGCGAAATTAGGGTCCATGGGAGTGGAATTGATATCAGGGTTTGGAAATTCGTGTACGCCACCTCCACTGCTGTCGTCAGCATCGTCAGTGGTGGGGGAAGACTCGAAGTAGCGATGCTCGGATTGGGAGGACATGGAAGAAGGGTTGGGAGGATGAAGGTCGGGGGTGAGGAAATTCGGGTTTGAATTAGGGTTTGAATTGTGATCGTTGGGCCAAGCTGAGAGGGTCGCCATGAACAAAGATTCAAGCTTTCTTCCCTTTCTTTTTTTTGAGAAGTCTTCCCTTTCTATTTTGGGATGAGAATTCGAGGCAGGATCAAATTATCGCCAATGTTGATAGAGAGAAGAAGATTGAGACCGAAAGAGATGCCGTGCGCAATGACATATAAGGAGCTGGTAGGGAAATTGACATAAGTTGGAAATCCGGTAAAATTTTGAGAAAGGCAGGGTTATATTTGTCATTCACCACATGACTGGGAAATGCTTGCTTCTACAGTTTTATTCGTTCATTAAAGGTTAAAAATCTGATGGCTAGATATTTGTGTAGCTAGAGCCCACCAAAAAAATAAAATTGTGTAGCTAGATTTTGGATAGTCGATTCTATTATTTTTTCAAAAAAAAAATAGTAAATATATAATCTAATTGGGTTGATAATGATAGATTTGGGTAATTTTTCAAGGTAATTTATAAAAAAATTACTATATATATATATATATATATATATATATATATCCTTACTATATTATACTATACTAAATGTGTGGGAGTTCCCCAAATGAATAGGGGAATTCCCACATTACCCTTATCATCTGTTATTCGTAAATTCCTTTGTTGCCCTTATTTTGATGCCTCATCTTTGTTCACTTCACGTGCCTTCTTCTCAAAGCATTGTTGTGGCTTCTTCTGTGTGAAAGCACTGTTTTTCATATTATGTCGGTTCCAATTTTTCTTCTCCATCTCTATCAACACAATTTCTCTTCTCTTCTCTCCCCCGAATTTTCTCAATCCAGATCTTTGAATTGGGAATCGGAAGCTTCTCCACCCACCCCTTTCGAGGTCGTATGCGGTGTCCCTTACACTGCTCTACCTATCGCCACCGTCGTCTCAATCAGGCGCGGCATTCCGTTGCTCATGCGCCGTAAGGAGGTCAAGACTTTTGATGCCGTGTGCAACCGAGATATCCATTTCTGTAGGTAAGCTCCTCTCTTTGTGACGCCCGGATATTTGGTTGAACAAGTAGAAGCGTCTCTTTTGTTTTTTCTTCATTGTTTAATCTCTTTTTTCATCAATTGAAGTGAAGCCGATGGATTCGTTGATTCTTGAGCTTGAAGGTGGTTGTTTGAGTGTGATTGCCAAAGCCTGGACCCCCAGATCTCAACGCTCAACACTTCTTTTAGGGGTTTCGCGATCCGCACCCGCAACTTAAGGTCGTTTAGGATTTTGAGTTTTTAGATTCCTTGCAGATTTATGTTCGTAGTAGATTTGGTTGTATTGATTGTAATATTCTTTTTTTGTTCCTTTACTTTTTGCAAGCAGTGAGTTTAGTTGGTGATGCTTCATTGATCAGTACTAGAAGATATGTCCGCATCTTTTGATCGAATTGCTAGGCCATGTGAGTGCTCATTTTAATTTTACCTCTTTCTCTTTGTATTGATTTGGAATTTTTTGAGCTGAGAATTTGGGGCTTGTCACTTCTGTTGTTGAATTTCCTCTTCTCTATGAGGGGGAGCAAGGATTTTTACTTGAGTTTGTTAAACCAAATTATTTTCTTTTACATTGAGCAAAAATTACATTGTGTTTTGGTTTCAGCTTTCCAAATGTAGTATACGAACTCGCACATTAGGTTTTCTTGACCAATAGGTCTTATCTTGACGGTGGAGATAAATAGTCTATTTTTTTGAACCCATTCATCTACAATGTAACCTTATAGTTGTGCTAATTAAGTTTTCTTATCGTGTCATCTGTCAGATAATGTCCCTTTCAAACGGTCGTACCTGTAAGCGACTTCAGTGATCAGCAATATCTAATAATGCTTAAAGCTAGGTGGCACTCCGTAGTAATGTCCTTATATAATTCAGAATTCAGAAACTCCCTTTGTTAACACTTAAGCCCCTTACCTAAGGCAAGTAGGCAGCTTGAATTGCAATTATTCCGGTTGTCCTAATTTTGGGCGAGCCAGCGTGACTAAGCAAGAGATGGGTGGCGGCATGTATGGAAGTGAGAGCCTGTACTTGAAGTCTTCTGATGATGGCAACTAAGGAGTAATGAGCCTAATTGAGACCATTATTAGGTCAACTAATGCTAATTTGATTGATAAATGAATTTGGAATTGACTATTCCAATGACTGTAATTGCATTCAGTTGCATATTATGCAACCTTTCGTACGTATACCAAGCATAATCGATGGTTTTTGCTTTTATACCTTCATTATTCGTCGATCGCTACAGCTTGCCGATGGTTCATTCTCCTCTTTTTCTTTTAATTTCATGTCATTTCTCAATTTCTGATGATTTTCTTGTTAACATTTTCAGGTTTACTTTATGCATGTCTTCAGATCATTATGGAATGCTTCATGGTCTCAGCTAGCTAATCGGTTTAATTGTAAATTTCATCTTACACATACAATCTTGCATGTTTTCTCCTTGAGTTGGTTATCTCCGTGTCTTGATTGCTCAAAATCATACAAACATTTTGAAAAGTCCTCCTCTTTCCCCTTCTTGGAATTTCACCATAAAGGCCCGCTTTTCTGCTTTTGTTTCAGTTCTCTCTCTTAGGTTTGAGACTCAAAAATTCAAACTAGAAGAGAAATTGCGGGTTTCTCTCGGTTGATTATTGATCTTCCTTTTTACCTATAGCTTGTGTGAAGGAAGTGGTCGAGGTTGTAGAAGATCAAGCTTTCAAAATCCCTCCATGGGTTTCTTGCAATTTTAAACCTATTTTTGGCTGTTTGTGGGTGTGGAAGGAAGGAGTAATGGTTGAGAGTAATGAAATCAATCTCAGTGAATGCAAGGGTTGGAATTTTATTCAACTCTTTTTTTCTCTCTCTCTTCCCCACAAAGGCCCCATTACTTCTTGGAAAGATGATTTTGGTTCGTTTTCTGACATTTTTGTGTCTCAGTAAGAAGGTTAATGTGAAAGATTAGTGCTTGCATTTTTTTTGTTCCAATTTGACAGTAATAATATCAATAAAAACAATCCTTGTCTCTAATGTGTAAATCTCTCAAGCTTTCTACTTTTGTGCAGAGGATTGTACCATTAAACACATTCATCCTCATCTCCAACTTCGAGCTAACTTACAATCTTCTCTGTTGCCCGGATGGTACATTCAATAGAGACTTAGTTGAGTTTCTAGAAAGAAAGGTCCCTGCAAACACAAACCCTGTTAATGGCGTTTACTCTTTCGACATAATCGACACATCTCCAATCTTCTAAACTAGATCTACCGCCCTGTCCCGATAACGAATCCCAGTTAGGTCTAATAGAGCTCGACTTTTTTCTCATCCAAACTACTTGTTCTGATCTAATTCATTATATTTTTGCTTTGGTTAAGGGTTCATCTTGCATACCCTACTTTTTAGCTATATGTTCCTTGTAAGTTGATATAAATCTATGCTTCATCCTGTGAACTCTGGTGAAGGTAGGAGTTGGTCCTCCCGAGGGAGTTATTCGATATGACCGCATGCTTTAGTTGCCCTTTGAAGAGTGAGCTTACTTTGTTGCATTATATTCATGCAGGATGAACTTTTTTTTATAGTCTAGACATCATGTTTTTTACTCTTTTTTCTCACATTTTTCTTTGTTACTTGAGATCACTACCTTGATGAAGGATTTTTAAATATCTGATCCGGGTAGTTTGTGTTGGGAAATCCGACCGCCCCGATTTAGATCGTGATTTTTATGTCGATTGTTATCTTTGTTGCTAAAAATCATTGTTGTTGATCTTGATCATCCATGTATGCGATATATAAGCATTAGTACTAATTAAAGATGAGCATTCTTTGAACTTGGATCATAGATAGTCGGCTAACTTATCCGACCCGATCCAGATAATTTGTGTCAGATGTTTGTGTCTACTATGTTTGGATTTAAATTGTGATTTGTAGGAATATTTCAATTAGATATGAGATTGCTTACCCTTAATAGCTCATTTATTTTTTTTCTCTTCTTTACAGGTTCATCTCTGCCTCTTATGCACTCCACCGTCCATGCGCTCCTCCACTTCCCTTTGTACGCCTCTCTCACCACTTCGCTTCACCAATCTGTCATCCTCCGCTAGTCCGCCTCACTGCACCAGTCTGCCTCTTTCTCATTGCGTATCTCGCCACAACTTAATTGGTCCAATGTTAATGTGATTCAGCACGTGGCAAAGAGGCTAAGAGTTGGAATGGGCACTTGGTGAAATAAGAATTTCTATTTTCTAGGGTTTATTTGTAAAAATCAAAGTTTGGTGTTATATGTTCGACTGATGAAAGTGTTGGGTTGATGGTTTCATGCACAACTTAATTGGTCTAATGTTAATGTGATTCAAGGTTTCAATAAGCTAATCTTGATTATAATTTGATTATGATGGAACTTAATTGGTCTAACCGCTTCCAGGTTTCAATAAGCTAATCTTAATCATAATTTGATAAAATTCTTAGGGGGTGTTCGATCATGGATAAAATTCTTTGGGGTGTTCGATCATGGATAATATTCACATTTTTAGATTTTCCTACACTTATTGGGTTTTCGGAAAAGAGAATACTATAAATTTTACAAGTCATTTCAATAAAATATTATTTCATCTTAATCATTAACCAACATAATTTCCGAGTATAAGTCACGGCGCGCGTGCGTAGCACGCGCGTCCACACTAGTATATATATATGTGTGTGTTTTTTTTTGTATTATAAAGGTTAATATTATATGACAATATAATTAGAAAAAATAAAATATAATAAAATGATTTGTTAAAAATAAATAAATAAAAAAAAACATCATATTAGAAAAGAAAGAATTTTTTCTAATAATGACAATTCCCGAGCCCCAAACCCTACCTCGCCGCCGCAGTCTCCAATCCATCCTTTAGCACCAATCATTGAGTGCACAAATCCCGATGTTGATGTAAATGATTCTTATCTTGATGGGAAAGAGCCCACCAATCCCATAATTCTTAGAGCCAGTTATTGTTTGGGGAAAAGGCTTGGAGAAAGCTTCCGATTCTTTCAAATAATTTGATGGAATCCGAAAAAATTCAAATTAAATATCCTAATGGGGAAGACTTTACCCCATCCATTACAGTGGATCCCTGGAGTTATTTAGATCATTGATGCTCCGTGGCACAATTCAGTGGTCTTTAAACTTCTGGGGCGTATGATTTCTTTCAACACCTTTGAGAAAGCTATCACACTTCTATGGAATCCTAAGAGAGATTGGTCTAACCTAGACCTGCCGAGCGGATTCTTTCTGGTGAGATTTGAATTAGAATCAGATATGCTAGACGCTCTCTATAATGGACCTTGGAAGATCTTTGGGCACTATCTGCTTATGAAGCAATGGAACCCTTCTTTTGACCCGATGACTTCGACTATTACTACTACGGGAGTTTGGGTGCACATTTATGGCTCCCTTTTGCTCTGTATAATACCGAGGTCTTGAGAGCCATAGCTTCAGCCATAGGAAGACCCCTGCGGATTGATGACAAAACCCTGAATCTTGATCGGGGTAGGTTTGCAAGAGTGTGCAGTAGTATCGACCTCAACAAAGGTGATGTCCTATTGAATGGAAAGAGACTCTTGCTGGAATATGAGAATCTACATATCATTTGTTTTGTGTGCGGATGCTACAGCCATTCCAAGGAAGTTTGTAAAATGAAGGGTAATCCACGAGAGGAAATTTAGGTGCCAGATAAGGTTGACCAGTCTAATCAGTAAGAGATCAAGGCTCAGGCTGAGGTGCAACAATCCACTAGGGACAATATGAAGGACAATGATGAGGCTGTAGGGGAATCCTCATCCCATGCTACTGAAGAAGATCACAATACGGGATTGATTAATGCCAAACAAGTAGAGGCTAGTCTTGGAGATTGGATGATTGTCCCAAGAAGGAAATTCCCCCCATCGGGCCGAGCTATGGGAGACAGTTCACTAGCGATTCGAGAGGGGAACAAGGAGAAGTTAGCATAGATAAATTATGACGGGACAAATGGTAAAAGGAACGGGGCTGTAAAAAGCGGCTCTTGTGCACAACATCATAATTCATAATATCCCGGCGGCAAGTTATGTTTCGAAGAATAACTTTAAGAAGAGAGCCAGAAGAGGAAACCTTGTCGGAAGCGGAATGCCGAACAGTAGGATTGCAGAGGCTATACCAAGAGTAGAGCAGCAGAGTGGACTGGTATCGAAGGTAGATAGGGGCCCTACTAGTACAAATCAAATTAAAACTTTGCACAGAGCATCTCCAACAGACATTGTGTTAGGAGCCCAGGAGAAGGTGCAGAATATAGTGCCCGGATAATGAAGCTCGCCATTTCAAGTGGATCAAATGGAGACTAACTCCCTCCCGAAGGCGAAGTTATCACAGATCTCTTCGGTCCTTGACTC
Organism: Fagopyrum esculentum; assembly: GCA_033239045.1. Classification (NCBI taxonomy): domain Eukaryota; kingdom Viridiplantae; phylum Streptophyta; class Magnoliopsida; order Caryophyllales; family Polygonaceae; genus Fagopyrum; species Fagopyrum esculentum. Next base: position 39,151 of record BSUD01000183.1, read on the forward strand.
ACAAGTCTAGCGGGGGTTCGCTTTCTTCCTTTTAGTTTTTAATGATAGGTATTTTCTGGAACTGCCACGGAACAGTGAAACCTGGATTCCGTAGGTCTATTCGATATATGTTGAGGAAGCATAAACCACATTTTGTTGCTCTATTTGAAACCCATTGTTCCGGGAATACGGCAGAGGAAATTTGCTTGAAGATGGGGTTCGATTCTTGTGAACGAGTTGAAGTTGTAGGACATAGTGGAGGGATTTGGCTGTTGTGGGATAGTGTGGCTTGTCCTTTACAAATTATTGCCAAAGATAGGCAGTATATTCATGCTATGGTGGAGAGAGGAGGCCATCGGTTTTGTTTGATTCCTGCCTATATTAGCGCGGACCCATTGCGTCGTGGTAATGTTTGGGAAGTTCTGTCGGACCTAGTTAATTTAGCGGTTGACCCTATGGTGCTGGGAGGAGACTTCAATGTGATTATGGGGCTTGGAGAAAGGCAAGGGGGTCTACCAGATTATCTCGAGAGGCTATTGCGTTCGATGACTGGATTAATCAGACTCACTTGATCGATATCGGATACCAAGGCTCTCCGTATACATGGACTAGAGAAGTTGATGTGCATACGAGACTCTCTAAGAGGCTTGACAGGGTGATGATGGATTCAGAGGGAAGAATTAAATGGCCGGAAGTGACTGTTCGACATCTTCCTAACCTCTCTTCCGATCACAACCCTTTTCTTTTATCCTTTGACGGTATGAAGTCTAGGAATTTCATGAGACGTCCTTTTAGTTTCCTTGTTGCTTGGTTCACACATCCAAAATTTGGATCTCTTATTGAGAGTAAATGGGATCGGATTGCTCAGCTTCCTAGTGCCCTCCAACAGATGCAACGAGTGTTGCAGAAGTGAAACAAGGAGGTTTTTGGGGACATTCATGCTAGGAAGGAAGCATTGATAGCCCACCTTGAACAAGTGAGTTTGGAGTTGACGAACGAATTGACTGCCGCGTTGATCGAAAGAGAGAAAATTGTGAAAGCGCAGTTGGATATCACTCTTGAACAGGAGGAGTCCCTATGGGCGTAGAAGGCCCGTCAAGACTAGCTCAGGCTTAGGGATCGGAACACAAAATTTTTCCATCTCTCCATGGTTGTTAGAAGACAATCCAGTAGAATCGAGGCTCTTAGATTGGAGGATGGAACTTGGTGCGTTGATAGGAAGGAGTTAAAGGACTCAGTTGTGAAGTTTTATTCGGACCTTTATGAACCCAGGAATCTTCCTACTCTCAATAAAATCCCCACTGGAGGTTTCCCAAGCCTATCAGATGAACAACGGAATATGTTGGATAGGGAGTGTAGTGAAGCGGATATAGTGGACGCATTGAGGGATATGGGATCGCTAAAGGCCTCCGGTCCAGATGGTTTTCATCCTATTTTCTACAAGCAATTATGGAGTACAGTAGGTCCGACAGTAGTGGATTTTGTTAAGAAGTTCTTCAGAACGGGATGCTCGGAGCATGAGTCTAATGAAACCCTCCTTGTGTTGATCGGTAAGGTTGCAAAACCGGAAGTTATCAAACAGTTCCGCCTGATTAGTCTTTGTAACGTTTGCTATAAGTTGATTACTAAGATTCTAGCTAACAGACTCAAAGGTGTTATAGATTTCCTCGTGTCACTTATGCAGTCAAGCTTTATTCCGGGAATTTATAGTTGACACCCTCCAGGATATTGGATTGAATCTTCAGTGGATTGAATGAATCAAGTCATGCCTTGGGACAACTTATATGAAGATTATTTGGAACGGATAAGCGACTGAAAGGTTTGCTATGACTAAGGGTTTGCGGCAAGGAGACCCGATCTCTCCATGTATTTTTGTTCTACGCTTGGAGCGACTCAGCCATATGATCGAGAAGGCGATCATAGAGGGCAGGTGGAAGCCTATGAGTTTATCTAGGGAGGCCCGAAGATCTCTCATTTATTTTTTGCGGATGATATCCTTATATTCGGTGAAGTGTCGGTCTCCCGGATAAAAATTATGAAGAATATTCTCAAAGAGTTCCGCGGGGCATCGGGAGAGTGTATAGGTCTTCCGAAATCAAGACTATATGTGTCAAAAAAACGTCCAAGGCAGTCTGGAAGAGGAGCTGAGCAGACTCTGCGGCATCCCATATACAAGATATTTGGGTAAGTATACGGGGATACCTCTATTCCACGATAAAGTTACGAGATCGTCATTCAATCCGATAATTGAGAGAGTTTCTAGGCGGCTGGCGGGATGGAAGGCGAATTCTCTAAGTATAGCCGAGAGAGCTACATTGATTAAGTCTGTGCTTTCTGCCTTACTTGTTTACTACATGAATATCCTTATGCTTCCCAAAAGTATTACAAATCATATTGATAAAGTTTATAGGAATTTCCTTTGGGGAAGCTCAGCGGAGAAAAGGAGTATGCATCTGGTCGGCTGGGAGAGAGTGTGTCAGGATAAAAAAAATGGGGGCTTAGGCTTTAGAAGATCGTCAGATATGAACATGGCACTTCTGGGTAAGTTAGGGTGGAGTCTGATTACTCAGAGGGAAAATATGTGGGTTCGTATCCTACGTAGCAAGTATTCTATCCAAGATGATGGTTGGCCCAGGGAGATCAAGCGTAAGGGGGGCAGTTCGTTCATCTGGAGAGGTATTACCTAAGTGTACAACAAACTCGTTGTGTCAAATCTATGTTGGAGTGTGGAAGACGGAAGTAAAGCTCGATTTTGGATGGATAGCTGGATAGACTGCGTCCCCCTTGCCTCGGGGTGCCTAACCACACTCTCCATCATTGACCGAAATCTGCTGGTGAGGGATGTGTGGATGGAGAATAAGGAGTGGAACTGGGAATATCTGGAGGGGAAACTGTGTGCGAATGACCAACTTAAGGTAGTTGCAGCATCCTTGGAGGGATCGGTTGATAGGGTGGACGAGGTTAGATGGTTGGGGACCAATGATGGTGGATACTCGTCCACTTTTGATTACCGGTGGCTGAAGAAGGATCAAATGCGGACCCAGGTTCCCTCGGATCTCTTTTCTCGCATTTGGAAGATCCAAGTTACGGAGCGAAATAGGTTCTTCATGTGGTTACTGGCATGGAAAGCTCCCTTGGCAAACTCCGAGAGATGTAGACGACATTTTTCTACTGATCCTTATTGCAATTGTTGCCCAAACAAGGATGAAAGTCTCCTTCATGTGCTAAGGGATTGCCCTAGGGCGAAGATGATATGGGACAAACTGGTCCCCAAGAGATTTAAATCTCTTTTCTTCAGTCTCGACTGGGGTGAGTGGTTGCTTGCCAATTTGAGCCTGAAAGATGGACCCACTGTTACTGTTAGATGGGTGGAAAAATTCGCTTGTTCGGTATGGTGGATATGGAAGTGGCGGACGAAATAATTTTTACGAGGAGAGAGAATGTTAGAGACAAAGGGTTGTTCTTGGAGAATGCAGATGCGTAAGCCAAGCTAGCAGGTCAGGCTACACCGTATAAGAAGGAAAAGATGGCTAGTTGGGCTAAGCCTAATCGTGGCTGGATTAAGCTGAACACAGATGGCGCCCAGAGGGGACTTGATGGGAGGTCTACGGCGGGAGAGATATTGAGAGATGCTGATGGAGAGTGGGTAGGTGGAGTGGCTGTCAATCTCGGGTCAACCACGGTTCTGACAGCGGAGTTATAGGGGGCTATACATGGGCTGAATCTTGCTTGGGAACTAGGTTTCCGGAAGGTATACCTGGAGGTAGACTCGACAACAGTGGTGGACTGTATTAGGAAAGGGGTGTGCTCCTCACATCCTTTTTCGAGCCTGCTGTTAAGGTGTCAAGGCTTCTTTAACCGAGAGTGGGATGTCGATCTCGGCCACATTTTCCGGGAAGGTAATAGGGCAGCGGACACGCTTGCTAATTTTGCCTTTTCTTGCGACGTTGGAGTTCATAGATTATCTATTACTCCATCTTGCGTTTTTGCTATTTTGTTGGATGATCTTAGGGGAGTTAGTCTCCCCCGGATAACACGTTTGTAATTTGTTTTTGTTAGTTTTGTTTTAATTCAGTTCGGAGTAGTGCACTCCCTTTTACAAAAAAAAATAAAAATTATAAAAATATGGTTAGTTTACAAAAATGAGAATGCATGAAAAAAGATATGTGTGAAATACAGACGGCATATGACATAAAATAAACTTATCCTTTTTTTCAATAAACTAGTTAACTTGAATGCATGATTCATGTAACCGATAACATGTCTAGTGAATGAGAGAGATTATAATCATAAAAAAAAAAATAAACACACACATATATATATATATATATATATATATATATAGACTATAGATCCTATGAGAACACCCCCTAACGTGAGAACATGAGAACAGATTCGTAATTATTATCAGTTTTGTTACGAATGTGCCATATCGTTTAATATATTACTAGTTTAGTACCCGTGCCTTGCACGGGTATTGAAAAAGATATATAATGTATAAGAGTATTTTATTTGTTAAAACTAAATGGGTAATACATTTTATGTCATGCTGACTTGTAATTAACAGAAAATATAACAATTTGTCCAATGATATGGTTATGTATAAGGAATAACATAACAACAACATGAGACCTATAGACCCGTGCTTTGTACGGGTATTGAAAATATATATATGTATATACGTGGATATTGTTATGTATAAGAGTATTTTACATCTTGATTTAAAAAGGACGTTGTAGTCGACCCAATTTCTTTTATTTTTCAAAACTGACATGCGATAAAGTCGGTTCGCTTTCACGGTAGATGAATCCATATCATAAAACCTATCCAAAAAAATAAATGTTAAATAAATAAATAAAAATTTATAAATAGCATTGACAATATTATATATTACATATATGATAAATATACAACATAAATAAATATATTAAAAAATATGTTACAACTATTAATAACAATAAAATAAATTAAATTCATTTCCAGTTTTAATAACTATATTTTAAGATATAGTCTACATTACATATATTAAAAATTTTCTATATATAAACATTTCAAAATTTTATAAGGTCATATAAAGATTGGTTACGACATCTAGTTTTATTAAACCTACCATACTCGGCCCACTAACTAAACTTATTAAAAAAATTCCATTAAAAACAAAACGCAGACGGCCCTTTAGGTTGCCTTAATCTGACCAATAGAGTTGGTAAAAGGAGAGTTAGGTTTTCATTACAACTCATTTCCTTACACTCTCATTTCTGTCGCCTCATCCGCACTGCTCTCTACAAGTCTCTAAATCGAATCTTCCGATCGAATACCTTGCACCATCCGGTGAGAAAACCATGGAATTTCTAAATCTCCCTCAACGCCGTTTGTTTTGTCATGATCAAAACCCTTACACTCTCGACGCCGGATTCGACGAATCCCCAGATTTCAAGATAAGATTGATACATATATTTACCGTAAAAGATGAAAGCTCACATCCACGTTTGTTATTAGTCTCAACATCATGTTTGACTTGTGGTTTGCGCCGTCTGATTTAACAGGTAATCTGTTGAATGTTCCAATGGTTTTGTTGTTTTTATCAAGAAACATGATGATTCATCAAAAAGAACATTAAAAACGTTTTTCGTTGTGATTTTTATGATAAAAAACGAAGACATATATATAATTAATCTAAAGCAAGCGTAAAAACACAAATCTGATATTTTTACTTGAAAAATTTTGATACTTAAATGAATGAAAGGGCATAGAAAAGTCAAGTTTAATAGAAGATGATAGAGGGTTTCTCTGTGGTGAATTATATTGGGTATCCTGATGTAGATGATATTTATAGTTGAGAGAATAACAAAACCATCTAAATAGATATTTTATATTATTTCAATATTATTTGTTTAAGATTATGCAGGAATAGAGATTTGTTATGATTGCTAGCTTGTCATTTGATACCATTTTTTTTAATCTTCTGTTGATGATATATATCTTCAATTCTTTTAACTGATTTATTGTGCATATGGCAGTCGAGTATTTAAGGATATCCGTGTATAAGATGATTTTGAAGATATTTGACTCTAAAGATTAGTTTGTATAAATTGAATAAGTATTATCATATTTCATTGCCAGATGTATCACATACTAATCCAGTTTTTTGGTCTGTTGTTCATATTCTTAATAGGTTGATACTCCACTGAATCTATTTTTGGATGAAACCATCTTGAAGATCTTAAAGGTAGTTATATACCAAGCTAAAATCCAAATATCATTCAAATATATAAGTTTTTATTTATTTATCTAATTATTACAACATGACCATTCATATATATATATATATATATATATATATATATATGTATAGATAGAGAGATATATATATTTATTTAGGGACTATACAATTTTCTTCACACTTCTATTTTTCCCACTGTGGATTTTCTTTGAGCCTGAAATGGCAAATTAAACTATGTGATTGTGACAATTTCCGATCTCATGCGGATCCTGTCAAGAATGTTCCCATTTGTCTTGAGAAGCTATTATCCTACCAATATTTGACATTCTTTGCCAAAGGTAGATTAAGGTGTCAAGTTAATGTTGGTGAATGAATTCTAAGTGTTTGTGTGACTATCTTTTGTCCCTCAAGTTGGTCATTTATGATGGCAAGTAGCAAAGTTTCTTGATGGAATGGAGTAGTCTACACAAGTAAGGTTAATGCTGATGGAATGGATTGATAAAAGCGTCTCAACTGCTTTAAAAGTTGTCCTTAAGGTATGTTCACATCTATGCAAATTAACTAATTTTAAACTTCCTTGATTATCATATTTTTTCGAGTCTAAAATCGAACCTCTAGTTTTTTCTTTTGGTCAGAGTTGTGTGCTAAGCTTTCTGATTGATTCTAGCTTGAAAGGTTTCTTGCTTGCTGTTGCAGCACAATATTATAATCAATTAAGGAGTATCTTTAAAAATTCCAAAAGAATCCATTTTAGGTTTCCAGTTATTATCAAAAGAAATGCAGTATCTATCATTATATTGTTTCGATAACAATAATATCTCACACTTGGCAACACCTTTCCACATTATGTCATTCCTTCTTGATAGAAGAACTTGAAATACTCACATAGCCTAATTTGCTAAATTTGTTGGGCATTAATTTAATTGTACTTCACATCTATGAAGAAGAGATGGGTTAAGAGTTAGTGTTATGTGGTGCATGTAGTTCTACTCGCGTTATCATATTTCATTGCCGGATATTTCACATACTAAAGGTAGTTATATACCAAGCTAAAATCCAAATATCATTTAAATATACAAGTATTTTTATTTATCTAATTATTACAACAGTACCATTCAAATATATATATATATAGAGATAATGTTTCTAATGTTATGACTTAGTTAATGCATTTTTAAATTAGTTTATATTGTTTTCAACTTCTAGATGGTTTTTAAAGCATGTCTATTTTGATAGGCTCTTAGGTTCATATGGTTTTAAATATGAGTGTGTTAATCGAGAATCTCAAACTAAGCATATTTTCTTTCCTCTCTTATTTCAGCAATGATCAAAACAGTATAAGCATATTTTCTTTCCTTATTTTTATTTTCCATTTTAACATTTACATTCTTGTATATACTTAAATCTAGTTAGGTAGGAAAATAATATATATATTACACTCCCTATTAGGTCACGTAGATTCAACTATGATTTATAATCAGCTTGGAAAAAAGATTAAATTTTTTAATCAAACCGATTTTTTGATAACCTAATTTATGATGAAAAAGTTTAAAAAACAATAAATGAAAACACTAAATAAAATATTTA
>BSUD01000183.1:47369-64918 GCA_033239045.1 Fagopyrum esculentum
CATAAATTCTAATTTTTAAGCAACTCGAAAAAAATTATATAAATTTTAATCGGAAAAAATCTTAAAACTTATAATTTCATAATAAATCAGAAAATCTGATTTTTAATGCTTAACAATAATTTTGAAACCCTTTTAGTTGAAAAAAATTTGAAAAATAGTAAATGATAAAAAAAAAGCTATATTAAATGAGATAATCAGATTTTGAAAACCACTTATGATGAAATAAAATTTAATTTCTTATTAAATTTTGAAAAGACAACAACTTGAGCTATCAAGTAGCTAATCTGTTTTTGAAATCAAAACAATAGTTTTTATGTTCAAAACATTAGTTTTGTAATGTGTTCACAACAACTTGAGAAAATCAGTTATTATTGAAGTCCTGTTTTGAAATCAAATAATCAGCAACTCAAGAAATCAAACAGTAGTTTTGAATATGTTTTTGAAATCAAAACAGTAGTTTTCAAATAGCTTATTTAAAAAGAGGGAAAGACTTTGAACATGATGAAAATAGAAACCTGACATACAAGAAGTGAAGGAAAGTTGTGGCTGAACACTGAAGAGAATGTACCACTTCAATTTTTGTTCTTGTAGGAATGTACTACTTCAATTAACATGATAAGGATGAACAACGGACACATTAGAAGGAGCAAAGTTTTATACATACATTACGGATTATGAACAGCAGAAGCATTCCAAACCTAATGGCTGGAGGCGGAATAGATGAAGATATCTGCAGTTTATTAGAGTATGTATATATAGGCTGATGATGGGCTGAGGCGGAAGAGATGAAGAATGTGCAGTTTATTTGAGTATATATATATAGACCGATGAATAATTTCAGCGTACAAATCGAAATCTTATCATGAAGATTTTATTGGATCTAGATTTGTTATGATTGTAAAATAAAAATTAATTTGATGATTTAGTCTGTTGGGATTTTTAGATGTTTTTATAAATATATTGATTAAAGGATAGTAAATCAAAAAAAAAAAGATATTGATGATTAGTAATTTAAAAAAATAAAGATTTTGTAGCTTTAATGTGAAATCTCGATTTTAAATTTCTTGATTTTGAGATCGCCACGTAAGCACGTCAGAACTATACTTTAGTATATAGATATTGATTCGTAGTTATTGTTGGTTGAGTGGATTATTCGTAGTTATTGTTGGATTCCTAAATATTATTATTCGTAATTATTATTATTTTTTTATATCTACTCTAAATCTCAACCCTTAATACTCACATCCAACGGTGTACGATTGTTCTCATGTTCTCACGTTAGGGAGTGTTCTCATGGGAACCACACCCTATATAGATATATATATATATATATATATATATATATATAGAGTATAGATCCTATCAGAACAGACCCTAACGTGAGAACATGAGAACAAATTCGTAATTATTATTAGTTTTGTTACGAAGGTGCCATATCGTTTAATGTATTATTCGTAGTTATTGTTGGTTGAGTGGATTATTCGTAGTTATTGCTGGATTCCTAATTATTATTATTCGTAGTTATTATTAATTATGATATCTACTCTAAATCTCAACCCTTAATACTCATCATCCAACGGTGTACGATTGTTCTCATGTTCTCACGTTAGAGGTGTTCTCATGGGAACCACACCCTATATATATAAATATATATATATAGGGTGTGGTTCCCATGAGAAGGGGCCCCAAGCCCCAAATTTCTACCAAAATTCTCTCTCCTCGTTTGCCGGGCTCCTCAGCTGACTAAGTTTGATTTGGGAAGAGCCGTTTATGTGAAGCTGGACAATTTTGCTCATGAGATTTAACACACATTTGTGAAATTAACGGATGAACAGTAACTTAGATATTAAACTTGGTCGGGCTCAATAGTTGAGGTACCGTTCTGATAGTTTAAACAACGGGGTGCTAAAGTTTAGTCAGCCCTAAAGACGGAGTACTCTTTAAACACATTTTTGTTTTAATTAAATTGTGGTTGAAATATAGTTTTTTAATAAAGGCGTTGCGGGTGTTGCTACATGTCTTCGATTATGCCGGGAGTTAGGCTATCGTAGGTAGAGTTTGAAATGGACTCGTTGTTGGTTGAGTAATTGTTCATTGATGGGATCCCGGTGACACACCTTTTACATGGTCTTGTAGAGCTTTGCGAAGGATTCATGCGTAGAAATTGTTTAGCAGAGTTATATTTTTCTTTTTTATCCGTGTTCATTCCATCACGAACTCGATCTCGGGAGTTTTAGTTTTATTAACAAATTATTGTAGGGTGTTACTATCCATTGTTTGGTCCCTTGTTAGTTAGTTCTCTTCTTGTTTTTCAATAAAAGGCGTCTTACTACAAGCTCCGACCCTCTTCTACCATTTTTTTTGATATGCTATTATTTTTAACCAATTCATGAAAATACTATCTATTGATGCTGGTTAATTTTTATTATTTAAAATATAACTCGAACAAATTAGATTTTTTTTCTAAACTACTCTTAACATTTTTTTCTACAATAACATTCTAATCATAATCTAATCCACAAAATTTAGTTATATTAAAACATTTCTTTGAATTTTAATAATAAAAAGTATATTCTCATTTGATAAATTTATAGGCGATTTAATGAAAAAGTAGTAATAATATGTTTAATTATTTGATTAATAAACTTCTAAATCTATATATTTACGCCAAAATAAGATTATTAGGTTAATTCATATTATTCGCATTTAATAAAAAATATTTTCCGACATCATGTGTTTTTCAATTAACATTATCATATGGTCATATTAATATGATTGATTATTCGATTAGTAAAAATTTTAAATTTAACAAAAGGTGTAGAAGCGATTTTATTAATAAAATATCTACTATGAATTATTTAATATAATATTTATACTAGAATTTATTATTTAAAATAAAATTTATTTATATTTATAAAAAATTATTGTATATGTGAATGAATTTATCGTGTCCTAGTCAAATTCGTTTACATCAATTTTGTGATTGCTTTTTTATATTTTATTTTGTGATTGCTTTTTTATATTTTATTTTGTGATTGCTTAGTTGAGAACAAAGTAACCAAGAAAACGAAATGGGCCTGTTGGGTCGAATTAAAGGGCCCGTTTTCGAAGATCATCTGTACAGACGTAGGCCCAAAAGAGGCAAGAGGATGATTTATTTGTAATAGAGGCGCCGTAATCATTTCAAGCGCTTTGGGGAAGGAAACCCTAATCGGAGAACTGTGGTCGCCGCAGCTCTTTATATACTTGCGGCCACTTGAAACCTTATCATGGTGCTTCCAATGTTTGTGCTTTCGTCTCTCCATCTCCGAATTTCCTTCTATTGAAGCTCTGTTTATTCAAAATCTTCTGTTTCGTTTTTGTTCTTCTCTTTGTTTTTAGTATCAGAACGTGTGGTATAGGGGGAGGAAGGCAATGATGATTGAAATTCTACCTATTTTATGAGAGGGGTTTCCTCTCTGATTTGAAACCACCAATGGATCCTTCTGAGCTTCATCCCCTCTTTCCTCGTTTATTTCAGTTGCGTTTCTAATTGTTTGGAATTTGTTTTACAAAATTCAATTTGAAGCAGATTTTGAAATAAGACACATCGAAGTGATGAGTATTATTGGCGGAAATATGCAAATATGGTGCCGACCTAAACAAATCCCAGACTACAATTATCTGATCGATGTCTATTTCTTCTTCAACGCTTTTCTTCGTCTATCCCTGTCTAGCATACCGGTTTTTGGTTTTGAATCGTATCACTATCCATGATTACGGTAGGAATGTAGAACTATACGTCGAGCAATTGCGATAACTTATGACAGCAGACACTGAGAATGACGAGCTGTAACTCGCCTTGACCAATAAATGCATAATGCATTTATCGCCTTTTTTATTCTGATCATGACTTATCTTAACGATTAACCTATTCGGCATCTGAATGTAACTTCGGTGAGGTGAAAACCGTGAAATCGAAATAGGGGAAGGAGAAGCTGTAAGATCCGTCGATTCCACGAGGCGGTGGGATTTCTGAATCATAGGATAAATGCACACTGCATTTATCGTTACTGAAACTCAAAATTGTGTATGATACTCTCGTTGTTCAGAAATCCGATCCGATCCGATCTTGACTCTGAATTCAACTTCGGTCAGCTGAAAATCGAAAAAGGGTAGGAGAAGCTGTAAGATCCGTGGATTCCACGAGGCGGTGGGATTTCTGAGTCAAAAGATGCTAGACAATGGAGAAAATAGAAGCAGGTGGGTTGAGGGGAGTGGTAAATACTAAAGCGATTTTATTCGCACGGCCCTTCACAGTTCACAAGACTCGTACGCTGTATGCGGATTCTATATATAACAAAACTTGAGGAGATTTGTTAATTTATAACGGAAGTTTCAACTGACAAATATCGTGGAGTACTAGCGTCATGAAAGGTATTGCGGATAATCACTAAAAACTTCAGAAAACAGGATTGTTGTTGCAGTGATTTCTTTGATTCAGTATATACACGGTTGGGTCTTTTCAGGTGCAGAACACACAGAGGACCTTCTACTTTAAGATATCTAGAAGAATATACCAACAACTTCATAATTTTCATTATCAAATGATTAAACAAGAATACTAGTACACATTTTTACCCTAGAGAAAATTTCAAATTTGAAATTCAATATAGAAGGAAAAACCCCCTCTATCTTCGTTAACAACATTCAACACTTGTGTTCTACATTACTCAAAATAAAATTGGCAACAAATTAGTCCAAATCACGGACCCTCTTGGTTTAGCATATTAATCTTGACAATGAGAAAAAAGGATTACATGAAAACATGTGAAGAAGAGCAAATTGTGCTAGATTCAATTGTAGCTAGACATTTTATGGAATAGTTAACGAGCAAGAATAAAACTCAAGTATTAGCTCAAGTAAGGAAGAATGATAATCATCAGGTGACCGTAATGGTAAGGAAGAAGGAAGGTTGTCTATGGACAATTCATGGGATGAGATTGTCAACCACATAACTATTAACTCAGTATATCAAGCAACTAGAAACTAGATAGCGAGTATAATAGAGGAAAACTTGAAGGTGTCCACTATTTAAATGTGATTGTTAATTCTAAGGTTTCTAAAATCCCTAGTCGTAGTTCCGACTAAAGAGCCAAACAACATTCACACAAGATCTGGAAGATCCGTTCTTCTTTTCTCTATGTTCTCTCTCTTTCTCTAAGTGAGACGAAGCACACCAACTGCAACTAGGGTTTTGAGGAGTTGCATTAGAACGTTTAAGTACCAAAGCTCATCCAAGGTCAAACACTGCGTTTTACAACACGCCACTTAAACCCTCAAACCCGACTTCAGACTTCAAGTGATCGGTTCACCAAAAAACCCATAAGCAGGCCATCTAAACTGGATCAAGGAGATGAGCTTCAAGTGGGCCGTCAAGCCCATTCTTCAACATGTTGGAAATACACAATACATTACAACTTTAACATCTCCTAACCCATATAATAGTATACCAATGTATGTGAACTCATTACCATATTACTCACCAATCTACCTTACTTAGATCACTAAGTGGTAACATTAGATCATAATAGACATCAAGCTCATCAACATAGCAAAAACTATCATGTGAAAACAGTTACATGACTGTACCTCGACATTAGTACTAAGAGCTAGATTTATTCTATGTCCTATGTTGCATTGCTTACATTACAAGTCTAAGGACATTGTGAGTGATTGTAAAAGAAGAATTAAGGATTAAGCTGAACTATTCCAAACCCGAAGGGAAAGATAATTCATGGGATGAGATCGTCATGACTGACTATCACAATCAAAGGGTAAGCATAGAACTCAATCACAATCATAACAATGGAAAGCGAGTACTTACCTCATAAGGAAGAACTGTGAAGAAATAAATATCGACCATTGTCGTCCCTCGTCACAGCCCATGTCCATCTTGCTTCTCCAACCATCAAGTACATCACCGTGTCCTGTCCTTCCTTATCCGAAATCTGCAACTCTACAAGTACCAAATCACCACCCTTCTGGCCTTCTCTATTGTGTGCGATTCCAGTTCCCCCTTACAGATTCCAGTTCCCCCGCCGTTGATTCACTGTCCTTTTCTGATTGTTATCTAACTTATCTCCGTGTTCTTCTGTTCCAAATATTCACATCAGGTATGTCTCCCTTCCAATTACGCGTCGCCAAATTGTTTGTCACAGGTTAACTGACCCTATACTATACATATGAATAATTTCCATATTACCTAGAGGTACAGTATAGGACACAACAACATCACTTTAGTGGCACACTACGTGTTTGATGAAATGTCACGGACAAGAACTAGTGAAAAAACCTGCAAAATTGTTACCCACTTGTGAAAGCCCGAAAAAGTTTACTTGTTTTGTCGCCCAACTCGCTTAAAGTGTGTTATTGTGCATTGTTCTTAGCAAATCACTGAGCTCTGATTTGTTGACTAAGCAGTGTAAGTGATACAATAAGGCTATCTACATGCTCTAATTCATTAACCTATATCAGATTCATTTACATTCTTTTCGCTTAGCTCCCTACTCTTTTGTGAAAAGCAGCCGTCACTTTGAGGATGCTCGTCTTCCTCATCATCCTCTCACAAAGAAAACATGACTATAATAAGTTTGCGTATGAAATTTGTTATTCTGCAACACATCTTGCTTGCTTTGAGCCTGAAGGTTGTTAATGTGATATGGATAGGTTGATGCTAATGAACTACAAGCCTAGAAGGATGCCGACAAGTTACATACATAACATACGCCAAGCCCATTTCTTGCCAGGAGAGGCATTAGCTTACGGGAGTTACAGCCTATTTCAGTGAACCTTCACTGTATATGAATCTATGATTCATCGTCTTCTCGTTCGGCATTTAGTCTCAGAGAGAGCAAGCTTCATACCCTTCACCATTGAACAAGGTAAACAAATTTCACATAATCCCTCTCCAACCCCGTGTCTATGCTTTGGAGCTGTAATGGAGGAATTGGCTGATTGGCATTTCCTTTTGTTTTAATTGTCTTTCTTGTCACACTTGGTTATATATGCTTTTGGCTGTTGATCAAATTGGAGAAATACAAGGTAATTTGAGTATGGTACCGTGCACTTTCCCAATTTTATCTCTTTCGTAGCTTTGTTCGTTTTCATACCAAACCCTTACCTGCATTATGCACCTCATTACTGCTCCAATAAGTTCAGCTACATCTGCACGTCCTGCAATGCTTCTCATTGGAGAAAATTTATTCTTCTCTTATCTACGTGTAATGGTCGTCTTATTCAATTTGGTTTCATTTCTTAACTATACATTCCATGGTGAACTACTATGGGTTTTTCTTTTCTTCTCTCTAATGGTAGGTATATGAAAGTGAATTATGTATAGAGCGTATATGGTATAAACACTTGAATTTGATATATCTTATTGACTGTATTGACAGCAGTATATATACATGAAAAGAATGAGATCTTTTATACTAACAAGATCCTAATATCTCTCTAAAGATACTAACATCTAAAGATCCTAATATCTCTCTAAAGATACTAACAGCATAGATGATAATACTAAATAACTTAGATAGTATAATATCGTTGACATTCCCCCTCAAGTAAAGCTTTATTTGGAAAGCTGTAACTTGTGTAGCAGTGAGGTAAAGCGTTGTCGAAGCAGTGGCTTTGTAAGGATATCAGCTAACTGATCATCTGTGGAAACAAAACTGACTCTTAACTTGCCTTGTCGGACCTGTTCACGAACGAAGTGGTAAGCTAGAGCTATATGCTTCATTCTGGAGTGAAACACAGGATTAGCCGAGAGACTTGTGGCACCCAGGTTGTCACAGTAAACAACTGGAGGGAGGCTAAGTGGTTGACGAAGTTCTTGTAACAGCTGCACAATCCAGATTACTTCTGAGGACGTGTCTGCAATAGCCTTATATTCAGCCTCCGTAGAGGATCTGGCAACTGATTTCTGCTTCTTCGAGCTCCAACTAATGGGATTAGCTCCCATATAAATGATGTAGCCTGTTGTGGAAATATAATCACTTTTATCACCTGCCCAGTCTGCATCAGAAAAAGCGTGAATATTGGTAGTTTCAGCCTTAGAAACTCGTATGCCAAGATCTGAGCTGCCAGCAAGATATCTGAGGAGTCTCTTTAGTGCTGTCCAGTGCAAATTTGTAGGAGCTTGCATATACTGAGAAAGCTTGTTGACAGCAAATCCGACATCTGGACGCGTCAGATATAAATATTGCAAACTTCCCACCAAAGTCCGATAATCAGTTGGAGTTGGAATTGGGGTCCCAGATGTGCAGTGAAGATCATCACCTGAAGACATTGGCGTTGACACAGGCTTGACAACATCCATTCCAGCCCGCAAGAGAAGATCAACCACATACTTCTTCTGTGACAAGAAAATGCCACCATCATACTGTTGCACTTCAACACCTAGAAAATACTTTAGGTTTCCTAGATCTTTCAATGAAAACCGTTGTGCTAACAGTGCAATTAGACTTTCAAGCTTGGAATTGTTTCCAGTGATGATAATGTCATCAACATAGACTAGCAAATAGATTAGAACTGAGTCCCGAGCAAAAATAAACAGTGATGCATCAGCCACTGAATTGACGAAGCCCAGTTCAAGAAGAAAGAGCCTTAACTCAGTATACCAAGCTCTAGGAGCCTGCTTTAATCCATATATGGCCTTCTTTAGCTTGCAGATGTGATCCGGATAATTTTTATTAACAAACCCGGGGGGCTGATCCATGTACACATCCTCATGTAGTCGACCTTGCAGAAACGCATTGTTGATATCTAACTGACGAAGTGGCCAGCCTAGTGACACAGCAAGAACGAGTACCACCCTTACTGTGACAGGTTTTACCACAGGGCTAAAAGTCTCTGTATAATCACATCCAAGCCTTTGATTAAATCCTTTTGCAACAAGTCACGCTTTGTACCTGTCAAGTGTGCCATCTGGGTTATATTTAAAGCGAAATACCCACTTACAACCTACCAGATTTGTTGTTGCTGATGAAGGAACGAGCTCCTAGGTCCTGTTTAAACAAAGAGCATCAAATTCCAATTGCATAGCCGCACGCCATTCAGGATCTTTGAGGGCTTGGGTGAAGGATTTTGGTTCAGTTGGTGTGGGAGTGGTGGTAGTGTGCAAATTCAGCTTTTGAATGTGTTTAACAACATTGTTGCGGGATCTAGTTACTACCCCGGGACGTGGGATAGCAACTTGGGTAGGCATTGTAGCTGATGAAGGTTGAATGGAAACAGTCTGTGTAGGAAGGATGGGCTGTTGGGGAGGGTTTGGCATAGGATTTGAAGCTGCAGGTTGCGAACTGATAGGTGTTGACTGCAGGGTAGGTGGGGTAGATTGTGAGGCTGCACTGTGCAATAAAGCATGATCTGTTGGTGAAGACGGTTGTGACAGTGTAGTTGGCAGCAGGATTGGTAAACCTAGTTGGGCCCATTCAGACTTGATGACAGTTTGATCTGATTGTGGGGGTTGCATTTGACGATATGGAAATTCGTCTTCAACAAGCCTAACATGCCTAGATGTATAGACACGTTTGGTAATCGGATCTAGGCATTGGTATGCACTTTGAGTGGACGCATAACCAATAAAAACACAGGGTATGGATTTCGGCTCAAGCTTGTGTTTAGTGTATGGCTTAAGCCATGGAAAACAAAGGCAGCCAAAGCTTTTAAACTTGCTGTAATTTGGATGTTGCTTGGTAAGGTTATGGTAAGGAGTTGTGTAGCCATGAGATGGATATGGCAATCTATTAATTAGATATGTTGCCATGATCAATGCTAAGGGCCAGTGATCCAAAGGAATGTGAGAATGAGTGAGGAGTGTGAGGCCGGTTTCAACCAAGTGCCGATGCTTTCTTTCAGCAAGCCCATTGTGCTCTGGAGTATGTGGAGGTGTAGTTAGATGAGTAATACCATGATCACCTAGGAAGGATCGTAGAGAAACGTAATCCCCTCCATTGTCGGAGTAAAATACTTTGATTTTTTGCTTAAAGTAGTTTTCAACTAAAGACTTAAATCGGATGAAAATAGGTTTTGTTTCCGATTTATATTTGAGTGGATATAGCCATGTATATTTTGTGTGATGATCGACAAAAATAAGATAATACTTATACCCATCATATGAAGGTACAGGAGAACTCCAAACATCACTGAAAATGACTTCTAAAGGTGTAGTAGACTCAACTGTAGAAAGATGAAAAGGTAACTTATGAGTCTTATTCATATTGCAAGAAGTACAAAGATTTTGATGATATGAAGAACAACCTAGGCGAGCACTCTTATTTAGATATTGAAAAACTTCAGTAGATGGGTGACCAAGCCTATGGTGCATGGACTTGGGACTGACTCGGAAAGCACTGTGAACAGTAGGACTTGAGGAAGGCCAGACGTACACCCCATCAACACAAGGACCCCTAATGATGGTTTTGTTGGACTTGAGGTCCTGCACATGAAAACCATTTGATTTGAAGACAACAACAGATGAAGTGTCATTAGTGAGTTGAGAAACAGAAACTATGTTTTTGGACATTTTGGGCACACACAAAACATTAGACAGAACCAAATTATCATCTGAAGTAAGCATAGTAGAGCCAGTGTGAGTGATTGGTAGTCCCTTACCATTGGCAACTAACATCTCATCTGAGCCATGGTATGGATAATGGAGAGCAAGGTTGTCGAGATCGTTGGTAACATGATGGGATGCACCACTGTCAACCAACCATTGGTTGTTGGAGGATTGTGTAGTAGCAACATTTGTCTGATGGGCTGGCATAGAGGGAAACCTCGCTGAAGATGGCACTTCAATAGTCGGATGTAAGGATCGATAAACCCGACAATGAGCTAAAACATGACCTATCTCTCTACACCATTGACACCTTCCCTTAAAAGGTTTCGGACCTCCATAGTTGTTTGGATTAGGTTTGGTATATTGGTTCTGATGATGGGATTGGGAGGAGCGTTGAGTGGACTGAGGTTGGGTTTGACTGTTGTGCGGATATGAATTGAAATTAGAAGACTTACCAGAGTTCTTCGAGGACTTGGTCTGCACGTTGAAGGCTGGCATGACTCCTCCTGCTTCTGTGTGGTTATGTTTGAGAGATAATTCGTGGTTGATGAGTTTCTCATGTAACTCTTCAAAAGCTATGGACGAGTCACGTGCATTTATTGCATGTACAACTGGGAGATAGGGTTCATCAAGACCCCGTAGAACGTAATCTGTGAGATCCTCAGTAGAGACAGGTGAATCAAGAGATGATAGAAGATTGGTAGCTTTGCGCACATTCTGCATATAAGTCGAGATAGAGTCATATCCTTTCTTCATCGTACGCAGTCGTTCCTTAATTTGCTTCACATGACCTCTTGACGGATTTCCATAGGTGAGACGTAGTGCCTCCCATACCTCCTGTGACGTCTTTGTCTGATGTAGGTTTTGTAAGCGGGATTGATTGTAGTGGAGTCTAGTAGGGTTTTTGAGGGAACATCTGCTGTACCCAGTATGTATGAATCAAGATCATATCCCTCTAAAGTTGCCAAAATGGCCTGCTTCCAAGTGATATAGTTTTGTGGTGTAAGCTTGATGATGTTGGTGAGGATGACAATGATAAAGGGTTTTGTAGGCTCATGAGGATTGGCAAGCGTAGATGCATACTCAGCCATGGTGGATTTTGTGTGATTTCTGATAATGGATCGATTAGGGCTCTGATACCATATAAACACTTGAATTTGATATATCTTATTGACTGTATTGACAGCAGTATATATACATGAAAAGAATGAGATCTTTTATACTAACAAGATCCTAATATCTCTCTAAAGATACTAACATCTAAAGATCCTAATATCTCTCTAAAGATACTAACAGCATAGATGATAATACTAAATAACTTAGATAGTATAATATCGTTGACATATGGGTCTTTGACGAGTCACCTAGAGTACTTCAGTTTATGCTTCTTTGTATATCATTCTATGAATGGCATGCTTATTATAATAAAATATTTATCGTTTTCTCTTCTGAATATGTTTGGATCTACGGTATGCATGATGCACCTTTCAGTCTCTGTAGGTAGCAGCGGCACTCCCCGCTACCCCACAGCATGGCTGCATTACGAGGCATAATCGGCGCTGTTGTTGATATCTCTTTTCTCCAATATGGCTTCTTTCACACAAACAGGTTTTTTCCTTGCTTTGAACACAATTGATCTATTACAAGAGAGCATGGAACACCATTCTGTTCTTTGCATTTTCGTCTGTACAAATTTAAAAGACAATCATCTTCTGGCTTTGTAGGTTGAATCAAACTCTGTACTACTCTACCGCTTCCTTCATCCATTCCACTGACAGAAAATCCAGAATGCTGACCAGTGGGGGAGAAACGGATGATCCTTTGTATGTTGACATGCCCACACCTCGCCACAAGAAGTCGGAAAGGAAGCCATATCATACACCTATGAATGTTCTGATAAGGAAAGCCAAGGAGGAGAAACAACTACGGAAGGCCAATCCATGTCGGGTTCTTGAGCACCCACCAGATAATGGTCTCCTTGTTCCTGAACTTGTTGATGTTGCTCGCCAAGTCTACTACGCCTATGATTCCTTGCTCATTGGCATCTCTAAGCTCATTCAGATCATCAATGTCCAAAGATGCAGGTTCATGGGCTTCCTTTTGTATCTAATTGTAATCTGATTGATTGGTATCTAATAGTTTTGGCCATATTTCATGCTCTATCTTACTCATTCAACATGTTGCTATCATGTTTTTTTGCTGGTTCTTGATGGGTATCTAATGGAACAAGTTTTTCTTTTTGTTTCCAGATTTTGCTTTGAGGTTCATGTCGGTCCTGTTGGCCATGAGATACGGACTTGCAATGGGCCAAGCAGTGGTTTCCGTAGCTCTACACACGTGTGGAGAAAGGGAGGGTTGAATGATGTGGTTTACTTTCCGAAATGTTACCATCTTTATGACCGAGTTGGAAAGCCAAGAGTTATTCATGATGAGAGATTAAATGTGCCACGCATCCCAGCCATTCTAGAATTGTGCATACAAGCTGGTATGGATCTAAGCGAGTATCCATCCAAGAGAAGAACAAATCCTGTGTATTGCATTGAGGGAAGGATTGTGGACTTTGAATCAGGAGTTTCAGACTCTCCACAAGCTTCTTGCTCGGTTACAGAAGATACGAACTCTTATTTAGGAAAAAAACATATGCATTCTGTGTCAATTTTGAATTATGAGGGAGAGCAGTTGAAAGCTATAAGCAACAAAACACTGTCGGCATGGCTTGATATGATCAACGGAGCGAGGAAGATGATGGACAAGTACAAGGTGTGGACATGCGGATTCTGTCCCGAGATTCAAGTGGGTCCAAAGGGACATAAGGTGCGGATGTGCAAGGCGTCGAAACACCAAACACGAGATGGAATGCACGCTTGGCAAGAAGCAACGATGGAGGATCTTGTGGGGCCCAACTACGTTTGGCATGTTACAGATCCCTCTGGACCTCCTTTGGATAACAAATTGAAGAGATACTATGGAAAGACTCCTGCTTTGGTAGAGCTGTGTGTGCAAGGAGGTGCAAATGTGCCTGATGAGTATAGGAGCATGATGAGACTAGATGTGGTTCCTCCTGATTGTGATGAAGTGGATCTTGTTGCTTGATCAATGGGTACATTTTTTACTTCTGATCATAAAAACACACTTTTTACTAGGAAAGAAGGTCATGAAATTAAAAAGTAAAAATGAAACCATAATATCAACAAAACTGATCATAACAGCTAAATGAGAGAGCAGATTTAATACAAGATGTCAAAGGTGACTCCTTTGCAAAGTAAATATCTTTGATGTTCGACTTGTATCACACCCCCATAGTGTTATTGTTATTTTATCTGAACAAAGTGAGGTTTAGCCGAACCAACCGAGCTTTTCACATGCTTGTCTCGTTTTTACGTTTTAAAATCGAGATGATACTAAATTTTAGCTGAACTTAAAAATGTCTTGATATTCGACTCATCTACATAGAAAAGCATTTTTAGCCATATATTTCTAAGGTGGTAATGAAATCTACGTGTGTGATGCTAGGACTCGACCTTGTTTTGGCATCAAGGCTGTCCGAAAATTATGCAATTCCTGCACAATCAATAAAGTTGATAAAGATAGAAGATCCTGGCAGGATATATATGATTTTGGCAATTTGCATGGTACGGTAGATGCGGTGGCCTTGTGTATAACAGTGTCTGTATATGATCCGAGGAGCCATCCCAGATCTTTCATATGTAAAGTAAATAAATTTGGTTTTAGGGTCATTTAGCTGTACCCTTACTTTCCACTTTCATAAGCATATTCCTTCCATCCACCTTGCTCTAGATCATTCTTAGATTTGATCTATAAGGTCGATCAGGAGGAATCATGAATGTGAAGAATAACATACAGCAAAAAAAATCCAAGATTTGTGTAAATAAACAAGAAAGTAAACTTTAAAACAATGAAACAGTGAAACTGGATGCTCACAATGCAGATTACTGAGAATTTACCAGAGATTCTGCATTGCAGAATTTACCAGAGATTTTATCTACAAGGTATCCTATATATACGCGTTCAACAAAGCTCAATTCCTCACAACAGAACTCACAAGTCCTCTTATCAAAAACTTCAACAAAAGACCTAAAATGGATGTTGTGAAAGCTCTAGTTCACGAGAAGGCAGTGGTCATCTTTAGCAAGAGCACATGTTGCATATCCCACTCCATGAAACAGCTCATAAGCAGCTATGGAGCAAACCCAATAGTATACGAGCTCGATGAGATGCCTAACGGACAGGAGATCGAGAAGGTGTTGAAGAAGATGGGATGTAAGCCGAGTGTGCCAGCTGTGTTCATTGGCCAGAGGTTCGTAGGCGGGGCTAATGAAGTCATCAGCCTCCAAGTACAAGGCAATCTAGTTCCAATGCTGATGGAAGCAGGAGCTATATGGATTTGGAACAGAACTTAGCTTGCCAACAAACAAACCAGACCATATACTAAAATGCAAGAAAATATAGAGCCATTTTTGTTTGATTTCCCTCTCTCATGGTTTTTCACACAGTGACTACCTATGTAATATCAAATCATACAATAATAACAAGGTTCATTGCAACTATATTCTGATTTCTATTTTCTAAAGTACCATAAATGTATACAAATCTTACTGACAAGAAAATAACCCTGAACTTAAATTCCTACCCATACTTCAGTTTCATTTTAAAAACTCAGAGATCAATCTGGCGACTAAAAGATGAGTGCCAAGAACAAATTTATTATCCAAATTCTTGCTTCAAAGATGACCAAAGCAGTAGATGCTTTCCTTCCTGGATAAAGAAGCTTAATAGTATTTCATATTCACTTAGTAGCTCTTCTACCTGTATCTTTGTCTTTTATTTCAATTCTTGTAATCTCAAATGGATGTGTGATCATTAAATTGCCGCTGTTAAAGATTAGCTGAAGCCAATAGTTTATTCTGACTCGGAGAGAGAGAGAAAAAAAAGAAAAATATTTTCGAGATTGATACCCTTTGATGAGCATTTACAGCCATATACTTCTAAGGCTCCAACGAAATCTACGTATGTGATGCTAGGACTCGATCTTGTTTTGGCATCAAGGCCGTACGAACATGATCAGGTGAATTTGTTGTTAGGAATGTGTCTAGTTTCATTAGAGCATGTGTAATCTGCATCCAAAAAATTCTTTAATTCCTGCACAATCTATAAAGTTGATAAAGATAGGAGATCCTACTGGATTTATTCAGATGGCAAGTGTAACAGTGTCTGTATGTGATGCGAGGAGTCAGCTCAGATCATTCATATCTAAAGCAAATAAAATTGGATTTAGGGTCATTTTGTTGTACCCTTATTTTCCACTTACATAAGCATATTCCATCCATCCACCTTGCTCAATTTGCAACCTGACACCTCTAGATTACACAAATTTTATCTACAAGGTCAGGAGGAATAATGAATGTGAAGAATAACATGCAGAAACAAAATCCACGATTTGTGTAAATAAACAAAATGAAAATTCAAACAAGTAAGGAAACAGTGAAAATGATTTGTCAGTAAAAGAAGATTACTGGGAATTTCCAAGAGATTCTGGATTATGGCCCTCATGGGTATTTAACACAATAAAAATAGGACAACAATGAGAAACATGTGTAGGCAGAAATCTTATGGGTATTTTTGTGAGTAAAGAGTGAAGTGGGTACAGAAATGCAAATAGTACAGTCATTTGCATGGTATGTTACTGATAATCCCTTCCACTTAACATGAAACTATGCGTTTATTTGTAACATGTTCAGCAAAAGCCCGTGCTATGCACAAGAAGGGCAAGTGTCAGAAAGGTCAATATCAGCTAACGATAAAATGGAATATTTTTGGCAACACTGAAAGGCATTTTCTTTCACTCTGTTCCTATTCTCAACAAGTCAGTAGAATATCAACAATGTTCCGTACGTTGCCTTGGGCTCTATAAATAGGTTTTCATCATAGCTCAGTTTCATCACAGCAAAAACCACTACTCTAGCTAAATACATCAAATTAAATACCTCGCAAACTTGCTACGGAGCATACACATTGTATATCCTAGTTATGGCCAGTGTGCGTGAAATGGTTGAGGAGAAGCCGGTTGTAATCTTCAGCAAGAGCAGCTGTTGCATATCCCATTCCATGAAACAACTCATAAGCAGCTACGGAGCGAATCCAACAATTTATGAGCTTGATGAGATTTCCAATGGGCAGGAGATCGAGAAGGCCCTTAAAAAACTAGGTTGCAAGCCTAGTGTCCCGGCTGTGTTCATAGGCCAGAAGTTCGTAGGTGGGGCCAATGAGATCATCAGCCTACAAGTCCAAGGCAAGCTAGTGCCTCTTTTGATGGAAGCCGGAGCTATATGGATCTGGAATCGAACTGATTAGTTAACAATTGTGTTAATTTTGTTTTACACATGAAAACATTATGCAGGTCCCTTTTTTTAGCCGAAGGGTCATAATTAGCTTTGCTAGTTTTACTTTCACAGAAAGATGTACTTTTCATGTTTAATAAGCTTGCATAAATGAATAAAAATCTGTGGTTTCTAACTAACAAACATGTAAACTAGACACCATCTTAGTATCTTATAATGATGATGAATAAATGCAGTCACACATTTCCTTCTTTGTAGTTCAGCCATTCTTATCATCAGCTAAGTCAAATCATTTTCAAGGATCAACAACAGAAGCGTAATAAGTCCCTTAGATAAATTTGATAACACTATTCTACAAGGTTAATGATCATGAAAAGAGACACTTAATGAACACTTCAAAGAATATAAAGACAAAACTAAAAGAAAAAAGGACAATATCAGTAGACAACGTTAAAAAAAGCAGCTGAATGTCAATCAATATATTCATGCATGATGATGACTTTGCTAGTTCAATGTAGCAATAACTTCAATGGAGCCACTTAAATTGTCATTATGCTGCAATTAAGAATATTGTACTTCATCTAAAA
>BSUD01000184.1:0-16511 GCA_033239045.1 Fagopyrum esculentum
ATATATATATATATATATATATATATATATATATATATATATATATATATATATATATATATATAAATATATATATATATATATATATATATACTGAATTCATTTCCATTTTATTTCCATTCCGTTTCCGTTTTTTTAAGTTGGAACCAAACGGACCCTATATGAATTGAAAACTTTAAACTTTTTTAAAAAAACTCTATTAAAACTTGTTCACTTAACTTGAATATGAATATAATAAAGTTCGACTTATTTGACTCAAAGTTACGTTGGTATATCTATGTTGTAAAACCGTTGTCGGTATATCAAGGTCGGGAAAGAGTTGATCTCGTTTATAATATTGTTGGAAGAAATTAAAAAAACTTCAAGTTTTTATATTATTATAATGTTTCTAATAATGTATATTCTTATATATATAATAAAAAAAACGTGGAAAATGAATGTCATCACATCGGTATAACGATCGCGTAACCATTATATCAGTTTGGTGAGCGATTTCTCGTATTATTAATTGGTTTTAAAATGAATTCCTGTTGAATTAATGTGTTGGGTTTGTGCATAACATGCATCGGTGTCTGGACGTGTGATGAAATCCTTCATGTTTAACACACCAAAATTTCACATGGTATCAGAGTTGTACGTCCGATGTCGGGTCCTAGCTAATCAGGCTTCTCGGCCTTAAGACGTTGATAGTGGACCTGAACTAAATTTGTCTCTTCGATAGTGTTAGTCGGTCATAAGACATGTCAACAAGTGTCAAATGAATCAAACGGTTGTACTTGAGCGGGTGTGTGGAGAATAAAATATGTCCGTATCAATAATAAACAAATCTGCATGTCTGTATACGAGGTTAGTGAGTTGCTTCTGCTATCAATTGGTGTTAATATAAAATCCCAGTAAACTTATATGTTGGGCTCAAACCTAAAAATAGGAATGTGTGCTTGGATGTAAAAAAACAGTGAACTCCTCGGACTATATTTGACCGGCCAAAACTTCATAATAACATATTTGATAATATTTTTAGCAAGAATAATTTCACACATTGTAAAGTTTTTATTCATTTTTGTACATGCAAATCAAATATCAATATACACCATTATTTGTGATACGTAACCTCAATGTGATAATCCCTTCCAAAACAATTTCAAAATTGAATATTTTCTAAATCTTGGAACTTAATATGAATCATATGATATGCATGTCGAAGTCTAACGTCGTAACCGAAATAAAATTCCTTCTAAATTACACATACGAATGAACTTTCAAGACTATAACGTAAAAACAACAATATATGCATGCTATATACACAAGAAAACGTAACCCCTATGACAAGTATTGCCTTGCATGGTAAAGATAACATTCTTATATACTGCATTAAATGTGTATAATAGTTTATGATTAATAAAACAAAAACCAAGACACTTTGTAAGTTTTAGGATCTTGGTCCGTTCCTATTATAGTCTTATATATATATATATTCTTAAACTAAACATTTAGGCACATTAGCACAAAGCACAACCGAGCACTGTTGGGCCGATCCTCAACAAAAAGTCCACTAATAATTAGGCAAATGTCTCTTGGATGACCAATATATGGTGTCAAAAGGGCTTTGACTAGAAACACTAAACCCTAAAATTACTATAAAGTATAATTATAGAGAGCCACTTAGCAAGTAGCTAGGAAACATGTTACCTATCATATTGCTAATTGTCTATCAGCTAGGAAACAACAATAGTAGGGTTTGAGATGGGTGGATTGTATAGTAATTGGACGTGTGCCATCAACGTCGTTTGATCTCGAGACATATATAATAAGATCTATTGACATTGTGACTTGTTCCAATAATATGAAATAACTTATGACAAGTAAAGTAGTGTATACGGTGAAATATCACTGAGTAAGCGGGATCGAGTTCTTGATATAGTTCATTGTTTGGGTGGAACTAAAGTATCAACGGTAGGAGGTGGGTTTGTTTCAAAGTCCATTTGTACTCGACAAATCTCGTTTTAAGATTCTCCAATCAAACATACATTATATGTCCAACCGGTAATAAGGAGAGGGTAAGACTATCAATCGGGGTTCGAAACCCACAAACTATTATTTTCAAATTAAAAAGTAAATATTTCATACCCAAAACCTAATACTTCAATTCCAATGTGCCCGAATTATTATATTTGAAAATCAATGCCCAAAGTCTAATGCCTGAAATTGTAAACCCAAAACATATACAAGAGAAATCCTTCGGTTTCGTCATTAGTGACGCTTCTCTTCCCCATCTCTGTCACCGAGTCCATCGTTGTTGCTACCAAGACCGCAACAACCTACACACGCCACCGTGACAGATTCACATGCATGCAACAAGATAAAAACCGTTCTCACCAAATCATCTAGCAATGAACAAATCCCTACACCATTGCAGCTCACCATCCTCTTGCTAGTCTAGTATGTATGCGCCATGATTTTTTGAAAAGAGACTGAAATATCCAGTTTTGCCATGCATTCCGTGAGGCGAATAGAGTAGCAGATTTTATTGTCAATTATAATTTGAACTTGCCTATTGGTTTTAATGTATTGTTTGACCCGCCGGACGATGTAGTTGACCTTTTACTTGATGATGTAAGGAGTCGGACTATCCCCTCATAATAACTAGTTAGCCTTCTTTCGAATGAATAAAAGCGCGGTTAAATACGCCGGATACCACAGACACTCCTTCCCACAAAAAAAAAAATTAAAAACTATACTAAAGAGTAAGATGAGATATTATTAGACCAATTCTCTCAAATTTTTAATAGTTCAGTTGACTACAAGAATATTTGTGATGAATGAAACTTTAGATATTATAAATTTTTGATATTGCTCAACTACATGAAGTCGTCATCAATCCATCTCATATATATATTTAGAAATATTTGGTCAATTTTTTTTGGATTTATGTTTATTATTTATATTGTAGCCCATAATAATTGTGCATAGAAGTGCGTGGCTCGAGGGTTTCTTTGTGGTGGATAAGTTAAACTCAATCACACAACTCTTCTCTTGCAGATATCATAATATAATACGATACAAATGACGCGAAAGTTGTTCAAATTGTAATCCAACCTGACTAATATAATAAAATATATATATATAATAATTTTTTTTTAAAAAATATGTCATTTTACTAAAAAATTCAATCCTGTTTAAACTTTCGCCTATCTGATATTGGATTTTTATTTGTTTATGAAGATAAATAAACACATTAACAAACGACCTTCACTGTAGTTTTCATATCTGTGTTTGCATGGAACACGATCCATAGAACATGCTTACAATTATATACAGAGAGAGGATGCATTTTTAAGTTTTAAATGACAAAAAAAATGTCGATAATAAACAAGCCCGTGAATAATAAGTTTCACGAACTACCTCTTTTATTCTCAATTGGGTTTATACAACAACAAACTTCAATGAGCTTATATGTTTAAAGTCTAACGCGGAGATACACTCATATGCACATTTAATAGACTTTGACATGGTATCAAACTGGTTCGTTCTATGTTAAAGACCGATACAGACGGACCGGTGAAGCGGGGATCGTGTGCATACTGTTGGTCCCTCCTTAATCAAGCCCGATTAATAGATGGGTTAGTCCAATGGACTAAGACCCAAGAAGGAAGAGTCCATTGTGGAGAATGCTCTAGAGAAGAATAGAAAAGATAGGAATAATCTAGATAAGATTAGTCTAAACTAATCTAGAATTCTCCTCTAAAATATCTTCTAGGATTTTGTGTAATTCTAGAACTTTCTTCTCAAATATCTTCCTAAATTAGTGTGTAGAGAATGTGATCTTCTCCCACTATAAATAGGTGGAGAAGTTGTAAATTTCAATCATCCACAAATTGAGAGCTCAAGCAAGCTAAATATAAGTTGTGAGAGTGCCCACAAAATCTTGTAGCATTCCTTCTCCACATAAATATAAGTGAGTTTGTATCAATTAAGTCATTGACTTAATTAGTCAATATTCTCATTCTACCAACACGAAAGTGGGAAGTTTTCCCAACAACTGGTGTCAGAGCAAGGTTAGTCCGGTCATTATTCCTTAGCTCGTGTTGTCAAGATGGAGGCTACTGTCATTCACGATGGCGAGATGTTCAAACTCACGGCGGATAATTATTCTTATTGGAAGCCGATGATGGAAGACCACCTTTATTGTAAGGATTTGTACGAGCCCATCACCAGCAAGGATAAGCCCGAAGGGAAGAGCGAGAAGGAGTGGGAGCTTCTAAACCGGAAAGCAGTCGCCATGATCCGTAAGTACATCGACAAATCTCTATTTGAGCATGTATCTACATATACAAATACTTTTGAACTATGGCCAAAGCTTGAATCCATGATTCAAAAGAAAACTCCTCGTAACAAAGCCGTTCTAGTTCAACGGTTGGTTAAGATGGAGTACAAGGATGGCCAAAACATAATCGAGCACTTGAATAATTTCAAGGGGCTCGTAAATCAGTTAAGTAAAGCTGGAATGAAACTCGAAGATGAGTTGCAAGCCCTTCTACTCCTTAGTTCCCTTCTAGAGAGTTGGGACACTCTCGTAGTTACCCTTAGTAACTCAGCCCCGGAAGGGAAGCTCACCATGGACGCCGTTAGTGATAGTCTCCTTGGTGAAGAAGTTAGAAGGAGGGAACGAGGAACGTCTACCCAGTCTGAGGCGAACATTATTGACAACCGGAGTAGAAGCGATACACGTGGGCGCAATATGAACCGAAGCTGAGACCAGTCTCGAGGTCGGTCTAAGTCACGCTCTAGGCCAACTTGTTATTATTGTGGAAAAATAGGCCATAAGAAATCAGAATGTCGATTTCTTAAGAAAGATCAAAAGGCCGACAACGTCAAGCCAGACCAAATTAACCCAACAAAGAGGCGAGAGGAAGACAAGGGTACAACCGCCATGGCAGATGAAGGTGATGATCTATATCTCTTCGGAGAACACAACTTCCTGAATATCGCCTCTGACGATATCTCCTGGATTGTCGATTCCGGTGCATCGTTCCACGTCACACCCCATGAAAGTTTCTTCTCAACCTACCAAAGTGGTGACTTTGGTAATGTCCAAATGGAGAATCAAAATAGGAGCAAGATTGTTGGTATAGGAGACATCATCCTGGTATCAAATACGGGATGCAAGATTACCCTTAAGGATGTGAGGCATGTCCCTGATATGCGTCTCAACCTCATATCAGCCGGAAAGCTTGACGATCTTGGCCTAGTAAATCAATTTGGCGGCGGCAAATGGAAGCTCATCCAAGGAAGAAAGATAATGGCTCGAGGAAAGAAGGAAGGGTCATTGTACGTCACACAAGCAAAGCTCTGCAAAGGAGAAGTCAATGTCGCAGGAGCAAACATAGAACTATGGCATCGAAGGCTCAGACACATGAGCGAGAAGTGTCTTCACACACTAGCGCGAAGACAACTCCTCCCAAAGGTGCAAGGTAACTCTCTTGACCCTTGTGCCGATTGTTTAGCCGGTAAACAACATAGAGTGTCCTTCCAAACGTCTTCTCAACCTAGAAGAAGAAAGAATATTCTAGATCTTGCGCACACCGACGTTTGCTCCATGTTTGAGAAATCCCTTGGTGGTGCATCCTATTTTGTCACCTTCATAGACGACCACTCAAGGAAGGTGTGGGTTCATCTCCTAAAGACCAAATACCAAGTTCTTGATGCATTCAAGGAGTTTGTTGCTCGGGTGGAACGAGAGACTGGACAACAGCTCAAGAGTGTCCGATCTGACAATGGAGGAGAATATTGAGGTCCGTTTGAGGCATACTGCAGATCTCATGGAATTAGGATGGAGAAGACGCCACCTAATACACCACAGCTGAACGGGCTTGCAGAGAGAATGAACCGAACAATTACAGAAAGAGTTCGGTGTATGCTATCTCACGCAAAATTGCCCAAGTCGTTTTGGGGAGAAGTTGTGAAGACTGTCGCCGACATTGTCAACCTTACACCGTCCGTTCCCCTGAATGGAGACACCCCGGAGGAAGTTTGGTCAGGAAAGAAGGTTTCGTATGACCATCTAAAGGTGTTCGGCTGCAGGGCATTCGTTCACATACCTAGGGACGAACGTGCCAAGCTTGATGCCAAGACCAAAGAATGTATCTACCTTGGCTCACCCAAAGATGAACTCGGATACCGGCTATGGGATCCGACCACCAACAAGATCGTTAGAAGCCGAGATGTGGTATTCTTTGAAGATCAAACAATTGAAGATATTCAACGATCAAAGAAGCCAAGGACAAGAGTCAAAAGGAGCACACCAAACACCGACCCTTCTCTGATACGAGAAGACACTTCAAATGAAGCTACGCCAAGAAATGAAGATGCTGAAGAGAGTGATACTACTCTAGAGCATGGTGATGAAGAAATCCACCAAGCGCCAGAAGGACAATCGAGCACTCCACCATAATCTCAACTGAGACGGTCTTCTAGAGACAAAAGACCATCTACACGATACACACCCGATGAATACGTGACCCTCACGGATGAGGGGGAGCCTCAAAGCTACAAAGAGGCGATGGACGACACTCACAAAAGTGAATGGGTAAGAGCCATGCAAGATGAAATGGAATCCTTGCATGAAAACCACACATATGAGCTGGTGGAGCTACCAAAAGGGAGGCGAGCTTCGAAGAACAGATGGGTATACCGAATAAAGTCGGAGGATGAAAACTCAAAGCCTCGGTATAAAGCTCGATTGGTCGTAAAAGGATTCCAACAGAAGAAAGGCGTCGACTTTGAAGAGATATTCTCTCCGGTAGTAAAGATGTCATCAATCCGAGTTGTTCTTGGTATAGCAGCTGCTCTGGACTTGGAGATCGAACAACTCGACGTCAAGACCGCCTTTCTCTATGGAGATCTTGAAGAGGAGATATACATGGAGCAACCTGAAGGATTCAAAGAACCAGGCAAGGAGAATCTAGTCTGCCGACTAACGAAGAGTCTTTATGGGCTAAAACAGGCACCGAGGTAGTGGTACAAGAAGTTCGACTCTTTCATGGCAGATCATGACTTCAAGAAGAATCCATGTGACCCATGTGTCTTCATGAAGAGGTACGCTAGTGGCGACTTTCTCATACTCTTACTTTATGTCGATGACATGTTAATAGTAGGTCATGATCGTAACAAGATAGCAGCTCTTAAGAAAGATTTGAGCAAGAGCTTTGCCATGAAAGATTTAGGACCGGCAAAGCAAATTCTTGGGATGAAGATCACTCGTGATCGATCACAGAAGATGTTGTGGCTATCCCAAGAAAGATACATTGAAAAGGTGTTAGAGAGATTCAATATGCATCAAGCTAAGCCGGTAAGCACACCACTTGCTGGACACTTTAAGTTAAGTTCAAAGCAATGCCCAACTAGTGAGCAAGAGAAGCGGGATATGGAGAAGATCCCCTATGCCTCGGCAGTAGGCAGCCTCATGTACACCATGGTGTGCACTAGGCCCGACATTGCCTATGCAGTTGGAGTAGTGAGTCGCTTCCTAGCAAATCCAGGAAAGGAACATTGGGCTGTAGTGAAATGAATCCTCCGATATCTACGAGGCACTACTAGTAGGTGCTTATGCTTCGGAAAAGAGAAGCCTATACTACAAGGATACACAGATGCCGACTGGGCCGGTGATAGTGATTCTAGGAAATCAACGTCAGGATATGTGATTACATTCGCAGGGGGAGCTGTTTCCTGGCAATCAAAGTTACAAAAAAGTGTTGCCTTGTCCACCACTGAAGTAGAATATATTGCAGCTACTGAGGCATGCAAGGAGATGCTATGGATGAAGAACTTCTTGATGGAGATGGGAGTAGAGCAAGATCGTTATATCTTGCAATGTGATAATCAAAGCACAATTCACTTGGCAAAGAATTCAACTCTTCACTCCCGCTCGAAGCACATCGATATACGACATCATTGGATCCGAGATGTTCTTGAAGAAAAGCTTCTGCAACTTGGCAAGGTGCACATTGATGAGAACTGGTCATACATTATGACCAAGGTAACACCGACCAAGAAGTTTGAAGATTGTTGTCAAGGTACCGGCATCGTATCACATGATTTAGTCGTGAGGGGGAGAATTGTTGGTCCCTCCTTAATCAAGCGCGATTAATAGATGGGTTAGTCCAATGGACTAAGACCCAAGAAGGAAGAGTCCATTGTGGAGAATGCTCTAGAGAAGAATAGAAAAGATAGGAATGATCTAGATAAGATTAGTCTAATCTAATCTAGAATTCTCCTCTAAAATATCTTCTAGGATTTTGTGTAATTCTAGAACTTTCTTCGCAAATATCTTCCTAGATTAGTGTGTAGGGAATGTGATCTCCTCCCACTATAAATAGGTGGAGAAGTTGTAAGTTTCAATCATCCACAAATTGAGAGCTCAAGCAAGCTAAATATAAGTTGTGAGAGTGCCCACAAAATCTTGTAGCATTCCTTCTCCACATAAATATAAGTGAGTTTGTATCAATGAAATCATTGACTTAATTAGTCCATATTCCCATTCTACCAACACGAAAGTGAAAAGTTTTTCCAACACATACGAGCGCACATGTGCATTAGGCTCAAGCCCAACACATAAACCCAACGAGGTTTCATCCTAAAACCAATTGGCAATAGGAGTAGTAGCCCACCGACCTTATATACTAGGCTCGGAGTGTCCTCATCTTTTGATGTGGGACCTTATTATCTCCAACACGCCCCCACAAGTGCAACTAGAGGATATAGACCGAGTTGCACTTGTTCACAAGTAGGATCGCGAGCCGAATTGAGGCTAACCGCTCTAATACCATGTTAAAGTCCGATACAGACGGACCGGTAGAGCGGGGGTCATGTGCATCCGAGCGCATATGCGCATTAGGCCCAAACCCAGCACGTAAACCCGATGAGGTTCCATCCTAAAACCAATTGACAATAGGAGGAGTAGTCCGCCGACCTTATATACTAGGCTCGGAGTATCCCCTCTTTCGATATGGAACCTTATTATCTCCAACATTCTCGGGTCCTGTCCAATTGAACCAGCGCATCAGACTTAATTAGGCATCACCTCAAGTGTCAATTGAGTTAAACAATTGTCATTGAGAGGGGCCTTACAATGATTGTCCCTTTTTACATGTTATTTTTCTTATATCCCTATCGGATTCCAACGTCGTGGAGGACACATATCCAATGAACCACACTAATTAGTACACATAATTCAATCATAAAATTAACGGACATTATTTATATGTCTAAAATAACACAAAATCTCAGTCGATATCAAAATTCACGACCAAATAAGAGGCCAAATTTTAAAATGGAAGATCTAGTTCAAATTTGAGTAACCCTAGTATATACACTTGGACACAACATACATGCAGATCGAATAACATTTATCTCGTACGTAACCTAAAAGATCGAAAGAGATATATGCATAGAAGACGAAGAACAACAACTTAAGATGAAAGGAATTAGGTTGACCATAGCTTCCAACTGTACACTTTGACCAACCTACATACAAACAATTACCAGACAACGATTGATCCAAACCATAACTTCGTTGTTTGCACTTTGCTTCGTATTATTTTATTTTTCATAATAATATATTATTTGTTTCCTTTCTTCAAGATAAACTGTTTCTTCAGCTGTTATCATCTTCTGACGACACTAGATATTTTGCCCCATGCATTTGGTCCTCACCTGTTACGTCTCCATTTATATATAAAACCCTAGACCACCTAAATTCTTACATTTAACTTTACCTTTTTTATTTTTATTATCAATTACAGCTTTGCATGTTGGAGATCGATCGACCATGCATATATGGCTCATTTAATTAATGTTTTTTTTTTTCCAATTAAGTTCTTTTTTTCTCGAGAAAATAATAGATATATAGTGAAGAAATGGAAAAAAAAATGTTTTTTTTTTTAACTTAGTCGAAGAAAATAAGTTTTTACGTTGAAAGTTGAGAATATTTCGAATCTAGTATATAAGGTCGGTGGGCTACTCCTCCTATTGTCAATTGGTTTTAGGATGAAACCTCACCGGGTTTATATGTTGGGCTTGGACCTAATGCGCATGTGCGCAAGTATGCACACGACCCCGCTCTACCGGTCTGTATCGGACTTTAACATGATATCAGAGCGGTTAGCCTCAATTCGGCTCGCGATTCTAACTTGTGGACAAGTGTCAACTCGGTCTATACCCTAGTTGCACTTGCGGGGGCGTGATGGAGATAATAAGTCCCACATCGAAAGTTGTGGACACTCCTAGTCTAGTATATAAGGTCGGTGGGCTACTCCTCCTATTGTCAGTTGATTTTTTTATGATGGAAATCTCACCGGGTTTATGTGTTGAGCTTGAGCCTAATTCGCATGTGCTCGTATGCACACGACCCCCGCTCTTCCGGTCCGTCTATATCGGACCTTGACATGGTAGCAGAGCGGTTAGCCTCAATTGGACTCGCGATGCTAACCTGTGGACAAGTGCAACTCGGTCTATATATTCTAGTTGCACTTGCGGGGGCGTGTTGGAGACTATAAGTCCCATATCGAAAGACGATGACACTCCAAGCCTAGTATATAAGCTCGTATGCACACGACCCCGTTCTTCGGGTCCGTCTGTATCGGACCTTGACAAGAGTAAAAAAGATATAAATATAATATATTTATATATTCTTACATGCACTTGAAGGACCGACACGAGAGTAAGGAGGCTGAGCAGAAGATACATAACCTGTACGTGCATAGAATTGATTGTGTTTTTGTCTGTTTACAAAGTATTTTTCTTCTCGATCGTAATAAAAAATGAATTTAAAAGAATTTATTTGTTATTGTTATATGTATATATTCGATATTATTGCTCATCTTTCTCTTGTTTTTGGCACAAACAAACAAAGCCCATCTTGCGGTTGAAGTGACCTTTCGATCACGTTATTCAGCATGCATATGAATGGTACAGTTGATTATCTATTATCACAATAATTCCAATTTGTTATCCTGTTTTGTGTAGAATATGTATCACCAAGAATGGAAATGCATGTTATGTATTTCATGTTTTTATGTGAAACATGTCTACTGCATATATGTATCACAAGTTTCGGTGGACTAATATATCGTGAGTTAGGTTCGTACATTTACTTTTTTTACACGTTATGTGAGATTTCGGCTCATAAATCTCGTGAGATTTCATCAAAATAAATTGTCTAAAGTTGAACCAAGTTACTAACCATGATTCTAAGCTGTTTTATGTCTTTATGGATTCGTTTGGCGGGCCTAATTTTAGTAGCTTATGAAGCTTTTTAAATTTGTGAAGCTTTTAAACATAAAAGAATAAGCTTGAAAGTGAGTGTTTGAGAAACTCATAGAGTTTAAAATTACTTATTTGTAACGTCTATTATTTTCATTTCATAAACTACGTGGTGGAAGCTTTTATATAAACTTTTGTTTAAATAAAAATTAATTTATGTACGTAATTTCACACCTACATCAACTTCAATAAATTTGTTCTCTCAAACACCCATCATACTTAAAAAAAACTTGTTCAAGTAGCAATGTATTTCAACTACCTAATAAGCTTCGACAACCCTAATCTTCGGTTTCAGCTCCAATAAACTTGATGTTTCTAAATAAACCATATAATTGACATAGAATATTTTTTTTTTTTTTTTTTTGAAAGGTTAATTTGTATTATGAATGGGTAGATTACAAGAGTTGAGATGAGGGAGGCATTACAAGATCATCAATCAATAGCATGAGTACAGACCGACAAGTAGAGTCACTAGAGAGGAGAAGAAGGATCCAGCAGAATCAAGGGAGGGTGATGTTGAGATGGAAGGCAAGATCACGAGAAAGGGAGGAGCGGTCCTTCCAGTTGATCGTGAAGTGCGACTTGACACTGCAGATGATCATTCTAGCACATTCGGTTGGGGTGATGACGGAGTTATTGTAGATAAACTTGTTCCTAACAGTCCAGATATTGTAGAGGAAGGCAACAATCACAGCAATTCGGAGGCAGTCCATGGGGCGAGGCTTTCTATTAGACCAGGAAGCCAGCCATGGCAAGATACGGCCCAGGTAGGGTGCCGGGGCGGGGGTGTTGGTCCATCGAGAGACAATTTCCAATACAGTCGTGCTAAAGCTGCAGAAGTTCCAAAGATGATCTCCATCTTCAGGGCCATGGTTGCAGAGTCTGCAGTGATCGTTGTTGATGATGTTCCAAGTTCGGAGCTTGGTGAGGGTCGGGAGTCGGTTGAGTGCAGCCAGCCAAGCGATGAAAGAAGCTTTGGGTATATTTGAGGAGAGCCAGATAGCAGTAAAAGGGGATGAGGTAAGGGTATCAAGCGGGGGTCTAAGTAGGTCATATGCTTTTCTACTGGAAAAGGAGCCGTTAGGGCAAGTGATAGTATCCATCCACGAGTAGCCAGGGGGAGGGGAGGGGATAGCATCTCTAACCAAGAGGAGGTTCTTCCAGAAAGGGGAGTGGGCGGTCCGGGCATTGCAGGTCCAAACGCTCTCATCACGCTTGAGCAGGTGCTGCTTTGTCCACCTGACCCAAAGGCAAGGTCCGCCACGATCGATGTCATAAAGAATCTTCACATGAGCAACCCTATTCCTTGTCGCAAGGTCAGGAAAGCCAAGTCCACCAGCCTCCTTAGGGTTACAGATAGTCTCCCAAGCCACTAAAGCTCTACGGTTGCTTGTTTCCCCCGCCCAGAGATAGGATCTCATCAATCCGATGATAGTGTTAGTCACTTTGACAGGGAAGATGAACATAGAGCTCCAATAATGACAAGTAGCGAAGAGTATAGTTTTGATGAGTTGCGTTCGACCAGCGTATGAGAGAGCTTTAGCATTCCATGATTGGATTCGCTTAGTGATCTTATGAATCAAAGGCAGGTAGTCAAGTATCTTCAGCCGTTTACATCCCAGAGGTACACCCAGGTACGTGAAAGGTAGGTTACCCATTCTCATGCCAGTGATACGGATTATGCCATCAATCTCCTCTTGAGACATGCCTCCAGCGAATAGAAGTGACTTTGCCGGATTGATAACAAGTCC
The DNA here is from genome assembly GCA_033239045.1 of Fagopyrum esculentum. Lineage (NCBI taxonomy): Eukaryota > Viridiplantae > Streptophyta > Magnoliopsida > Caryophyllales > Polygonaceae > Fagopyrum > Fagopyrum esculentum. The sequence continues at coordinate 13,071 of BSUD01000184.1, forward strand.
AGAAAGGTATCCAAATTCACCAAGGGCCTCGTTAAGTATGGTAACGGATTTAGCATCACCACGGCAGAGCAGTAAGAGATCATCAGCGAATGCAATGTGGGTGATGGCAGGCGAGGAGCATCGAGGATGGAAGTTAAAGTCCGGCGTGGATGTCCTCTCAGCAATCAATCTGGAGAGAAATTCCATTGCTATGACAAACAACGGAGGGGAGAGGGGGCAACCCTGACGAAGGCCTCTAGTACCATGGAAATGACCCTTCAATTCACCATTAAGATTAACCGAATAAGTGGCAGTGGTGATGCATTCTCTGATCAACTCAACGAAGGACTCCGGAAACCCCATTGAGCGGAGGCAGTGCAGGATGAAGTCATGACTAACCGAGTCAAATGCCTTTGAGATGTCAATTTTCATAGCCACCCTAGGGGAAATATGTTGCCTGCCATACTTGTGAAGAAGCTCCTGGGCAAGGAGAACGTTATGTTTGATGGATCGAGAGGGTACAAAGGCACTTTGGTTGGGACTAATGAGGTTAGGGAGTATATGGCAAAGTCTTTTCGCAAGTAGCTTGGAGATGGTTTTATAGACCGTATTACAACAAGAAATAGGCCTATAATCCGAGGGTGAGGAGGGTCGGTCATGTTTAGCAATGAGTGAGATCGAAGCGTGGTTCACCTGCTTGAGCATTTTCTTGTTTGTAAAGAAGTCGAGTATTGCATTGGTGAAGTCTTCATTGATAATGCTCCAAGCCTCTTTAAAAAATAGTGAGCTGTATCCATCAGGGCCAGGGGCCTTATTGTCTCCAATGCTAAAGAGAGCAGACTTGATCTCATCATGCGACACGGGTTCACATAGTACCAGGATGTCACTTGTACACAGAGTAGGAAGGCTGATGGGTGGGTAGTGTAGTCGAGTCATAGGAGTGCAGGGATTTAATGCTTTGGTGAAGTGGTGCACCATGATATTACCAATGGCTTCAGGCTCAGACAGCGTATTCCCATTATCATCAATGATACAAGTGATAAGATTGGTGCATCTCCGCGTCTTGATATTCTTGAAGAAGTATGAAGAGCATTGATCTCCGTACTTGATCCATCGATCTTTTGAAAGCTGTCCCAACATGCTCTGGAGCGTGGATTGATTGTCCTTCAGGGTGAGAGTGAGGCCTCTCTCAGTGTCCAAAAGAGCAGTATCAAGGGGGGCAATCTGAAGTCTAGTCTGCACATCATCAAGTAACTTTCGGTTTTCAGCAATACTAGTGTATAACTCCTCCATAATAGCACTCGGGAATTTCTTAAGCTGGGGCTTGAGAAGCTTCAATTTCTTTGTGAGCCGGAACATTGCATTTCCATGTACATTTGATCCCCATGCAGTTCGAACAGTATCCAGGAAAGCCTCATGTTTGACCCAAATGTTATTGAACCTGAAAGGGAAGGTTCTCCGAAGTACATTGCTTTCAGTATAGAGTAATGCAGGAGAGTGATCAGAGATCTCAGCGTTACCAAAATGAGCTTGTGTATTTGGGAAGGCGATCATCCACTCATCATTAGAGATTATCCTGTCAAGTTTGCTCCATATACGATTGCCCACCTGTTTATTATTCCATGTATACTTGCAACCAGTGAAGGGGATATCCGAGAGAGAGTTCTGTTCAAAGCATTGCACAATCTCAGAACTAAGTTGTGAGAAATGGTGGGTATTATTGGATATCTTTTCATCTGGCGAAAGGTTGACATTAAAGTCTCCCATGAGAGCCCAGGGGCTGGTGGTGTTGAGCATCCGCAGTGTAGTGATAGTGTTCCACAAACTTTCCCTGTCCTCCATTAAGTTATGGGCATATATAAAGGAAATTTCTGCAATAATAGAAGGGTTGGGGCTGTGGGAGGGGTCAGAGACGCAGCAGTGAATTAGCTGATCAGTAATCATTGGGGTGGTAATGCTAATTTTTGAAGGGTTCCACCATAACCATATTCGACAGTTGTGAGCATGGGATGAGTTAGAGATGTGTTTCCAGGAAGGGAGGAGAGTTTTGGAGATTCTATTCTCATTGTCAACACGTAGTCGTGTTTCAAGAATAGCAATAAGGTTGAGGGAATGTCTCTTGACAATGGATTGGACAGCTTTCTGTTTTATGGGGTCATTTAGGCCCCTAATGTTCCATGCACATGATCTAACAATCATTAAACTGATGGACATGATCATTGATGGCACTTGCAATCAATGGAGAGGTTGGGATGAAGTTTGGGGAATCTATTGTGGTGATATTAGCAGGGGGAGATTGATTGAGAGGGGGAGGGCAAGAGGGTAGGGGCTGAGTTGTATCAACAGAAGGAAGGTTGAGGCTGTGCTTCCCAGTGATGAGAGTCGGGTTGGGAGCAGGTTCAGGGATGGAAAGGGAGGTGTCACTTGGGTTAGGTAGAGGACGATTGATGATCTGAGGGGTAGCCAGGGAAGGAGATATCCTCTGAGAAGGGTCAGGAGTTGGTAGAATAGGAGTGGGATCAGGGTTAGGAGCAGGAATGGGTCTCCTGGGTATGGAAGGTCCCCGAGCTGCTAGGGTAGTCGCAGGGGGATTCACCACAGAATTTGGTGCTACCAAAGCCTTGCAGCTGTGTCCAAAAGTGAGGCAAGAGCCACAGCGAGAAGGCAACCAATCATATGTGATCTTTTGGACGAACTTAACTCCTTCAGGGCCGGAGAGGGTTATCTCTCGAAGGAGGGGTCTAGAGGCGTGAATTTCAACCAGGATACGAGCATATCCGAGACGATCCTGGTTAGCAGAATGAGCATCAGTTAATATGGGCGTTCCCAAAGCCGATCCTATCTTGGCGAGCATAGTCTTGGACCAAAACCTGAAGTTAAGATCATGCAACGTAACCCACACAGGAATAGAACTAAGGCTGGAGTAGTTCAAAGGCATGTCTGTGGTCCAACGTTTTAGGAGGATGGTAGTGGTTCCATTCGCCATCCAAGGGCTCCCAAGTAGGATTTCATTGAGATCTTCTTCCTTAGAGAAGTGGAAGACGAAGATACCATTCTCAATCCGAATCATTTTTGGCATTGAAATGGTGTTCCACTTATCAACAATAAAGTTGTGCATTTTTTGGAATGAAATTTGATTTCCCAGCGGAAATCCCACGAGTGATAGATTCCACTTCATCATTGTGTCTTCAATGTCCTCACTGGAGAAAGGAATGAGGCCAGCTTCAAAACCAGGAAAGTAGGGGAGGGGGACGTGGTTCCATTCTAATCCTCTTGAGGCAATATCAGCATAGGAAGCTGGAAGGGCTGCATGGGGTAAATGGTCATTAATGCACACCGGTTTTAAGGGGACGTGGGGGTTACACGAGGGGTTTAAAGTTGGCTGTATAACTGCTGCAGGAGAGACAAGTGTCTCGGAATCTGTGCTTGGAGTAGGCTGGGGGATCAAGGGGTCATCCAATC
>BSUD01000184.1:36122-54718 GCA_033239045.1 Fagopyrum esculentum
ATTATTTCTACAAGTCTTTTTTAATAATTTTCATAGCTATTAATTTCATAAATATGATTATAAAGCAATCTAAAATCCAATTTAAAAATCACAATGTAATTTTTTTTTAAATCTAACCATTATAATTCAACCAAAGTCTTTTACGGATATGGGATTGAACAAAATTATTAGTTTAGTGAGTTTATTTTAATTTTCTTATTTGTTAAGTATTATAATTATTTTATTAATAATTTTTTTATAAAATAAACCGCACATCTTATCCTCTTAGTGATTTTGCTCTACTCACAAACCAGATTTTTATCAAATACTATTATTAGAAGAATCGTGATTTAAAAAATTGTTTAAAAAGGGATTAAATAAACTATAATGAGTATAACACCAACATACTTACACATCAAAAAGCACATTAGAAATAATCATTTGAGTTAAGCACAATCCCTTTTTAATATCCAATAGAGATGTTTGTATATGTACTTGTTTTTTTTCGTAAAATGATCATGCATAAGCACTTTGATGTTGTTGTGACATATCACACAGTACTCTTATGGATTCTTCCCCTCTAGCTACTGTGTTTTTCCATCTATCAAATCCTCTCCATAATACATTATACGACAGCCTATGCATATCTGTCAAAGTCCGATACAGATGGATCGGTAAAGTGGGGGTCGTGTGCATATGAGCGGACATGTACATTAGGCTCAAGCCCAGCACATAAATCCGGCAAGGTTTCATCCTAAAATCAATTGGCAATAAGAGGAGTAGCCCACCGACCTTATATACTATACTCGGAATATATATGAACAAATTTTAAAATAAATAAGTTATGTGCATATATAATGGTAAAGCATGCAAAAATATTTCATTAACAATCGTTATCAAATCTTAGGAGATCAAAATCTGTCTTAGAATTGTCACAATAGTTAATGTCCAACACTAAAAGATCGAGCTTATGTGTATTTATTGGTGGTGACGTATCACGAGGATAAGATGTAAACGATTATCTTTTTTTTATACATAATTTATAATTAATTAGTATAATATTATATAAGAAATACAATAAATAGAATTTTGCATGAATGTTATGGGGCTCTTAAAAATAGCAACTTTAAAACAATGATTGACAAAAAATCAAATATGGGTATATAACAAAGTCAAGCGAATGAAATCTTTTAAAAGTCGAAGAAGAAACTAAAAAAGGCTACATCTTTAATCTATTCATGCTATTTGTCAATTGTCAATTTCTTTTTGGTATTATAAAATATATAAAAATCTTGTTTGCTTGAGATTTAAATATATAGTGGTGTCTGCTAAAATAATATTATATTTCCTATAGATAAAGTATTGCTCAAAAATAAATATAAAAAATGAATAGAAAAGCTTTAATGGTATCTATTTGCATTTCCCCCCTCCTATTTATTGTAATTTGATATATAAAAAAAATTGAAAATATAATTTGATTTTGAGATAGAGATGTTTTGGGATAAATATTAATTTTAATCATAAAGAAAAAAGAAACATGTAATAGAAGTTGAAATTTGAAACAATCATCTATATATACTACTAAAGCAGCACCCATTTTATCCACGTGTCAACCTCTGAGGTCATCCACATCAGCTTTTTTCCAATTTATTTACAGATCTGCCACAACGTATTTACAGATTTGCCATTAATTATTTTATAAGAAAATTTTTTATTAGAATTTGTAAACAGTCATCATGCCACGTCAATTTTGTTAAAATAAATAATAAAAAAAAATAAATCTACTTATCTATCAATCAAAATTAACATACTGATTTAATGTAATTCGATTTGTTGGAAAAGTCTAACGCAAATCTTTTAACAAGATTTGACACATTTGTTTAATTTAAAACTAAATCAAATTTTGCTCCTCTATCTAAATCTAAGTAAAAGTGATAATATATTAAAGTATAAATATAATATTCGAATAATAATCTTTGTAATAGAATTTTAATAATGTTCTTTTATTTATTTAAAAAAAATTAATCCTCATATGTTAGTTATATTAATTAATAAAAATAATTTTTACTATAAATTGATATAAATATATGATACATGAAAGTGAAAATATAATATTTATTTAGACAATCCCGCACAAGGTGCGGGCAGTAAACTAGTTAATATAAACAGGAGAGCCAATTAGAGACGATGAAATTTAATGGGCAATTTTTAAAGGGTGAAAGGCCCAGCTGAAAGCTGATTCTGACTTGATGTAATTAATTTTGTATTTACAGCCAGCCACTCTAATTAACCAATAATCTTTTTTTTAAAAAAAAATAAATAAAAGTTGTTGAAAATACAAGCAAAATGGATAAGATAAACCCAGTTGGTCACAGTTAACGAAAATAAAAAATGGGCCCAATAGAAATATTAAAACCCATAAATTTGGGCCCAAAAGCCCAACGAATATATTTCGGTAAGCCCAAAAAGTGGACCCAAAAGCCCAACGAGTCATTCAAGAAGGAACGAGCCGAGATAGTAAGTCCCAAAGACGAAGTGCCCTGAATAGTAAAATGAAGGTAGGGGCTCAGCTCGTGTTCGGCTCGAGCTAGTGCATTTTCTAAACAAGTCAAAGATGAGACATTATAAAGTTCGTATAAAATTCAGGTTCGGTGTGTTTATAAACGAGTTAAGCTTGAGCATGTTAATGCTCGACTCGTTTGCGTAAAGTCCGGCTCGTTCAACATTAGAGGAGCGTTATATCAGTTGAGTTGTTCGGTTAGAGCTCATTCACTTTCTAAACGAGCCGAAGTTAAACTTAAAAAAAAAAAAAAGCTAGTAAAAATTTAAGTTCGGCCTCGACTCGTTTAAAAACGAGCAGATGCCAAACCTAAAATCCCAGCGAGTATAATGTGGTGAGCCCGTAGGGCAGATTAATTGATATCAACTGGGCCTTTTCTAGAATCCAAAAGCCCAATGGGTCTGATGTGATAAGCCCATTCGTCACCATTAATTGATATCAATTGGGCCTTATCTAGACTCCAAAAGCCCAATGATAATACGGTAAGCCCATACGCCCCCGTTAATCGATATAATATAGGTCTGTTCATACTCCAGAAGCCCAATGAGAATAATGCGGTCAGTCTATACGGGCCCATTAATTGACATCGATTGGGCCTTATCTTGTCATAAATAAATAAATAACTAGCGTATTACCCGCATCTTGTGCAGGTTGAGTTTTAATAAATACATTAATGCTTAGAAATTCATATGTATACTTTTATAAGATAAAAATCCGTAAAACGAAATTATAATTGTTAATATTATTTTTAATTCTCTTTTAAGTTTTTTTTCTTATAATTAATTATATATTAAATAATATTTAATATAATAAAATCACGTGCCTTTTCTTAAAATTATGATTTATAATATTTTTTTTTAATGATTATATATTAGTTTTGAATAAAAAATAAATATGTTTAGAATTTGATTAGAAGATTTATAGGATTTCTAAAAAATAGAAGATTTAAAAAATTAATTATAGATTCGAAGATTTTTTTTATCGAAAATAACCAAAATAATAACTTTTTAAAAATATTTTTGGAGCTGCGTGAATTGTGGTGTTGACACGTGGCAAAGAAGGTCTCTCCTTTAATACATATAAGATAAGATGGTTAAGTGATCCTCATGTAAGGATAGTTCTACACCTTACATCATCATATAAAATATCTTTAATATTTTCGGGAAGGTCAAGCAATACAATTGAACCAAATTGAAAACTACAAGCTAAGTTAACTAAGAAGTCAATCGTGTTATTCGTCTCGCGTAAGCATACCGGAATTGGACAACCCAATCTCTTTTAATAAAGTCATGACATTTACATACTAGACTAAAGAGATGATGGTGACGAGGAAAACGTTTCATTGGGAGAGAAAGAACCATTTGGGAGTCAGATTCCAATACAACATTATGATATCCTCTCTCTCAAGCAACCTGTAACCCGAATCAAATGTCCCCTATCTCAGTCATGGACATAATACACATATAGGCCCAAATTAACACCATAACCCCGTAACCAATTCCCTTTGTGAGTTCTGAGAAGACCAACAGCGGCTAAGCCATCGTTCCAATACTCAACGTCCCGACCATCACCTAAAAGTGTTATTCGGGCTAGATACTTTTCTTTCTAATTAATGGTTTTATTTAGTTTAATTTTTAATAGAATTTTGAAAGAGAAAATTGGTGTAAAGGAGCCCTTTTTGTATCCATGATACAATCTAGGCCCCTCTAATTTTCTCTCAAAAAATAAAACTAAATTAAATTATAAAGAGGTTATTAGTTGTGGGGACCACTCTAATTAAAAAGATTTTCTCCCTTAATTAAGGAAGATAAATAACTATTAAAAATTAAAAAGATAAACTAAATTAAAAAGATAATTGAATATTAATTGTGGGGACCACTCTCATTAAAAAGATTCTCCCTTAATTAATATGGTTGTTTATTAATTAAATAAGGAAAATGAGAGTGATTTCCAAAAATTCGGTACATAATTTTTATGTACATAATTTCACACGCAGATTATGTACATAAATTCGCACGCAGATTATGTACATAAATTCGCACGCAGATTATGTACATAAATTCGCACGCAGATTATGTACATAAATTCGCACGCAGATTATGTACATAAATTCGCACGCAGATTATGTACATAAATTCTCACGCAGATTATGTACATAAATTCGCACGCAGATTATGTACATAAATTCGCACGCAGATTATGTACATAAATTCGCACGCAGATTATGTACATAACTTCGCACGCAGATTATGTACATAACTTCGCACGCAGATTATGTACATAACTTCGCACGCAGGTTATGTACATAAAATTATGTAATTAATTTTAATGCCAGCAAATAAGCGATTATTTAAAAAAAAAAGCAATGTTAATTAAGGGAGAGAATCTTTTTATTTTTTAAAACTAATTCCTTAATTGTAGGGGACCACTCTTATTTTCCTTTTTTATTTAAAAAAATTAAGGGGGAGAATCTTTTTAATTTTGAATAATTATAGGGGACTACTCTCATTTTCCTTTTTAATTTTGAAAGTATCTTAAATTATTTTTGATTTTATCTTTTTCTCAAAATTACAAGGGGCCTTTACAAAAGAGACTAGTTAATCTACATTAATGCATAATTAGTCTACTTTCCCTTTTATCTCATTTCGAAATAAAGTTGGAAGTTAAACGGAACGGGTCTTGTTGAATTCTATATAATAACTCATTGTTATTAAAATGTGTTTATTGCAATCTTCTATTCTTGTCACTTCAGTCCTCTCACTTGGCTTAGTTGGCCATTGAATTACAGTTGGATTTTACAATGTGTGTATTCATCTTCCCTACTGATGGCAGAAAAGAGGGTTTTGTACACTTACAAAGATTTGAAATTTAAATATAAAATAAACCTAATTTTATTCCTCTAATTTTACCCACACACCGGTTTTAATGTTCGCTCCAAACGGTGTGTGCAAGCTTTAAATTTATAACCCTAGACTTAAGCTTAAAACAAGGATGCGAACCCGCAGTGTACGGGTCAATCGTAGTAAAAGCAAGAAAATTCCAGGGGTCGATCACAGGGACTTGGTGAAACAAAGTCCAATACGGTATGCTAGTGTTAATGCTAACCACAAGAGCAAGTATACAATCAAAGATGAATAAGATGTCAAATAAAGCAAACATGCAATTCTAGGGATTAAAGCATCTAGTTGTGGTTCCAACTCAAGATCTATAGATAAGCGGACAAAGCTGAGATTTTTGCGTGGGGAAGGTGTTTCTAAAGTGGAGTAGATCACCGGGTAAGTCTCACTACACACTAATCCTAAACCGTAACTCCTATTACCGGGTAAGTCTCAAGGAACTAAGATAAAGAACTATCACCTCAAACTAACACACCATCTAAGGGAATAGAATCAACCTTTACCGGGTAAGTCTCAGGCTAACTCACAAAGATGGGATGGAAGCACACTCAAACCCCAATAAAGGACAAGCCTTTATTACCTACACTTATGATCGTTAATACACAAACTAAGGAATTACCGGGTAAGTCTCATCCTAGGCTTGCTTTGAACCAGAAAGGTGTAATAAGAATAGGATTTGGCAAACTCTATCACTTAACTCTCAGTTTAGGGTCGGATAAGTCACCTCGGTCAGAAGAATTCCACCCCGGCCGAGATGTTCATCGACTGAACGAGATGCTTAGGGTTAAGGTAAAGACTCGAACTTTCAGGATCCTACTGTGATTAAGATCATTCTATCATTGTTTTTCCCACAACCTTCAGCCAATCACCCTAGAATCACACAAGGAAATTAGCCACTCATCATCATAATGAAAGTATTAAATATATGGGAAGAAGGTGAATATTTGAACAAAGAAGAATTTAATGAAAACACTTCAATAACTGAATCAAATATCACACAAAAATCGTTCCTTGGATAATGATCCAACAAGACAAGACAACAAGGAAAGGAATTGAAGATAATCTTACAAAACCCTCCAAAAAGCTATAAAGCTATAGTCTTCAATCTTCCTTTGACCTTCAAAAAGGTTCTTCAACTCTCTCCCAAATTGGAGTCGAATGTGGCTGCTGCGTCGTATGCGACTTCTTCAGCTGCAAGCGGGGTGTATGCGGGTCTTGGATTTGTGGAAAATCTAACCCTTTTTATAGGAAAAATAACCCTCCAAAGATAAGAAATCTTAAGAAGATATTATCCCATAAATATAGGTAAAATATATGATTCTGCATATCTCCTTCCTTCTAGAAGCTCAACCCAAAAATATAAGATCACTTTCCAATTTTAAAAGATCTCAGCCAAGAATAAAATATTCTCGCCGCGTCCTAGGTATTCGCCTCGGTCGAGTCGGTGTCTCTGGATCGCCTCGGTCGAGGTGAACCTCTGGTCAACCGAGGTGATTCATAACTGAGTGTAGAATCTCTCAAAACTGGTCCAAAGTAAATCTTTAATCCATGGCTTTGCTTCCTGAAGGATTCCTTTTTGCTCCTCAATGTAGCTCCAAATGACTCTTGACTCCTTTTGCTCCTTTTCGATGCAAAACGTACCATATTACCTGCAATTACAACGAAACTAGGTGTAGACCTCGATTCTCGCAAAGGTAGATGAAATGGTAGTAAAATCACATAATGTACATACAAACATGCAGATTATGAAAGATAAAACGTCCAAACAAACTCCAAAATATAGACTATAATTCATGCTATCAAAATACCCCATACTTAGCCTTTGCTTGTCCCCAAGCAAGTTCCTCATATAGAAGACAAGATAGAATTGATTATAAGTCAAGAAAATCAATGAGAAGTCCTTCAAAAATATTTTTATGGCGTGCAACTATCATAGATCACTCTAAGAGAGTCCTTCCTGGAAATTAAAAGCTCAATATGATCAAAACATTTTATAAATATAGGAAAGTTGTTCATCTTTGCATAAAATCATAGAATGCATAATAAATCATAATTATCAAAATTAATCATGTATAATCCGATTTAAACCGCTAAGTCAATCAACAAGCTCAAGGTCTCAAGGGCTTCCCAAAAGAAAAGGTCAAGAAACGTGTAGGGTAGGGATGAATGTAAGGTAATGTGGTGCTAGAATCCGGGAAAAGGATGAACTTCACTTTCACTTTGACTTGCAACATCTTCCACCAATAAGCTTTGCTTATTTCACACTTTTTTTTTTTCTTTTACTTTACTTTTTGGGATGCATGGACAGAGGTGCACAATAACCGAAGCCTAGGAAATCCGCAATCATCAATTTCTTGAGATGCATCAAACCCTTGATGCACATACCATGACCCGTTAGGAATATCGCTCAATCCGACTTTGGCAAGACACAAACACCCGGCTATGTGAATGGTGCCGAGTTACTCATCTTCATGATTGACTTCCCCAAACCTATTATTGCTTTCTAATACTTTCACTTTCAGCCACTTCTCAACTTTTGACTTGCTTTCACCACTTCGCTTGCTTCCAAATTCCCGGATAGGTAAAGGGAGGCAAAATGTATATGAGGGGCTAAGCATGATCAAGAAGAAGAAGAAGAAGAAGAATGAATTGCCTTGGTCTTTCCAAGAAGAACGTGAGAGAACTTATGCTGCGGTGTCAACCTTCAAATTCAACATAATTTGGATAAAAATAAAGTATTAAACATGACAATAATTTCAAACAAAGCATTTAGCAACTTAAGCATATCATAAACCTTTCAAACACATAAAGAATTTAAAACCAGTCAGTAAACAAGATCTTCACTGAGATCATATCCAGATAAGTAACACAAAATCGTTTTCGAAAACTCTCAGTTAACACACCTCGGTCGAGGTGTTCTTGGTTCAACCGAGGTGAAACACCTCGGTTTGCCAGAACTGTCCCGGTCGAGGTCAAAAAAAAAATTTTTTAAAACCATTTTTCTTTCAGTTTCGACGTTTTTCTCAATCAAATAACCTGTAAGTATGCATGCAATTTCAGATAAAAATATAGATGCAAAAGCGAAGCATAAATATCAATATCCGGTCAATAGAGTCGTACATCAAAGTCAAATAACATATCCGCATACCCCATACTTGGGACACATTGTCCCAATGGGTCAAAATAAGTCTAAGGACAAGATACTCACCGAACATAGCTAAACTGCATGAATAAGTAAGAAACAGCTCCCAGATAAAACCATCTCGGTTGGCGAAGCACATCTCGGTCGAGGTGTTCTGACAGTACCCGAGATGTATCTCAGTAAAGCTCGTTTCCTCAACTTCTCGAAATTTTGTTCTTCCAGTGTAGCTCCTGAACTGTGATCCTTCCTTTTGGAATACCTGATTGTTGTCTAGAGGAAAACAAAAACAAAGCAACTATCTAAACTAAACTAGAAAAGGGAGAAGAAAGCAATACCTCGGGTTGCCTCCCAAGAAGCGCTTGGTTTAAGGTCGCTAGCTGGACCCTGCGGCATGGGATTACTCAATGCACTTCGAATGTCGTGGAGTGCTCACCACATCCGTAAAAATCTTCCAAGAAGGTTCCGGTTCCTAACTTCACCGGCAAATGGTAAGATCTCCCACGTACAAGCTTGTACGGTTTGATTCTCACTGGAATTCTTCTAGACTTCCTGCACTTCAATGGGACATTCCTCGTGTCCCATCCTTTCCTTGATCGAGAAAATAGTTTCTCGAGAATCATAGCAGCTTCCCCATCTATAGCTTGGGGATGGTACAGGGTCCTGAGCATGCGAGGGACCCCATACTTGAACAAATAACACTTCGTTGCCTTAGCGGTGAAGCACTTGTTAACTTCACTCCTTATAATCCAAGGAGCATCTTCCTCCAACAATTTCAAGAGAGGTTTCTTCTTGATCTTAGGAGGTTCTTTCGGAAGAGACCTCCAACTCTCCGGTGCCTTCCTGAAAAATTCAGAAATATTAATAGGGAATTCAAATGAAGTAGGAGAATGTACCTTGCAAAATTCTCCAAAACTTGAGACAAGTTTCGTGTTGGGTTGATAATCCACCCACGAAATCTCTCTCAGTTCTGCTGGTCTTTCTTCCACCTTGACCACAATCTCAGTAATTTGGCCAAGGTTCTCTGCATCTTCCACTTCTGGTTTTGCAGATTCTTCTTCCATCTCGGCCGAGGTCTCAACAGTCGGATCGAGATCCTCCACATCCTTTTCTTCCACAAAAACTTCAGGAGAAGCTTCCAGTCCGACCAGAGGAATGCTTGGAACGTGCAACACTTCCTTATGCTCCTCTTCCGGCTTAGCATAGGATATGGTGCTTTCCTTGAGCTCCTCCACCTTCTTCATCAACTTCTCCAATCTTGATTCGAGAGAGTCTTCAAAAGGTTGCTCATAAATGTTTTTAGGGACATTCTTCTCATCCCATATTGCAAGTTCATGTTGAATGGCCTCTTCTCTTTCCCATTCATTGTTGAACCAATAGAAGGAGTACTTATCCTCCAAGTATTCATAATGGTCCGCCCTAGCACTTTGTCTTGCTATCCAGGCTGGATCAAATGTAGTCATCGGAAATCCTGAAAACTACAAAACTCATAGAAAGAGTAGTTAGTAGCAACACGGGGCAAATGCCCCAAGAGCAAACCGTACCGGCTCGGTCTAGACCAAGTCCCCGGCAACGGCGCCAAAAACTTGTTCGCTCCAAACGGTGTGTGCAAGCTTTAAATTTATAACCCTAGACTTAAGCTTAAAACAAGGATGCGAACCCGCAGTGTACGGGTCAATCGTAGTAAAAGCAAGAAAATTCCAGGGGTCGATCACAGGGACTTGGTGAAACAAAGTCCAATACGGTATGCTAGTGTTAATGCTAACCACAAGAGCAAGTATACAATCAAAGATGAATAAGATGTCAAATAAAGCAAACATGCAATTCTAGGGATTAAAGCATCTAGTTGTGGTTCCAACTCAAGATCTATAGATAAGCGGACAAAGCTGAGATTTTTGCGTGGGGAAGGTGTTTCTAAAGTGGAGTAGATCACCGGGTAAGTCTCACTACACACTAATCCTAAACCGTAACTCCTATTACCGGGTAAGTCTCAAGGAACTAAGATAAAGAACTATCACCTCAAACTAACACACCATCTAAGGGAATAGAATCAACCTTTACCGGGTAAGTCTCAGGCTAACTCACAAAGATGGGATGGAAGCACACTCAAACCCCAATAAAGGACAAGCCTTTATTACCTACACTTATGATCGTTAATACACAAACTAAGGAATTACCGGGTAAGTCTCATCCTAGGCTTGCTTTGAACCAGAAAGGTGTAATAAGAATAGGATTTGGCAAACTCTATCACTTAACTCTCAGTTTAGGGTCGGATAAGTCACCTCGGTCAGAAGAATTCCACCCCGGCCGAGATGTTCATCGACTGAACGAGATGCTTAGGGTTAAGGTAAAGACTCGAACTTTCAGGATCCTACTGTGATTAAGATCATTCTATCATTGTTTTTCCCACAACCTTCAGCCAATCACCCTAGAATCACACAAGGAAATTAGCCACTCATCATCATAATGAAAGTATTAAATATATGGGAAGAAGGTGAATATTTGAACAAAGAAGAATTTAATGAAAACACTTCAATAACTGAATCAAATATCACACAAAAATCGTTCCTTGGATAATGATCCAACAAGACAAGACAACAAGGAAAGGAATTGAAGATAATCTTACAAAACCCTCCAAAAAGCTATAAAGCTATAGTCTTCAATCTTCCTTTGACCTTCAAAAAGGTTCTTCAACTATCTCCCAAATTGGAGTCGAATGTGGCTGCTGCTGCTGCGTAAACCCTGATCGACGGTATAGCGTGATGTTCGAATTGTGGAAAATCTAACCCTTTTTATAGGAAAAATAACCCTCCAAAGATAAGAAATCTTAAGAAGATATTATCCCATAAATATAGGTAAAATATATGATTCTGCATATCTCCTTCCTTCTAGAAGCTCAGCCCAAAAATATAAGATCACTTTCCAATTTTAAAAGATCTCAGCCAAGAATAAAATATTCTCGCCGCGTCCTAGGTATTCGCCTCGGTCGAGTCGGTGTCTCTGGATCGCCTCGGTCGAGGTGAACCTCTGGTCAACCGAGGTGATTCATAACTGAGTGTAGAATCTCTCAAAACTGGTCCAAAGTAAATCTTTAATCCATGGCTTTGCTTCCTGAAGGATTCCTTTTTGCTCCTCAATGTAGCTCCAAATGACTCTTGACTCCTTTTGCTCCTTTTCGATGCAAAACGTACCATATTACCTGCAATTACAACGAAACTAGGTGTAGACCTCGATTCTCGCAAAGGTAGATGAAATGGTAGTAAAATCACATAATGTACATACAAACATGCAGATTATGAAAGATAAAACGTCCAAACAAACTCCAAAATATAGACTATAATTCATGCTATCATTTAATAAACTTTGTTCTCTCAAGGCTCCATCATATGATCAAAAAATTATAGAAAAAAGTTCATCCACTACATATTTCAGATATTCATCAACTTCGGTTCCAACTACCAATAAACTTGGTCAAATTAGCTAAGTAAGCCTTTTTGATACTTCTCTCTATTAATTAGCCTCATAATATAAATATATTTAATAAATGTACCCCTAATTAAAACCTCTTAACTTCCAACTTCAATTTAATGAAAGTGGTAAAAATTAAAAGAAAATAGAAAAAGGCTTATTTAACCAAATTCTTTCAATAAACTTTTACATCAAATGGTCCATAAATAATACAGTAATACATTTGTATGAACATAAATAATCATGATAGAAACTCAATCAATAGATTTTTAAAAAAAATTTAGTTCTATTATCAATTCGATATAAAAGAGAAAATTTATCAACTTGTAAATTACTTTAGGATTAGAATACTATTTAAGAGATAAAATAACACGAAAATTGATCATTCATAGGTTTATGATAATAATTATAAAACAAACATGAATATAAATAGGTCAAATATATGAAAGAATAAATGATATGACCTAATGGGTTTGAATTTTTTCCCAAAGACATTGTGCACCCCTGAAGCCCTACACAACATCGTGAGCTGGAGCTCATGAACTCCAACTACCACAATGACAAGTTAGATCTTCAGAACAAAAAAAAATAATCTGCAGTACATCATATTTGATGACTCAAATGTTTAAATCGTTAATATTTGTATAATTGGTATCACAATTTTATTATGTTTGTTCTCTCAACACTTGCGCAACAAACTTAACAAATTGAAACACCATCCGAATGTGAACGAAAATCAACTTAGTAAGACTACGAAAAGAATGACACACTTCTCAGAATAAATAAAAGGCTAAAAATGGAACAAAATAGTTATTAGACAAAGTTGATGCTGACGTGACGACCTCACAATTTTTCTCATAGACATTTTTATTAAATCACTAATTAAGTAAAAGAATCTTTTATTATTAGATTTCAAAAAGTAATTGTGTTATTTACCAAAGTAAAATTTGCGATGAAAGTTTTATTGTAACTTCGCTTTACTTTTCGCTATATATATGGATGAGATAAAAGGGAAAGTAGGCTAATTTTGCATTAATGTAGATTAACTAGTCTCTTTTGTAAAAATGTAGATAAAGTAGGCCCCTTGTAATTTTGAGAAAAAGATAAAATCAAAAATAATTTAAGATACTTTCAAAATTAAAAAGGAAAATGAGAGTGGTCCCCTATAATTATTCAAAATTAAAAAGATTCTCCCCCATAATTTTTTTAAATAAAAAAGGAAAATAAGAGTGGTCCCCTACAATTAAGGAATTAGTTTTAAAAAATAAAAAGATTCTCTCCCTTAATTAACATTGCTTTTTTTTTAAATAATCGCTTATTTGCTGGCATTAAAATTAATTACATAATTTTAGGTACATAATCTGCGTGCGAAGTTATGTACATAATCTGCGTGCGAAGTTATGTACATAATCTGCGTGCGAAGTTATATACATAATCTGCGTGCGAAGTTATGTACATAATCTGCGTGCGAATTTATGTACATAATCTGCGTGCGAATTTATGTACATAATCTGCGTGCGAATTTATGTACATAATCTGTGTGCGAATTTATGTACATAATCTGCGTGCGAATTTATGTACATAATCTGCGTGCGAATTTATGTACATAATCTGCGTGTGAAATTATGTACATAAAAATTATGTACCGAATTTCTGTGAATCACTCTCATTTTCCTTATTTAATTAAAAAACAGCCATATTAATTAAGGGAGAATCTTTTTAATAAGAGTGGTCCCCACAATTAATATTCAATTATCTTTTTAATTTAGTTTATCTTTTTAATTTTTAATAGTTATTTATCTTCCTTAATTAAGGGAGAGAATCTTTTTAATTAGAGTGGTCCCCACAATTAATAACCTCTTTATAATTTAATTTAGTTTTATTTTTTGAGAGAAAATTAGAGGGGCCTAGATTGTATCATGGATACAAAAAGGGCTCCTTTACACCAATTTTCTCTATATGGATCACCTAACTGTAATCTCTCACGTTTATATAAGCATGAATCATTTTCGTTATTAAAAGAAAAAACATTTAATCTCTTTGTTTTGCAAAAATATATTATTTTCAACACAAAGGGGTTCTCTGATAACATGACATTTGAAGTATCCCAAGGGAAGGACAATTTGAGCATTTTGCTTAGCATCCAAAGCTTCAACTAGACCAACTCAAGCAACTAAGCTTTTCGAGGCTTAGTGACATTCTATATGTTGATTTTGATCATCAACATACGTAAATTTCAAATTTATTAGGTTATAAACTAATTATTTTCTAAATTAGAACTAATCAACATTAATTCATGTTTTGTTTACAAAGTATCAAGTATTGCTTGCACTGACAGCCATGACGATCAGTTCAGAGGACCGTTAACATCTCTCAGACCGTGTATATTAGAAGCGCGGTATTGGTTTGTTTTTGGATGTTCTTACTTTTTCTAATCGCCGTCGGGGAGGAGCATTTAGAATGGAAACAGAGGAAGAAGGAGGCGAGTAACCCTAAACTGGAGGTAATCGTGAAAGATCCAGAATTGGAAAGCCAATATCGACAAAAGAGGAGAGTGTAGAAGTTTTAGGTTGAGGACCGATCTTTAAGAAGCCACCGCGAGCGCGATGACTACTCAATTTTACAAGCCATGTTAAGCGTGGACATGCTCATCCTCTTTGTGGGGACATTGTACGGACTAGGGTGCAGCCTCACAGCGGTGGATAATTTAGGGCAAATTGCAGAATCCCTAGGGTATCCAACGAAAACAGTGAGGATATTTTTGTTGTTGGTAAGCATCTAAAACTACTTCGGGAAGGTTGTTCGCAGGATTCACATCGCTGGTAAGCATTCCACACACTTTCTCTTTGTAATGACTTATTTCTTTCACTAATGCTTATCTTAGTTATAAACTTAGCAATATAGATGTGTTTGGTTGGGTTTTTGGTGTGGGAGAGGGGGTCATTATATAGCAAAGTTTGTTCACCGTCAAGTATAAGCTCTCAAGCCATACAAATTGGTAACTATACAGATTATAATGAAGAAATACTTCTAGCAAGGCTTTAGGCAGACCAACAAAATCAATTGCATTGCAGAAATCATCATCACAGATTAACAGCGAATAATACATACCAAACCACAGAGAGTAAAAGCAAGTCAGACGAAGGAAGAGGACACACGTGGTTTAGCCGAAATTCAGAAATTTGCATAATTGTGCAACATTGTTCATCACAAGTCTTTGCATTTTATCCATATTTGCCTCCAACAGTCTTTTTCCATCATCTTTAGTTGCAGCCGGATCAGATTCAAAAATATTATACCTGGGTTTATGGCTCAACAAAGGATGTTCAAGATCAAGAAAATCAGACAGCCTTCTCAGAGCATATCTTAGATATCTCAAGGGTCGGCCATTAACAACAGATAATCGACCACTTTGGTACCAAAATCCTTCCCAAATCGTCCCTTCTTTATCTCTCTCCTTTCTTCTCCTTTTCCAGCCCTGTCTCACTAGATTTCGAAAACAGTCCGTACTTTTGATTTTTTCATTGACTTCTTTTCGCGTCAAATAATCTTCATGATTTTTTTGCTTGTCTGAGCAGCCAATGGAGAGTGATTCTGGCATGACCTTGACAGAGAGTTGATCGACTAGGCTTTGAGGAGTGAAATCGTCGCTTTTGCTTTGATAATGGGATAGGATTGGCCGGATGAAGGAACAATTTAGGTATTCCGGTAACAGTCGTAACATTTTAGGGTTGAAGAGGGGCGCGTGAGGCGCGTTGTTTTCTAACAAAGAGAGCTTTTTCTTAATATGCACGTAAGATAGCATTGGCAACACGTGGAGTAGATATTCGACTCTCCTTCAACTTGGGGGATTTTCTCTACGTACTGTTCGCCACTTAGCGTGCGTGCAAATAAGCTTTAATTATAAAACTAGAAATCAAGCAAGCGAACCCGCAGTGTACGGATCGATATAGTTAAGCAAGAATTCCAGAGTATCGAACACAGGGATTTGGGGGGAACAAATTCAATTATAGGTTATCAAGCGAATAAATGTAAGAAGCTTTTCAAGTATTGGGAAAACAACAATCCTAAAGATCCGGGAATCCAACTATGGCAATCGATTCAAGATATACTAATGATATAAGGACAGAGTTAAGATATGCAAAGGTATACTAATGTAAGGTAATCGTACGGTGAAGTTCCAAAAACCTTATATAACTCACCTACAAGACACTCTCTATGAAGGTTGTTGAGGCTTCAATATAGAAAGGTTCTAAAGGTAAGGATTAGTATCAAATACCTAAACTTGTAATCCAAGGATCAAGACTAACTAAACCGATTAAGGTTGTGACACTCACAATCGAGGTAGAGGTTGTTGAGGCTTCACTACCACCTAGAAAAGGCAAGCCAAGACTAAGTTAAAGCAAATCTTTAACTTTGGATTAAAGTAAAAGCAAGTTCGTAACTTAACACAAAATTACGGCTAGTTCTTGAGTTCCACGGCCGTGGAAGCTCAAGAACAAACCGTGGATTAGGGTTGTCGGCGGTTCTCTCTAACTCTCAGGGTCCAATTTATTTACAATCGATCTATCATCATCTAAGCCACAACTATCAACCCTTCACCTTAGAATTGTTAAGGGTTTTTAGCCAACAATAGTCGTATTGATATCAAATTCAAAGATTAAAAGAATGAAAGATGAAAACTTCCGAAAACCTTCAAGAAACTTCAAATCAATCTCAAAGTCACAATCAAGAACAATAATCGTCACTAGATTCGGAATAGAACAAACAAACACAAATCTTAGATAAGAAGGAAGAACGGGATGTCAATCCGTCTTCTAAATCAAACCTAAGCAAGAAGCGAAATCTTCTTGCGAACAATCTTCCGAATCTTCCGTCAATCCCGAAATTCCGATGACAAAGCGCAATAATCTCTCAAACACAATCTCCGCCAAAATGCGAAATTAGGGCAATTCCAAGCGCAAGTGTAAGATGCGTCTATGCGTAAGCGAAGGTGACATAATCTCTCTTCGTCCGTCCTTTTATAGTGTAAGATAAAAAATCAGCCCGACCCAATTGCGTAGGAGATCGTGGCTTAAAGTATGGCGAAAAAGATCGCCAAGATCACGGTCGTGGAAATCAACACGGTTTGAATCATCTTCTCCACGGCCGTAAAAGTCACTGGAATGAACCACGCTTCCCTGGCCATGGTTCCACGGCCATGGACTTGAACGTGAAAAGTAGTACGGCCGTATTTTAGAGCGTGGTTTAGGGCAAGAACGTGATTCTTCTTAGCTTCGCGCATTCTTCAAGTTGGCATTCCCTTAGCTCCTAGGAATGTCCTCAATTCATGGACATTGCTCAATCAAACTCATCCTTGCTCAATTCCGTTCGGAAATAGCTCTCAATTACCTATAATCAACATAAAGCTTATGTAGATCTCTATATCGACATTATAGACAAACTAGCTCACTAATGTATCAATGCTCAATCAATGACTATCAATATGAATCAAATACACTTAGAAAACGTGCCTAAAATATCACAATATTTCATGCTAACACGTACCACCAAACCCATTTTTATTGAAAAAACCATCTTTCAATATCGAAAGACTCAGTTCTAATTTCGAGATTAGTATATAAAGTCTTTGGATTTAGGCGAAACTTCATTGAACTTATGTATTGTGTTTGAATTTGATGTTTATATGTACATTATCCATTTTGCAATTTAATTAAACTTTACAACTCAGGAAGCTACGAGGTTTGAGATTCCAATTTGACCAAATTCGATATAAAGATGTCATAAATTTCTTATTTAGTATGTCCAAACCCGAGTTTATCCTGTAATAACCGAAAATTTTAAGTTCCGGTTAAGGGAAATCATACAAGCTCGAGGAGATCATGGTAAATAAATAAATCTGTTAAATTAAACGAGTTTAGTTTTATCATTTTATGTGACCTAGATTCACATAAAATGATAAATTAAATTCCCGGGAATAATTTACGCTTTTAAAATAAAATCAATTATAATTTATAAATACGGAAACTAATTCCGTATTATATAAATTCCCGCACTTTAATGAGTTCCGGATCCGTCCTAAAAAGAGTTGGTTTGGAATTAACCCGCTACTAGGCCCAAATTATCGGCCCAGCCCATCCGGCCCATTCCTAATGACTAATCTAATTAACCTAATTAATTAACCTAATTAATTAACCTAATTTTAAACCTACCGCTCCTCTACACACCTTCTGTAAATCGCATCTTGCCGCTGAGAAAGGGACGCCGCAACGCTGAATCCGCGCACCAGCCGGAGTCCTCCGCCACCGCCTTGCGCCGCTCACCGCCGGATCCCGCCGCCCAGCCGCACGCCCAGCCGACTGGTAAGCCTTCGGCCCTTCTCCCTTCTCTCTTCTCCCTCCCGCACCTCGTTCGTTTCTGTCCGTTCGAACTAAACGTGACCACCGCCGCACTGTGGCAGCAGCTGCGCACCAGCCGGACCGCCGCCACCGTCCTCGGCTACGGTTTCCTCCGTCCACCAGTGCGCCGCCAGTGCCTCGCCACATCCGCCGGA
>BSUD01000184.1:54728-71319 GCA_033239045.1 Fagopyrum esculentum
GCAATTCAACGGAACAGTGCAACAGGAGTATACGAGCCATACCTCAGCAGCCGCAGGAGACGCCGGAACGCTACCGTTTAGAACCCTTAACGCCGGATTTGCAGATTTCGTAAGCTTGCTCCGTCCCTCTTCGTTTTCGCTGTCACCCATGTGTTGTGAACTGCTGTTGTTAAGCCTAAGCATGAATAACGTAATTGAGCTGCTGAGTATATGCTGAAATGAATGGAAAGGCTGCTGTAAATCTAAATTAAATCCCTCAGTTTTTAAAGTTTCGAACAGCCATCTTGTAGATCAATTATAAAATGTTTGGATAAAGATCCACCGTTGAATTTTGGATATGTTGTAGATGGATGTATGTAGTTTATCATATTAAAATTTGGTGAGAAATGAACGGTCGGATTGAAAGTTACGAGCTCCCGAAGTTAGGTAGTTGAGCAGTTTTATTGAACTTAGAAAAATTGGCTAAGTATAAGAAAGTAGAGTGAGGAACCGACTTTGAGAATTATTATAAAAATATCGGCTGAACAGTTTAGTGAAATTCTTTCTTCTAAGGCTAGATAGAACCTCATAGATTATCTAGATAATAAATTCGGGAATTTTATAAGCCATTAAGAATTTTATATTTAGAGCCGAAGTTAGACCTTTTTCGGTTCTTCCGGAAAATTTAAACATAAGAAAAATGTCCGTTTCGCACCTAATAAAATTCTAAGAGTTAGGATATATTTTAGAACTCCAAATAGGAGTTTGGACATGAATTTTAGGGTCTTCGAGAAAATCGGAATGAAGGGTAAAATGGTCATTTTACCCTACAACTAACAATGTAGCTAGTACGTCTTCATAATTATTTAATCTCAGAAGTCTTAGACTTCTATCTACGTGAAAGTGTGCTAATACACTTATCGCCTTTAACAGGCAACTGAGTGGGTACAGTTACAGAGCAAGTGATTACTAAAGAGTCGAGCATTATAACAGGTAAGTCCTTTGGGCTTACTTAGCTGACTGCTAAATATGAGTATCAATGATGATGGTGGTGTGTGATTGACATGTTAGAGAGATAGGTTGTGATATATAAATACCGACCTGTATTTTGGCCTAAGAGTAACGGGCGGTGGCATTCCGCTCAGTAGCTCGCCGGGCGCTGGGGGTTTCTTTCGGGACTAGTCCACACATGGTTTGTAGTGACGCTACCAAAGGAAGTCAGCTATACCTACACCAGTTGGATAGGGAACGGAGGCGAGAACTAAAAATAGTTCTCGTGCCACAACTTAAATTGAATAATGTGAATCACTTAAAGAACAGATAATAATTTGTTGAGTGCCAGCATGTTGTTTGTTTATTTTTTTGTTTCTGCTTGTGTTTGTGCTGTTGTCATTTTGCTTATATTTGGTTAGTTAGCTAACGGTTGATATATTGTTTAGATTTGACACAGGTTAGAGCAGATGCCGAGTGATCCAGATGGTAGTGGTCAGCCGGGGTGTCGTACTTTAGGACTTTTTGCAGTTTTTGCATTCGTGGGTCTTTCTGTTGAACATTGTTTCCTTCCGTACCTTGATATATTGCTTTTCCGGCTGTAGTTGATCTGGTCACATTCATGCATTGATAAAAACTATTTTATGATTTTTAGCTTTTCCTTATCGGTGCCTTGTTGTAAGATCATGTTAAGTTGTTGTCAAACTAAGGTCGGGACCCACTGTGCGGTCCTAACCAGTAACTCCCTAAGTTGTAAAATTTTGGGGTGTTACAATTTATACCACATAGTATTAATCAATATGAATAAATATTATACTTGATCTTAATCAAAAGGCTAACCTTCTATTTTTACAAGTTCGCAAAATGTTAGTTTTACTTTATAATCAATGGGATAATTTATAGCACATATCAGAAGGTTAATTCAATATGAATAAGTATTATACTTGATTTTAGCCAAAAGTTAAGAAATGTATGATTTTTTTAATCTACAAACCTTCTATTTATACTACTTCTTAAAATATAAGTCTTACTTGATAATCGATGTAGAATAATTTAGACTCATATATTAACAAGTTAATGAACGATAATCAATGTATGATAACTAGTCTTATTTGATAATCGATCTGGAATAGTTGGACCAATATACCACATATAAATCCAATATCAATAAATATTATAATTGATCTTAATCAAAAGGCTAAAAAAGTATAATTTGTTTGATATACAAACCTTCTTTTTATACAAGTTTTTAAAATCTCAGTTCTAGTTAATAATTGATGTAGAGTAATATAACCAGATATTAATAATATAAAAAATATAAATTTCTCAAAAATATGAGCCTTCTCAAAATATATGTAATAACCGAAATTTTAAAGTTCCGGTAAACTACAATTAACCAAATTCCGATGCGACAATCGTAAATAATAAAATAAAACGAGTTTAAATGTTATCATTTTATGTGACTTTAAGTCACATAAAATGATGAAACCGTATAACCAAAAATTTAATTATGCAACTTAAAATAAAAATAATAATAAAATAAATAATACGGAATTTAATTCCGTATTATATAAATTCCCGCACATAAGTAGCAAGCTTCGAAATTCCGTTCTAATTTGAGAAGGCAAGTCGGATGTGGCCCAATACGAGGCCCAATTATTCAGCCCATCAGCCATCTTCTAAACTAATCCTAACCCTAAATTAATTAAGATAATTTTAACCTAATCCTACTCTAACCTTACAGCCTTACCTCTCTTGCCGTACCATCCGAAGCTGCAATTCTCGCCTGCAACAATACCGCCGCACCACCGTTGCTTTCAACCGGAGACGCCGCACACGAGCCGCCACTGGACCGCCGCCGCTGCGACCACCAAGGCGCCCAGGTTAGCCGCCGGTTCCGTCTATCTCTTCTCCCTCCCGCACCTCTTTAGTTCTGTTCGTACGAACCCACTTAACCACCGCCGCACTGTGGCAGCAGCTGCGCACCAGCCGGACCGCCGCCACCGTCCTCGGCTACGGTTTCCTCCGTCCACCAGTGCGCCGCCAGTGCCTCGCCACATCCGCCGGACCAGCCCCTGCTGTCGCGTGAAGAGGTAAGCCGGCTTCCCTTCCTCCTTCGGTTTCGCTGAGCGCAACAGCAACTAACCAATTCTCTATTCGCCGGTGATGCGAGCCAGGCACGAGCAATTCAACGGAACAGTGCAACAGGAGTATACGAGCCATACCTCAGCAGCCGCAGGAGACGCCGGAACGCTACCGTTTAGAACCCTTAACGCCGGATTTGCAGATTTCGTAAGCTTGCTCCGTCCCTCTTCGTTTTCGCTGTCACCCATGTGTTGTGAACTGCTGTTGTTAAGCCTAAGCATGAATAACGTAATTGAGCTGCTGAGTATATGCTGAAATGAATGGAAAGGCTGCTGTAAATCTAAATTAAATCCCTCAGTTTTTAAAGTTTCGAACAGCCATCTTGTAGATCAATTATAAAATGTTTGGATAAAGATCCACCGTTGAATTTTGGATATGTTGTAGATGGATGTATGTAGTTTATCATATTAAAATTTGGTGAGAAATGAACGGTCGGATTGAAAGTTACGAGCTCCCGAAGTTAGGTAGTTGAGCAGTTTTATTGAACTTAGAAAAATTGGCTAAGTATAAGAAAGTAGAGTGAGGAACCGACTTTGAGAATTATTATAAAAATATCGGCTGAACAGTTTAGTGAAATTCTTTCTTCTAAGGCTAGATAGAACCTCATAGATTATCTAGATAATAAATTCGGGAATTTTATAAGCCATTAAGAATTTTATATTTAGAGCCGAAGTTAGACCTTTTTCGGTTCTTCCGGAAAATTTAAACATAAGAAAAATGTCCGTTTCGCACCTAATAAAATTCTAAGAGTTAGGATATATTTTAGAACTCCAAATAGGAGTTTGGACATGAATTTTAGGGTCTTCGAGAAAATCAGAATGAAGGGTAAAATGGTCATTTTACCCTACAACTAACAATGTAGCTAGTACGTCTTCATAATTATTTAATCTCAGAAGTCTTAGACTTCTATCTACGTGAAAGTGTGCTAATACACTTATCGCCTTTAACAGGCAACTGAGTGGGTACAGTTACAGAGCAAGTGATTACTAAAGAGTCGAGCATTATAACAGGTAAGTCCTTTGGGCTTACTTAGCTGACTGCTAAATATGAGTATGAATGATGATGGTGGTGTGTGATTGACATGTTAGAGAGATAGGTTGTGATATATAAATACCGACCTGTATTTTGGCCTAAGAGTAACGGGCGGTGGCATTCCGCTCAGTAGCTCGCCGGGCGCTGGGGGTTTCTTTCGGGACTAGTCCACACATGGTTTGTAGTGACGCTACCAAAGGAAGTCAGCTATACCTACACCAGTTGGATAGGGAACGGAGGCGAGAACTAAAAATAGTTCTCGTGCCACAACTTAAATTGAATAATGTGAATCACTTAAAGAACAGATAATAATTTGTTGAGTGCCAGCATGTTGTTTGTTTATTTTTTTGTTTCTGCTTGTGTTTGTGCTGTTGTCATTTTGCTTATATTTGGTTAGTTAGCTAACGGTTGATATATTGTTTAGATTTGACACAGGTTAGAGCAGATGCCGAGTGATCCAGATGGTAGTGGTCAGCCGGGGTGTCGTACTTTAGGACTTTTTGCAGTTTTTGCATTCGTGGGTCTTTCTGTTGAACATTGTTTCCTTCCGTACCTTGATATATTGCTTTTCCGGCTGTAGTTGATCTGGTCACATTCATGCATTGATAAAAACTATTTTATGATTTTTAGCTTTTCCTTATCGGTGCCTTGTTGTAAGATCATGTTAAGTTGTTGTCAAACTAAGGTCGGGACCCACTGTGCGGTCCTAACCAGTAACTCCCTAAGTTGTAAAATTTTGGGGTGTTACCGGACACCTACTTGACTCGAGTTGCAGATACAAAGGGAGACAATCCAACTAAACGATTTATACTAATAAAAATGGTACACATTTATAACTTAAATCACATAGCTAGTTAGCTACATTTTTCCATAGAGTACATGATTGTGGATAACATTATGGTATTAAATATGGTCAAATAATTTATAAGGTTAGTTAAACATTGTTTGTCTTTAGCTATTTGACTAGTAAAGATTATAATCCCTCGGTTTTATATAATACTTATTTCACGCATTTTAAGTAAATTATAAAATATATTACATTTTTGTTTACTATATAGTTTTGATATTTTGTAGCAACTCGTGACTAATTAATAACCCACCAGTTATTGTAAGGATAATATAGACGTAAATCGCCATCTAGGCCTTGATAAACCCGGATTCGAATCAGACCTTTTAAATCACTTTTTTTGAATGGATCAATTTTGACCTAAGGTTTGTCCATGCGGATCATGCCCATTCTAGTTAGACCGGAAGGTCGCAAATTTAAGGGGGTGTATTCAATCTAAACTTTTAAAGATTTTGACGGATTCTTAATAATTATAGGATTTGCAAATTCTATGGATATTTAAATTCTATATAGAGTCAATACAGATTTTGTGAAAGTCTTATGTGTTGGGGGAAGATTTTTATGGAGTTTAGATATGTATAAAAGTAATGAAGAATCCTACAAAATCAATGAAATAATAGTTTCTTTTAAAATCCACAAACTTTTAAATACATAGAAATTTTATGAAAAATTTTAAATCCTAATTGAATACCTAAAGATTTATATGGACTTTTAAAAATCTATATTCAATACCCATAAACTTTTAAATTTCAAAAAATTACTATAAACTCTTAATTGAATACACCCCATTAGTTTATTTTTGTAAAACTTAGTAAATATAATTACGAACAACAAAGTGGTCATGCTGACTCTCTGGCCCGGATAGGCCTGACCCTTGCTTTCCGACTCACTCAGAGATGAGGTTGTTGTTCATATCCACCGTTTATCTACGCGGTTGGACCGGTCCAACTTTACCTCGATCTATTGCTAGCTAATTGAACAAGATTTTGTTGGAAAAATAAGTCTTTAATTTGTTAAATTATAAAAACTTACCATTTTTAAAATAAAAATACTATTCAATACCTTTACCCTTATCATCTATCCAATAAACTTTATCATTATAAATTGACCATTCTAAAACTTATTACTAAAATAACCACTAAACCAATATAATCAACTAATATTCCAACTATTGTAAACTGTAACTACAAGTAAACTTTCATTTCAACTTAAATTTCGAACACAGAAGCCCATCGAGAAGACTTTCAGCTTTGCTACCTCAAAATAAAAATATAAAATTACTGTCTCTCTTCAAGGTGGATAAGCTCGACACGTATTACACTATAAATTCAATAATTAAGACAACTTAACTTTTGATTGTTTGACCATTTTTGTTCATGGATGTTGCATGCTTTCGTTGAATCTTGTTTTATTAGGTGGTTTGTACATGCATTCATCTCTTCAAAATTTCAGAAAGCTACTAAATATATATATTTTTAATACTATTAATACAGATTAAAATATTAAATCTAAATATAAAGTCTTTCCTAAAAAATATTAATATTTTCCCTTTTTAAAAAAGCCGACGTCATTTATTTAATGTTTATTTTAGTGGGGAGACTATTGACACGCGCGGAAACTCGCTGCCGCTTTACCCAACTCCCTTGGAATCTGACCTTTCTGTCCAATTACTAAAATACCCCCAACCATGGTTAAATTTCAACCCGATGCCCTCCTCTGGTTGCAATCTATAAATTACCCTTTCCTTCTCCATTGCCACCTTACTTACCTTTCCTTTCAATTTCTTTCCTCTAACTGAATATCCAAGAAGATGAGTTGCAATGGATGTCGAGTTCTTCGAAAAGGATGCAGCGATACCTGCGTTCTTCGTCCATGTCTTCAATGGATTCAGTCACCTGAAGCTCAAGGCCACGCTACCGTCTTCGTTGCCAAGTTCTTCGGCCGAGCTGGACTCATGACTTTCATTTCCAACGTTCCTGATACTCAACGCCCTGGTAATTAACAAACCGACATTAATCGATTTCCTTCCGGGTTTTAAATCTGAAGCGTTTTAACAAATGCTCTGTTTTTCAACAGCTTTGTTTCAATCTCTGTTGTACGAAGCTTGTGGACGGACTGTAAATCCGGTGAGCGGTGCCGTTGGACTTTTATGGACGGGGAATTGGCGAGTTTGTCAAGTTGCTGTGGAGACTGTTCTTCGAGGCGGTATTCTTCGGCCTGTACCGGAGTTTCTTAACGGAATTGGACATTCAATACCGAATTCCGATGAGGATCCGAAATCCTGCTCAGATTCTCCTTCGAATCGTCGGAACCCGGATCATCGGTCTTCGATTCACTTGGATCTGCGCCTTACTAAGCCGGAATTTCCAGTAGTGACTCCGGTGATGCGGCGGGCCACGACTCCTTCAGAAGAGTCAGGAACGACGACGATTAGCTTTGAAAGTGGATCAACCGGCGCCGGACTTTGCTTTGCACGGCCGTTACCGGAACCGGAGCCTCAGCTGTTGAACTTGTTCGTCTAAAGACTCAATCTTTTTTCTTTTTAATTTTGGTTCCCTCTCCTTTGTTAATGGTAGTGAAGACGGTTAGTTTGATTAGGAGAGGTTTTTTTTAATCGGGTTATTCGGTTGGATCGGGTCGGATATCGGTGATAATTTTGGAAATTCACCAGGTACAGATTCCTTGTTCCCCTTTAAAAATGTTTAATTAATTGTGGAAAAGGAAAATTGAAAGTTTTGTTGGTGGGTAACCGTTGATTTTGTGATGGATCACTGTAATTACGTGATCATTTGTTAATAAATCACATTTTAATTTATACGTCCGTACTTACGTGCATTTCTTTTGCGTGAATAATGGTGTAGTTATTATACAAATCTCATTAAATTATTAAAATATATTTTAATTTAATAAATATTATATCTTTATCCAAAAAATAAGTATGGACCAACCACTTCGTTAGTTGATATTCCGTAACACGGAATATACTCATTACTCTAATTATAATATAATATAGTTTATTAAATATTAATCATTTTCTTTTTGAGTTATTATAATTTAAGGTTGAAAAATGTGTATTGTCTACAAGTCGATCTGCATTGAAGCGATGAGATCGAATCATAGTGGCCGCATTTCTTGACCTATAACTATCTTTTGTTTATCATTATTTCCATACATTTATGTGGCTTAAAATATGACATTTTATAAATATAAAGTTTGAATATATTGTAGGCTTTTCTGACCAAAATAATAAATAATTCCATTGTATACGTTACTAGTACAATTTGAAGTTTGAATATAACTATCGGCTTCCTCTGACTAAAATTGTAGAACGGGGTCGTGTGCATACGAACGCACATACGAATTAGGTCAAAGCCCAACACATAAATTCGGCGAGATTTCATTCTAAAGCCAATTGGATATAGGAGGAGTAGTTCACCGACCTTATATACTAGGCTCGGAGTGTCCTTATCTTTCGATGTGGGATCTTATTATCTCCAACATGCCCCCGCAAGTGCAACTAGAGGATATAAACCGAGTTGCACTTGTCCACAGATTAGGATCGCGAGCTGAATTGAGGCTAAACGCTCTGATACCATGTCAAATTCCGATATGGACGGACAGGTAGAGCGGAAGTCGTGTGCATACGAGCGCACATGCGCATTAGGCCCAAACCCAACACATAGACCCAGCGAGGTTCCATCCTAAAACCAAATAGCTATAAGAGGAGTAGCACACCGACCTTATATACAAGATTCGGAGTGTCTTAATCTTTCGACGTAAGACCTTATTATCTCCAACATTTATCCTAATAAGTCCCATAGATTATATAAGCTACATGCAGCGAAGAACAAAACGTAGCTTGGACAAGGCTAACCATTTTGTTTGATAAAAAGAAAAGAATTATGTGCACTTATAAGATGAGGAAATATTGGTAGCACTAAGAAGGTTCCGGTCCTTCCGATGTAACGTAAGCATACACATTTCGTATTGGTGCATCATCAACGTCCCACCTTTCGGCCAACATATTTTAATTTCAGATATTATTACGTCACTGCCCCAACATTATTATTATTTATTTTTCAGATTTCATTTACAGGCTTAATATTAGTGACGGCTCTTCATATTCCCTAAGAGCCATCCAAACAACACCCCCAAACTCCCGGGAGTCTAGAAAGCCAAACCTCCTTAATTTTGATCATGACATTCCAACTCAGACTCACTTATTAGGGACGTGTTTGTTTTCTTTATAGATTCAAGAGTCACATATAAACTCTTGTCATTAGTTCATACGTTATTCGAATAGTTAAGATTATTTTGATTCACATTACTATTTTTATAAATAAAAAAATTAACCATAAAAATTAATTTAACAAACTAGATTCATTTTCAGTCATTTTCTAAAATTGTAACCAAACAGACCGTAAAATTGTTGAAAGATTATGATCTTGTAATACAGCGAAAGAGTTATCTTTATATGAATTTTCCGTATAAACACACCATTTTATTAAAATAAATAAGTTCAAATATGTATAGTTCAAAACATTAGATTTGTATATATGTATGAAGAAAACAAAATTAAAAAAAAAAAAAGAGAGGATAAATTGGATGATGTATATAAGCATGCTCGATTCTAGGTTTGAAAAGGCAACCACAAAACCCTAAAAATAATAATAATTTAGGGAATCCAAATGAAGTGGAGAAAGAGGCCTTTGATTGGATTTGAAGGGCATAGAAATGGCCCACATTTATTAGGTACCAATTTGAGCCTTCTTTTACAATTCAACGTACCATCCTCCTCTTCCATTTTCTCTTATCTTATCAACACAACTTGACTCCTTTTCAACTACTTTAGAATACATCTTACAACCTTGTCCTTATGACAAGGTATCGTAATAAATCGGATGATAAATGAATGATCTTGACCGACTTTCGATCTATAATTTCAAACCGTCCATTGGATGATATTCTAAACCGTATTCTATACATGGAAGAAACATTAGAATATGACATAATTATAAATCTACCATTTTATCTGGGTGAATATGAGTCGAATGAGTGGTGAATGATGGATGGATGAAAGTTTTACCTAATCTACCACCACTTGCTTCACATCTCACAGATGTTCGTCCACTTGACTCTTAACGTATTTTCATCCAATTTCGTTAGATCGAATATTTGTCCGAGTATATGAAAAATTGTCATTCTGATTTTAACATGCATCTCATTCTATTCTATAAGTCTTAACTACCATTTTAATAAACTGTCTACGGTAAATTCATTTTTTTTGGTAATGGCTACGGAAAGTCACTGAGACTTCCATAATATTTATTTAAAGGTTTCAAAAAAGCTAACACACAACCAATCGACGGGTCGCTACTCCGCGAACATCGTTTTTCAATAAATGAACAATAGAAATAGGATAATGCTGAATGGAAAAGAAACCTAATGGATAATGCAAGCAATGGATGCCAAATTCATTAAAAAAGGACTCTAAAAAAGGTTATTTAATACATTAAATAGTCAGAAAAGGTATCCAAATATAATAAACCATTAAAAACTAACTACTGGTAAAAACTGAAAAGATAGAATTGTAAAAATTAACATTTTTTACTTTGTATTATTCAAACTTTATCAAGCATGGTGGTATTATGTATTTAAGATGGGATAATAATAATAATAAATTAATAATAATAGACTAATAGTAATGATAATAATAATAATAACACATTATTTGTATCACTAACACATATAACTTATCATAGTCAATACAATAATTTTAATATAACACGTCATATTTTAATTTAAAGAGTAAATATAAAATTCAGAAATATTTTCTTTATAGAAATTAATACCCGGTCCTCAATGCTTGAGAAGTACTTATTTCATTTATTCTAACCAATAAAAACGGAGCAATTTTGGTAACTAGACTTTTTTGAAAAACTAGAGTAGTAAATAGGCTTTTTAATGTTTTAATTAAGTAAATATACCCTAATCTTTTGTATTTATTCTCAAATTATACCCACTATTCTATCAAGAGGTACATTTATTAAACACAAAACTAAAAAAAATCTAGTAAACCAAATTCTATCGTAAAAACGTCACATTATAAATGAGGCGTAGTAAAAAAAAGAATTAAAAATAGTTAATTATCATAAATGGATAACCCCACGTCTTTTTAAAAATTTATTTTTAATGAATATTGTGTCATAATTTTGGTCGTAATAAAATAATGATAGTTGGAATATATGATTATGGTTATCCACATCCTCTTCTTCCTCCATCTTTGGGGCTCAAAATGTCGTCTCGTGCCCCCACCAACCTTCATTTCGTCACCTTCCACTAATTCACTAATTTTTTAATTTTTTAATTACTTAATTATCATTAATCCTTATTTAAATATGAACCACACTTTACAGATAAATCAAACACTTGGTCGAGTATCACGGACTCTCCTTGCTCTACTTACCCACTGAGGTCCCTTCGGTTAACCGAGCACACTCTAAGACAATTTGTATTTGCATTTATAAACTTTATCAATAAGATAATATGAAATCACAGGTCTGTTTGGGAGAAGTGTTTTAATATGCTCGCGAGAAGTAAAGGATAATTGATCGAAATCTGAAGGCAGAAAAGAAGAGTTTGGATCTAAGGTTTACACCTAGCCCCTAGGGGCCGTACTCTGTTCTTCTTTCCACAATCTTGTTCCCATTGTTTTTCTCCTTGTTTTGCTTGTTTGACGCTTCCGTTGGTGTTTCTTCTAGATTGGCTCGTAGTGATCGAAATTCTCTTTTGATGTTTGCATGTTCCGGCATTTCCTTCCATTACCCGGTGTGTCATCTAATTCATCAAACCACTTTCCTTTATAAAAAAAAAGTTATTATAGCTCCGATAGTTTCCTCTGTATAACTTATAAAATGATAATAATATTAGGTTTCATAAGCTAACATTATCTCTAATAAACTTGGACTCTCGTACATTCATTACATAATGTTTCTCCCCATAATCTTTATAAGATTTCGTACACTCCTCCACAATTAGGGTTGTGCAAACAATCCACACCAGACTGTTTTCATTGCTATATGAAACTGTCCATGAACCGCACCGCGGTGAACTCGAACAATCCGGACCATGCTCATTTTAAAAAAAATATCTATTTAGGGGTTAAATACAACCGGTTCCAAATTAAATAATCCGACCAAACCGCATCCACGTCCTTTCCAACACAAATGTTATAAGGGTAAACAATCCGTCTGGTCCAAAATATAATGGACCGGATCTGATAATTACGATACAGGGTCGGATTATAATTAACCACAAGAAATCATATATTCTATTTTGTTATCCAATCCAACTCGATCACTACACTATATTTTGTCCATAAATGTCATAAAACGTTGAAACCAAATGATAATGACAACGTCTCGCCGCATTAACAAGTGAACCCCACGTTCAACGTAGCTATAATACCTCTTAATCACATCGTGGAGCCACTAAACTCATTTTTAATTACTATCACTTACCACAAAAACACAAAAATTTATATACTTATGTGTCTACGTAACACCTTAGCTTTACCTAAATTCAAACGGTTATATATACTTGTACGTTACCATGCAACTTTTGTACCTTAATTCTATCATTTCAAGTCATTATAACGATGGATATGTGTGTGAACCACATTAACCGACTTTTGACATGTAGGAAACCATATTATATATTTTTTTATTATTTATTTTAATTGGCTGTATTAATTGCAGGCCATATATGACATATATTGAAGGATGAGAGAGTGGTCCATTTTTGTGATATGAGGGTTCAATAACACTATGCTCGTATCTATTTTTTGATTTTTGTATGTCATTTGTCTGCTTTGTTCAAATTTAAATATTAATATAATATTTTTTTTTATAAATGATTTGAAATGACAATTTATACATACATTTACTTAAACTTAAAATTTTAAAGATATTTATTGATATTTTTTAAAAACTTTTATATTATCACAAAAATTATATGGATTTATTCTTATTATGAAACATGTGAATTAGTACTTGATGCTTCAAAAAGCTCGCCTAATCAATGCTTTTGGCTATTTTATCCGGAATAATCTTGTATTTCTTCTGCTGCTGTAAAAGAAGATGCCAGACAAATTTTGTTCTAAAGGCAAAAGTTTTCTCTCTTTGAGGGGTTTTTGAAAGATCATAAGTTTAATTTTTAGTTTTATTGAGATCGAAGAAGACAATCTTAAACTCATCAACTCGATCACACAAGGTTGGAAACCATACTGGGAGATGGCCATGATTATCTCGGATATCTCCTTCATGATCTCGGGCTTCAATGACTTTAGTGTGCACCATGTTTTTAGGGACATCAACGTTATTGCAGAAAGACTCGCGTGACTTGCACGCTCCTCGGACGCAAATGACGAGCTCTTTCTACAAGAATTTGAATACCTCATTCGAAATGATGCCTTAAAACGGACGATTTTTAGAAACTAACTCCATTTTCCTACCCTTGTGTCAAAAAAGAAAAGAATAATTGTTAGTAGAAAGTGTTTAATTTGTTGAGTAATGAGGAAAATGAAAAGAAGGGGAACATATATGATATATTGATATGTGTCACTTTCACCTGTTGTACTACACTCTACTTGCTCATCAATGAGCTGTGGGGTCTACAGCCTTTAATTCTTCGATATTGGTAAGAAATTAATTAATAAATTTTTATTTATGAATTAAATAAGTTTTATTTATTCATCATTATCTAATAGTTGAACCGCAACAATTCTAAGAAAGAATTCCCTGAATAAATATTTTAATAATAAAAATTGGTAAGATAATCCATAACCTATCAGATTGGAAAAAAAAATTTATTTAATTTAAAAAAATGATATTTTTTTTTTGATAAAGGAAAGCGGTTCGATCTCATAGGCGGCGTGCTGACTATTGGATCGAAAGACCGATAAGAATCGGCAGACGGACAAACCGTCATGAATGACCACAAAAAAGAGAAAAAGAAGACACAAAAATACATCATAAAAAACCCGAAAACATGGACGTCTCCAGGGGAAAGCAACATGATTCAGTCAGCCGGAAGTAACGAGCATGAACGTTCATCTTCGAAGGAACTACACAGGAGGAAGTCTGGGGAACAACTGTGGACACCTCAGAATTGGACTGCAATAGAGCCGTCAGGAGTCGATCACACATCAACGCCCCCTTCTCGACAAACGCTCGAACCTCCACCAAAGATAATATCAAAACAGAGAAGACGGTACTGCAGCACACGGTATGTTATCAACAAATATATTGCTATTTTGAAGTTGAAAAACGTAGCTTGTAGCTTTCGAATATGGCTAAAGGGCATGAAGAAGAGGAGTAGAAAGAGAGGCTCAATGGGTAGTCGAAAGGGAGATGAATAAAAAAGGTTCAACAAGTAATTCATATGGATTGGTCCAATATTATAGTAACAACATTTAGTATAATTTGATGATGATTTGGGTATTCGTAAGTTGGTTCTATAATTGAACCTATTCCAAACAAGCAACCCTTCATAATTGATGCATTTTCAAAACAATATATATTGTATAACAATAGCATCAGGTGAACAAGACATAAAAAACTTGATGAATAAAGTAATCTTTGCATACATTATGTTACCTAAAGATTACAGTGGGTCAAATATAACGTGAGGGTACATCACACGTCCGAACGTATATGTGTTGGGTCTAAATTCAACACATAAACTCAATGAGGTTTCATTTTATACAATAAAATTTACGGTGGATTAGTTATGACTCGGGGATCCATTACACGTCTGAGTGAGGTTCATCTAAAACCAATTAAAAGTATGAGAAGTAACTCATTAATCTTATATACTAGACCCGTTATCTCTTTTATTATCGATGTATATCCACATTTACTCATTAGAGTTAGTCAAGGATCAAGGGAAATTTGACCCTCTTGCTTAGGAATTCGGGGGTTGACGTCGTCTTTGGATCTGATTGGGTTTTACTGTTCGGGTAGTAGCGTAGGATTGAGGGGAGCAAAGATGCCCCGATACCAACCATATAGAACTCATCCATTTTAATTATTTGTTATCTCTTTGAACTTTTATCATTTGACGTTGTCTATTATTTAGATGTTAATTGCCAAATATTATTTTTAGAGTTTCGTTACAAATTTATCCATCATTTTCTATTGTGTTTGTTAAATAATTTGTTCTCATATTCTACAACACAACTTGTATCATACAATACAATAGAACAACAACAAAACGCCCGGAAACAAATCAAATAACAAAAGTGAAAATTTTGACGGATCTAATATGCCGTGGGAGTCTATCGTATATCTGAGCATATATATGCATTGAACCTAAGTCCAAAGTCCAACATGTTTCATTCTAACATCAATTGATAATAAGGGAAGTATTCCATTAAACTAGAATAAGAGTACTATAAATAAAATAGACAAAAATAATATGAGAAAACATTGCACGTCAAGGTTGAAAGAATTATACACAACGTTTATGAATAACTACATAACCAATTTTATAAGACTGATGAGAACAATCACCTACAATCAATTGAGCTATGATTCAATTGGTTGAACTTATGTGTTGGACTTTTAAAAAACCGCTAGTAATAATAACTAAGGGTCCGTTTGGTTCCAACTCCGAAAACGGAAACGAAATGGAAACGAATTTAGTCCATATGTATATCCATATTCATGAAATTCTATGGAATCATTCCTTGTGTTTACGTGCAAAATGCACTTGTCTACCCATATTTTATTATCCTATAGGGTATCAAAAGTAATCAAATTCAACTTCAATTACTTCAAATCACAAGGAATGATTCCAACAACTTTTATGAATAAGGGTATACATATGGACTACATTCATTTCCATTCCGTTTCCGATTCCGGAGTTCAAACCAAACGGGCCCTAAAACTTGTACACTTAGGTGTAATACCTTGTCACATTTGTTTTTTTTAACTATATTGTAATATAAAGTCACTATTCAAAAGCCTCCAGTAACTATATTAATGATGCTTCGATCACAATTATTTAATTAGGTTATAGTGTTTCTAAAAACACATTTAACCAAACAAAGATTAGATAATATTCATAAATATGGTGATAATTGATTAAAACATATGATAATAAATAGACTTTTTAGTCTTTGAAGGGGCAGTGGATCGAGTGTTATGTGTGGATGCTACATCAGCAAGGGACCAAACTAATGCAGAAAATATCATAAAACATAATATATATATTCATATCATAGAGTAATTATTATTAGAATATAAGCTTACGTATATATTTAACATATTGTCATTATTTAACCAAATCTATCCTACATTACTCCTACAATTCTCCACGTCTAACCCAAGGATTTATTATATTTTGGATATATAAATATTTAATTCATTTTTCCAATATTTCGAAGACCTCTCTTAATTACATTCGATTGTAACACAAAATATTAAACTAATGAAAAATAGACCTTTAGGTCGTAACATTTCTAAACTATATATATGAGTGCAAGATTTTGGTTGAATTAATATTATTAATCTTTTTAAATACTTAATTTACAAAAAA
>BSUD01000184.1:71588-124816 GCA_033239045.1 Fagopyrum esculentum
GACTCAAATTTGGACTATATATATAGATAACACTTTTTTAAAAAGAAAATTGTGAAATTAACAACTAATCGACAAATAAATTCCAATTACGTCATCTCTTTAAAAAATAAAAATCCACTTATGAATATATTTAATTAATAATCGAGATGAGACTTTCTGACGTCATCTTAATATTGCTGACAATATAAATTTAATAAATTAATATTGACATAAATAGATGTTAAACACAGTAAGATATTGGATTATGCAATTGAGCATATTAGAGTAGTTGTAAAGTGGATTGCATAATGAAAGGCCCATTGTATACGCCAAGGGATCAAATAGGCAAATGGCAATGCCCTTTCTTCTTTTTCTTTAATATTTATCTCCACAATCACAAATCCTTTAAATGCCCTTTCAAATAACTTACGTCCTCAAAATTATAATTATAATAATTAACCATCAAGTTTCACTAGGTTAGTCATATATAATTGATAGTATTATTGACTTATACTGACCAAAAATAAATCTGTTTATACATAATTAAAAATAGAGAAAATTATCTAAACAATACCACATCTTTTGATCTGACTAAACTTTAATATCCCATTCTTTTAACTATCAGAACGGTATCTCATCTACTGACCCCAACCAAAGATTAATACATAGGTTACTGTTCATCCGTTAACTTAACAGATTTATGTAAAATTTGAGG
Organism: Fagopyrum esculentum; assembly: GCA_033239045.1. Taxonomy (NCBI): domain Eukaryota; kingdom Viridiplantae; phylum Streptophyta; class Magnoliopsida; order Caryophyllales; family Polygonaceae; genus Fagopyrum; species Fagopyrum esculentum. Next base: position 72,283 of record BSUD01000184.1, read on the forward strand.
GGCAACATTGTCCAATCCACGTAAACCCTAATTCCCAAATTTTCACACCCCTTTCTCTCTCAAATATCCCCTTCCCCTACCTTCAAATTCCAGACTCCTCATCCAATCAACCGTAGATCGATCGCTGAAGGCGAGCAAGATCGTACTCCAACCGGAGAGTAAAACCAAAACTCCGACGAAGAAAGCTCCTAAAATCCCGACTCTTAATACTCACCATCCGACCGTCTAAGATTGTACTCATGATACACAATAAGATTGTTCTCATGGGAACCGCTTATATATATATATATATACCTCTTTCTGAAATCTAGTTACAAGTTTGGAAAATATAACTAGTTATGATTAGTATATATACTTAGTAACATTCTATTTATTATTTATCTCTCTTTTCATTGCTGTGATATATTATTTTACAAATATATTAACAATATTTTTCTAATCTAATCATATACAACAAATACTATATTTATATCATTATCATTATCATTATTATTATTTTTTATTATTTATTTACATGAAATTGGTGGGAAGCCTCGTAATGAACATTATTTCTTTCTTATATTATATTATTACTAAATCACAAAAAATATTGGTTACATAACTTACATTTAGTTAATTAATAAAAAAATTAAGCAATAAAATTCAGCATATATGTACAATGATTATATTCTATGCATGGTAGCTATTAGTCTATTATCCAGGAATTTAGTGTTGGGCTTCTTGCTAGCCCATTCATATTGTCCATAATGGGCTTCTTCGGCCCATGGGAAGCCCATTTAATACTAGATGTGATTCTTATCCAACATTTAAAAAAAAAAAGATGTTAGATAAAAATTAGGAAAAATAACTCAAAATAATACCAACTATCAACATTGAACCAAAAATAATACGAACTTTGAAAATTACTAGGAGCGATAAAAACTATCAATGTATTTACCAATAATAATACGTCATACTTTTCCGGCAAAAACTCTAGCTCCAGCGATGATGTGGCAGCCGAAATGTTACATGTCATCAAATAAATGAATTAAATGTGTGATGTGGATTCTATTTTTAAAAAAATCAATTTAATAATATTTAAATTTTTAAAAATAAAAAATTTAATATTTTTAAAATTTTAAATAATAATTTTTTAAAAAAAATTTGTACAAATTTTTTTTTAAAATATTTTTTGTAAAAAAAAATTTAAAATAAAGTTTGAACATTTTTTTAAACAGGTTTGTAAAAAAATTTAAAAATATTTTTGTAGTAATAAAAAAATTTGTTAAATTAAATTCGAATTTTTTTTAAAAAAAAAAAAGTTTTACAAAAAATTTGGAAAAACAATTCTTTAGCGATTAGATTACAAGATTAAAAAAAAATTTCGAATATTTTTTTTACAAATTATTTTTGAAAAATTAAAATTTTCATTTTATACAAAAATCTGAAAATAAATTTGATTAAAAAAATATTGCAAAAAATATTATATTTTTTGGACAAATAAATATTATTACATTTTTTTACAAATCTATTTAAAAAAATTTCAAACTTTATTTTTTAAAAATAAATATTCCAAAATTTTTTAAAAAAAAATATTATTTAAAATTTTAAAATAATATGTTTTATTTTTAATATTTTTAATATTATTAAATTGTTTTTCAAAAATAAAATCCACATTCCACATCACACATTTAACCCATTTATTCGATGACATGTAACATTCCGACTGCCACGTCATCGCCGGAGCTAAGTTTTTTGCCGGAAAATATATGCTTATTATTTTTGGTAAATACATTGATAGTTTGTATCGCTCCTAGTAATTTTCAAAGTTCGTATTATTTTCGGTTCAACGTTGGTAGTTGGTATTATTTTGGGTTATTTTTCCTAAAAATTAATATGTGAATTAGATAGAATTTATTTATAATGGTATAAGTTATATGTATTTTACCGTGTTGTCTATACGTTTATATTTTATAAACTAAGTTTTACGATTATTAAATTTTACATGGTATCAGAGCCTACGATTTTTATACACGTTTTTGTCTAAACAAACCCTAAAACACAAACTCTAGTTGCGCCGGCGGCGGCTATCATGTCAACCTACAGGCGCCCTAGAGCCGACTCTACTTGTGTGTTCTTATCGCCAACCTAAATCTATAGCGCCCTAGTATGTCACATTATTGTGCTATTATTGTCAACCTAATGGTCTCAAAGAAGGGAAGAAGGTCCATCAACTCTTCATTTCATCCCTTCATATCAATGCCCTAGGTCCGAACCCACCGGCGTGCTATTATTGCCAACAGAAGAAAAAGAAAAGAAAGGAGATTTATCAAGTTCTTATATATTTCGCACCAACAACAATTTTCGCTTAAAATTTAGTGCCTTCAAATACAAGCAAAGAGCGTTAAAAATACAAAAAAAACTTCATGTTTCTACTAAAGTTTGAAGTTTTGAACGGGGAATATTAGAGATGGAACTGAAGTTAGGTTAAAGTATTATGTACTTTACGTTTTATGTTATATAAATGATAGCAAGTTAATAGAGAAAATAATATTTACGATCACTTAATTCTACACTTCCTTCATCGACCGACGTTTTCTATTGACTTGTACATTTTCCTTTTTCTTGGTACCTATATGTTTCCGTATTTTTACAATGTACTTTTTATAATTTTTAAATTTATTTTCATTTATTATGCTTTTTTATTGACCGACAATCCTTATGTCGATTATCTTCGGTCTTTAGATGCATTAGTGAGTCAAAGACTCTATCACATGCATAAAATTGCTTTTTATTATAATAAAAAAAACATTATGTAAAAACAATTTTGTAGATGAACAAGTCAACACAATTCGATCTTGTTCTCTTTGTCACAAACTGAGACATGCATGATTCTCGTAAAATTAATTTATTTAGATATAGTTGTTTGACCTAATGAGCTTATCATGAATTTGTTATTTGTTTGTCAAAACTAGATTCTCCCTTGAAGGAATTCAAGCAACAAAATGTTAGAATTAGGTGAAGCACAAAAAACTACAATTTAAATTTAAAATTAAGCCTATGTCAACTTATCTCTGCTTCTGTCGATGTGCATGAGACATGGTTGGACCATAGTTGCTGACATTTGTAAAATTGTTAATTTACTTATTAAATTGAATTATATTACAATAAAATTAACTATAGTATTTATAAAATAAGTCTTGTTTTAACCTGCTTTAAATACTTTAAGCGCCCGTTTGTTTGCAATTCCGAAAACGGAAACGGAATGGAAACGAATTTAGTCTATTTCTATATCCTTATTCATGAAATTGTATGGAATCATTCGTTATTGTTTAAGTTAAAATGCACTTGATTCCCCACATTTTGTTACCCTATATGTATCAAAAGTAATCAAGCTCTACTCCAATTATTTCAAACCATAAAGGAATGATTCCAAAAACTTTCATGCATGAATAAGGATATACGTATGGACTAGATTCGTTTCCATTCCGTTACCGATTTCGCAGTTAAAACCAAACTGGCCTTAAGTATCTAAAATAAATATGTGATTTTTGTAAGAAAAATATAAATACAACTAATCTTTATATTTTGAAAAATACTCTAAGTTGAGCATGATTTTGTGTAATTTATCTTTTATATTTTATAGCTACAAAATAGTTGAAGTTTTTCGCTCTGTCCTTAAAATATCGCCTTGCAATTTTATTATTCTATTCGAATGTAGTTTGTTTTGTTTTCAATTGTCTATGGGTTTTGAATATATTCACGGTTCACTTTATACAACCTTTGAATTTCAAGTATGCGTACAATCTTGTTCGAGATATTTTTTTCAACGAACTTTTTGATGTTGATTGATGGGTAGTCGAAAAACATACATGTGTTTCGACAAGAGTCTTCCTAAATCCTAAACATAAAAAACTGTAATGAGAATTGATACGCATTCATCTTGTTGCGTTTAATACTTGTAGGTTTTTAACACTCGATGTCGTTGTGGTGGAGACACCATGCAAACTTTGTAAAAAAGATCGAATTGTGTTAAATAAGGGTATATTTACTGAATGAGTTTATGATATAAGTACTCTTAATATAGTAATAATGGTAAAACCGTGACTTTTGGGAGATCTAATATTATGAAGTAGGGAGTCAAACCGTAACTTTTGCTAAAAGATCTCTCCACTTAACAACAATTAAGCAAGACAAGAAACACTGCAACTATTTAGCAGAAGCATTTCAGTTGCATTAATATAATGAATTAAACAAAAGAAAAATGATAAGATGGTAAACAAGTAGATCTAAAATTCGACAGAAGTGGAATGTCCTTTTGTCCTCGAACTCGAAAGAATTCATTTGTCATTATATTTTCTGGATTCTTTGTGGAAAAGGTACTTCCTATGAATCATATACTGTCGTGTTATTAACAAGGCATCTCACAAATCACATGCTAATCTTCATTATATATAATTAACCGCATCTTCCTTTAATTTCTTTTAATATTGTACGGCAATGAATTAGACTGAATCATGTATTTCAGACTCTCCGGGATAAGACATTCTTTCGGATGAGATCTTTTACCCGAGGAGTGTGGTTGATAACGAAAACTTCGGGGAGTTGTGTCCCAATTTTACGAGCTGATCGGTAACACCGTCGACTTCCCTGAAGACATTAGATGTGATGTTAGAAATATCCGAGATAATAAGGTCAATTTTCATGGAGGTTTCCAAATTTGTTTAATGAAATTGATAGTTGTAAGGTTATCCTTTTCAATTTCAAATTTGTAAATTTTCAAATCACATGCTTTGATTAGACCTTTTCGTAGTACACATGTTTCATCATAGAGGACCGATATGTTTTCATATTGTCCATAGACAAGGGTAATGGTCAATGCATGTTGGTCTCTAAAGATAAATATGAAGGTTGATTCTTCTGATCCAAGTTTTGAACCATCAAAATTTAGTTTGATAAATTCATTTTCGGGTTTAGTCCACTAGATCTTCCGAGTTTTCCTACTGTTTAAGGTTTGTTTGATTTTCTTTGGTTCTTACTCTTGTTCACTTCTTGTCGATCAATCCTTTATTTGAGTTTGTACCGCTATATTAACGCTTTGTGGTTTCTTGTTACTAAAGATGCTTTGGTTTCTAAAGAACCAAATATTTTACCACATAATAGCCAGTTGTACTAGTGCTTTATCATTTATTGTATACCTTAGAAGAGTCGTCGTGTTGGAAAAATTCCGGTTGTGTTGCTTACCAGTTGGAGTTCATAGCTTGCAATTCAGTTTTTGGGTATCCCATTTATTTCCAATTATGTAATTGCTAAGTGTTTCATCCTCATCAATAACAATGTTGTTCTTAAGTAGTTTTATGAGTGGTTGATCCGATACCCATTGATTTATCTAGAACAAATTGTATTGTCATCATCAATGTTCCATCCAAAACCTAACTAAAATTCAAGTCTAATGTTCATAAGTTTCTTCCATTGCCAAGAGGTATTTTTTGCAGTTTTGTAGTTCCATAATTAAGGAACTTTTAAGATGTTTTTTGCTTACGAATTAACCCATATATTATAGGGTTCATCCATAGTTTTTCACAATAGTTTCATTAGTAGAACGTGACTCATGTCCTATGCTTTCCTTATACCTACTCCACCTCTCTACGTAGGCTTATAAATTTTATCCCAACTGATAAGGAAATGGTATTTAGGCACTTTGTTCTAAAAGTAAGTTCGGTATATTTTATCTAGTTCTCTATGGATACATGTTGGGAGCATGATGAAGTTTGGTTTACCAATAAGGTTTGTCTTGATTAGGGTTGTTCTTCCTTCTTGGGAAAGTGTAAAAGCCTTCCATTAGCTAATTGTTGGCTAGATTTTGTTATTACATCTTCAAACACACTTCTATTTACTCTACCATTGATAATTGGATATTCAAGTTATTTGTCAAAGCAGTTTGTACTTTGTAGTAGTTGCACCAATATTTATTCGGGCATGCCTTTTCACACTAGACCCAACATTTATTGTAGTTTGAAAGGCCGATTTGTGGAAGTTAACTTTTTCCCTTGAGATGTGGCAATATCCATTCAAGAGATCTAGTGCCTTAGTACTTACCATTATTGAGGCTTTGAAAAATATTATTATATCATCTACAAAGGAAAGAAATGGGATAGTCGATCCCCCTCTAGTTATTGAGAGCCCAATTATTTTCTTATTCCGTTTACTTTCTTTTTGGATGTTTTGCGTAAAACTTCCGCACCTAATTTAAATAACATAGGTGAAATCGGGTCTTTGTGACGTTGATGCGCTCTTCGTTAGTTGAACGCGAGGATCCACCGGTGTTGTTCCTTCCGACCACTTCTTTTGATTTTTTTCGATTGATGGGATATGCCAAGCAAGGATCGTCCAGCCTCGCACATTTGATCTCCTTGGCTCGAGATCTTCTTTCCTCGGAATCTCACTTCGGAAATTGGATCTCCTTTGTCCTCCTAGCCTCGCACCGTAAGGACACCACTCGGCCTCTCACCTTGTGAGTTTCGAAACTTTGGCCTCTCACCTTAGTCTCTAGGTTTATTTTTCTTAAAGTGAAAACACAACTTTTGATTGAAAACTCAACTCTATTTCGTGTTCAAAAGGTTTTGGGAGAGGCCTTATATAGGTTGAAAATTCAGCACCTAACTCCCAACATTCAAGGCTTACAAGTTCAAGAGTTGTGACATTAAGCAAAGACAAACAAAGAGACTTTCACCACCTACTTTCTCCACCTACTTTTCCACCTACTTTTCTCCATCTACTTTCACATGATTAATACATTAATTCATGCATAATATATGAATAATATGAGGATGGTATGCTGCATGAAATATGTATTGAGTGGACGTGCATATGTTTTGTATAACCATCTTTTATGCCTTCATGCGTGATCTTGACTAAAAACCCACTCAAGTATAAACGCTGCTTCACTGTCGGGTCATTTTCTGATGTGATCCGGGATACCAATGCAAACGGCTTCACTTTAATTCGACCCTTCAGTATTTTGGTCATAACGAATGCTACGTTTATCCAATGAAGGTCCATAAATACTTGGAAAGCTGATTTAAATGTCTACAATATTGATGAAGATTACAAGTGCAGATTCGTCCAAGAGATGGGTTGTATATGCAGTTCTTTCAGCAGTCGGATTTATGGAAACAATGTGAAGAGTCCAAAACCAATGCCTCATTATGTGGATCTTTAAGGCTTATATTTTATTATGACTTTTGGCCTTGTTTTTGATCTTTTAGCTAGCCTTATTTTCCCTATTTAAAGGCTTGCTTGGTTCATAGAAAAATAAGTGAGAGTTGATAATATTTGGAAACCAATTTGGTTACTTGGTTTTTGGTGAGATGCCGAAACCTCCTCCTTGGAGAGATGCCGGGTGGGTTGTCTTTGTGAGATGCGAGGGCGAAGGCATTAGTTCTCAACTTCTCATAGGTGAGAGACTTGTAAGAGTTGATGCAAGTATTGTAGAGTGGATGGTGAGATGCTTGAAGCTCTAACAATACATGCCTTGTACTTTATTTTCAGTTATCACAAATCCAAAACACATGTGTATGTTTTCTTTAGTTTTTCGTTTGTCTTGCATCGTTGGATCCTTCGGTTGGGGCGCATCATTTTCACTCTCTTCCTCTTGGAGTCTCGACTTCTCATAAACTATAAAGCTGTAGATCTTAAAAATACCTTCGAAAGTAGTACTTGTAGGTCTTCTAAATCCAAACGCAGCTCCAAAATATGCATTTTACAGAGAGTGCGTAAATTTGACAGCTTAGCCGGATCCAACGGAATATGACTTAACTTGACCACGCTCGGAGTGAGTATTTTCGGCTTCTGTTGGGGCTCTCAAGGATCACATAATCCTCCCTCTCTTCAAAAGGATTCATCCTCGAATCCGTATCATCCAAGGGTGTGGAGAGTGTAGCAATAGGCGAAGGAGTTGAATCCGGTAGTGGAAGAGTGGGATTCAGTGGAGAAGTAGGCGGTGGTGGAGGCACCGGATCCGGTGGACGAGGAGGCGGGGCTGGTGGAGCAACCTTCGGTGGTGGAAGAGGCGGTGCTTTGTACTTCGATTTTCTTGCCTCTATTTCCACTCGGCTCGATTGAAAATAATCCGCGTCTTTCATCCATTTTCCGACTGCTCTACGTCGTCGATCTTCTTCTTCTTGTTTTCTAGCCTCCTTTTCTCGACGATGACGTCGGTCTTCTTCCTCTTGTTTACGAGCTTCCTCTTCACGGATACGGGCTTCTCTTCTCTTTCGTCGTCTTTGCAGTTCTTCATAGACGGCCTCGTAAAGATCATCTTCCATTTCACTCAAACGAAGATAACCATCGTCATACTCTTGAATAGCACATCGAACGTATTCTCCGTTTATTGTTCTTTTTTGATCGCGTCTTGACATTCCCGAACAATTCACAACTTAGGCTCGGATACCACTTGATGTGATCGAACTTGCACCGTTGGGATCTGATACCACTTGATGCGCTCTTCGTTAGTTGAACGCGAGGATCCACCGGTGTTGTTCCTTCCGACCACTTCTTTTGATTTTTTTCGATTGACGGGATATGCCAAGCAAGGATCGTTCAACCTCGCACCTTGGATCTCCTTGGATCGAGATCTTCTTTCCTCGGAATCTCACTTTGGAAATTTGATCTCCTTTGTCCTCCTAGCCTCGCACCGTAAGGACACCACTCGGCCTCTCACCTTGTGGGTTTCGAAACTTTGGCCTCTCACCTTATTCTCTAGGTTTGTTTTTCCCAAAGTGAAAACACAACTTTTGATGAAAACTCAACTCTATTTCGTGTTTAAAAGGTTTTGGGAGATGCCTTATATAGGTTGAAAATTCAGCACCTAAATCCCAACATTCAAGACTTACAAGTTCAAGAGTTGTGACATTAAGCAAAGACAAACAAAGGGACTTTCACCACCTACTTTCTCCATCTACTTTTCCACCTACTTTTCTCCACCTACTTTCACATGATTAATACATTAATTCACGCATAATATATGAATAATATGAGGATAGTATGCTGCATGAAATATGTATTGGGTGGACGTGCATATGTTTTGTATAACCATCTTTTATGCCTCCATGCGTGATCTTGGCTAAAAACCCACTCAAGTATAAACGCTGCTTCACTGTCGGGTCATTTTCGCCCTCATCCTCTTGGAGTCTCAACTTCTCATAAACTAGAAAGCTGTAGATCTTGAAAATACATTCGAAAGTAGTACTTGTAGGTCTTCTAACTCCAAACGCAGCTCCATATATAGGCATTTTACAGAGAGTGCATAAATTTGACAACTTAGCCGGATCCAGCAGAATATGACTTAACTTGACCACGCTCGGAGTGAGTATTTTCGACTTCATGTTGGGGCTCTCAAGGATCACATCAGACGTAGTTATCATCATCAAGCCACTTACTTGATGTTTAGCTTTCCAACTAGTCTATAATGGTTTGTTGAAGTTGGATTGTCGGTCTTTGGAATTAGTGTGATGAGGGCATGGTTGATTTGTATTAGGATTTTTCCCATACTTGAAAATTTTTACCCCACGGATAACATTTGATCCAATGATATTCCAATATTTTTGAAAGAAGCCGACATGCATTCCATCACTCCTCGGAGATTTGTCGCTCCCAATATTAAATACAACTTTTTAATATCCTCATTTGAGATTGTTGAGTTCCTTATTTTTCAGCTCGGTTATTTCGCTTGTGATTACTTCAAGATATTGATTTAGGGGCCCCTCTTTAATATGATTTGAACGGAAACGGTCTTTATTGTCTTTGAAAAATTTATTGATTATTTCATCTTCGGTATTTAGAGTTGGTCGTTTAATATTGAATAAATTAGGGAAATGAGACCCTTTATATATTGCTTTTGTAAAATGGGTCTCTAGAGAATACAATACAAATTAGGCCTACACCTAGGGAAATAGGACATAATTGAAATGATGGTACTACACAACATTTAAATATTGATGGGATGTTTACTATTCATACTTTTTGGTTTTTTAAATAAAGTGAGGGGGACTCCCACTTAATCTTTCATATGTTAGGTGTGTTATTTATTTTTTGGATATTGTATGACGAAATTGGGTTGTTATTTTTTGGGTATGTTAGGTGTGTTATTTATTTTTTTGTGTTGTATGACGATTTATGTTTGATTACCCAAAATTCCGATCTCAAAATTAGGATATGCACTTACCATGTTCGATCTACTATATTGACAACCATACGAACAAACCACTTACCCAAACATATCAATATCTTAAAAAACACTTACCCAAATTGTGTTAAAATGTTGGATATGTTTTATAGTTACCCAAAATGTGTTATATTTAAAGTGATATCGTGGATATGTTTTATGGTTACCCAAAATGTGTTATAATGATCATATGTCAAGCAAAATTTTGGGTAATGACCAAATGTTATTTGATATTGATGTTTGTATACAATATCGAGTTTTGAAATTTTTGGGTATGACAAATTTAAATTGGGTATGGATTTTGTATTAAGTGATGTTTAAATTGGGTATAAATATAAAATATTATCCAATTTATGGATATTATTTTATATTGATATTTGATTTATTGGGTGTATTGTTTTCGGGTATGTTTATGTACTTTGACAAATTTATTTTTGGGTATGATTGTGACATTGGGTAAGCAGATTTTTGGGTAAGCTGATTTTTTCTGGGCAAAGGGCTGTGTTTTTTTGGCCCCCAAATTCCCTCCAAATGTCAATCAAAAGTGTCACAGTCAACACTCACATCAGCCATCACTCACTTTTGTCAACTTTTTGTCCTATTTATGAATTAGTCTAGTAAAGTAGGAGCCCTATTTCTCAATTTGTAATTGGTAGGACCCTAAATTTTAACTCTATAGTGTAAAAGGCCCTAAATGCCAATTCAGCCTTTAATATTTCAATTGAGGTTATTGATTTCCAATTTCTTCTCCGTGTTGCTTTCCCATTGATGATATTTTGTATTCTTATTGCCGAACTCAAGCGACTTTATTTGCTAATTGCATCCAATACTTTTTTTAAAACTCAATTATACATTCTCATTTTTTTGTTTAGTCTATCCAATTTATCATTTGTTGGTTAGAAATATTTCGAAAATTTAACTTTTGTAGTTTTTCAACCGATGAGTCAATTTCACGGACTTGCTTATTGATATTACAAAATTTGAGTTTGGTTTTAAGGAGATTAAACTACTTTACTCGGTTTAACATATCTTTCTCAAAGGATTGGGTTCTTCAAGTTTGATCATCCACCTTAACCTTTGTTTTCTCCTAAGGCAAATGGTTCAAATATATATTAATTTCTAGGAAAATTAATGACTCTATCCTAAACCAAAGGCGTGTTTATTAAAATTAAATCGGTTTTATGTTGTGATTAGAGTATGATTGTAAACGAGTTTTTTTATATAGATTTGTGGTTTATAAAAAGACTTCATGTACGTGTTTAGTTAAATTGTTGAAATTGATTTCAATTCGAAGAAAATAACAAATTACCTTTAGAATATTTACATGGGGATGAATTTGTAATGTTTTCATTATAAACGATCAATGCTTCACACCAGCTTCGAAGTGCAGATCGACAAAACAATTATAACCAAACATATATGTTATTCAATCCTCACTTTCTTTTCGGGCGAAACAACCAAATCCAAACATATCGACAGAATAGTCATAACCAAACATATATGTTCTCCAATCCTTGCTTTCTCTTCGGGTGAAACATCCATAGCCAAATAGATCGACGAAACAACTTCGAAGTGAAACATATCAATGACTCCTTTATCATGGCTTTCTCTTAAGGTGAGCAACATATGTTCGTCAATTTCTTGAAATATCCATAACCAAAGACACAATGAAAATCTCTTATGATGTGATATGTTCTTCAATTTCACATATATATTCCTCAATTTTACAAATTTGTTCTTTGAAGGGAAACAAGAATGGATTTCTCGTCACCTTTATTTCGCTTGACCGTGTAGTGATTGGATGAGAAATTGCACGAATGCAACTGTTTCCCACAACCTATTACTTTTTCTTATATCTGTTCCGAGACCAAATGACGCGGAGGGCACACGTCCGGTGAACCACACATACAAGTACACGAGGTTCATCCTAAAACCAATTTGCAATAGGAGGAGTAGCCCGGATGCTTATATGATAGTATCACCTGATTGTGTGTTATCGATGTGTCCCTACATTCCAACACTCCCCCTCAAGTGTTAACTACCTGAACTAGTTAACACTTGACACATTTTTTTCTTTCTCGGGTTGAGCATCTCATTCTCTTTTTAGCTGGCCCACAATTTTTTTCTTTTTTCGACGGGTTTCACATCTCATTCTCTTTTTAGCTAATCCCCGAAGTCAGGAAATCGGACCCGGATCGGACTTGCTCTAATACCATGCTATTACTTAGAGTATCATGAGAAGATTTGAGAGAATGAGAGAGAATAACTTGTATATGAAAGATGGATCTATAAACTTTATATTCATGAAAACAACATGTGTATATATACATGTCATGTACAACTGTTACATTTTTCTGTTACAAACGAGTGGCTAGGATTTGTTCTCTATTTACACATGTGTACTATTCTCATTACCCCCGCAAGCTGGAAGTGGATGATCTATCCATTCCAAGCTTGTCAAGCAAATTATTCTATTGGATAGAAGGAAGAATTTTGGTGAACAGATCTGCTAGCTTATTGGAGGTGGAGATGTGTTTGAGTTCGAGTAAGCCTTCCGTAATTTTGTCTCTGATAAAATGGTAGTTTATTTCGATGTGCTTGGTTCTCTCATGAAACACAAGCATAGATCAGGCCTGGTGTGAGTCAAATTGAGCTTGCCTACTAAGCATTGATAATAAGAGCCATTGTCAAGGGGAATGCCCTCATTTGGTAATAATTTAGTATTGAGAGGAAAAGGGGTAGTGGTGGATAGGGATGGCAATTTCATCCGAACCCGATGAATACCCGATCCATAATAAAAGGGTGAAAATCCGACATGAAGCGGATGACGGATGGAGCGGGTGATGGATCGGGTCGGATTCGGACGAACCTTTCATCAACCCATCACCCGATCCATCATCCATCCATCCGACCCGTTTCACCTGCTTACACCTGTTATAAATTTATTGGCTGTTTACTTGTTTAGTGATCTTTAGTTCCCTTTTGATTTGTAAATTGGTGATTTACTGATTGTTTAGCAAAATTTGTACCTTTGTTCACTTTCTATTATAATCTTATTGTATGTTATGTATTGCTAAATTTCTCTATTTTACAAGAACTTAAACTTATAACACTTCTTGTAATATTTCCACTTGGATGATTTGTGTTGACTTTATATTTTTCATTTTTTTATGGATAAGACTTTTTTGGATGAATTTAATTTATTATTATTAATTTTCCGCATTCGAATCCGAGTTTAATATCGATTTAAAGGAAATACGTAGAACACCCGAATATCACCCGATTCACCCACTTCATCCGTTGGATTCGTGTGGATCGTATGTGGGTGGTAGGTTTGGCGGGTGGCGGGTCGGGTGGGGTGGATGAGATTTTTTCGCGGGTTGGATGGCAGACAGGGTCATCCACCCACCACCCGATTCATTGTCATCCTTAGTGGTGGATTTCACATAAGGAAGTACAACATCATTTCGTAGCTCCAAGGTGAACTTCTTTTGTAATAGAACAATACCAGAATAAGTGACTTCAAGGCCCATAAAACAGCAAAGAATCCCTAGATCCTTAACACTAAAGTTATCATCATGATAACTCTTCAGATGGGATATCTCAGTCGTATATGATCCAGTAATGAGCAGATTATCGACATAAATGGCTACAATTGTCATCAGATACCCTCATGTTTAGTGAAGAGTGAGTAATCATTTTTGGAATGAGTGTAACCTCGTGTGATAAGAGATGTGGTGAGGCAATGAAACCATTGTCTAAAGACTAGAGGCTTGTTTTAAGCCATAGAGAGACTTTCTAAGTTTACATACCAAGGATTAGATATCCCTGGAGGTGTGTGTCTTCATATACGCATCTTCATGAAGATTGCCATGTAGAAAAACATTGTTTACATCAAGTTGATGAAGAGTCCATTACTTAGCAGAAGCAATGGCAATGATAGAGCGTATTGTGGTCATTATAACAACTGGTGAGAATGTCTAATGATAGTCAATTTCAGCCTGTTGTGTGAACCCTTTAACAACCAGTCGTGCCTTGTATCTTTCAAGTGTGCCATATGCTTTACGCTTCGCTTTGAAAACCCACTTACAACCAATAGTTTTCTTGTTGGATGGAAGAGGCATGAGATCTCATGTGTGATTATCTTGCAAAGACTGAAGTCTACTTGCGTAGTTTTAACCCAGTGGGCATCTTTAGATGCTTCTAAGTAAGAGGCAGACTCAACATATGAAGAAAGAGAGGAAACAAAGGCATGATGTGAGGTAGGTATAAGAGTGGAAGGAAGCATACTTGTCGATGGCAGTATAGAAAAACTATAGAAGTAGACAAAGTCTTTGAGGTAAGGAGGGGATGGTGGGCACGAGATGACCTACGAGGGGATATATTTGAAGTAGATAGAGGAGAAGGCATATATGAAGTAGAGATGGTGTCAAAAGAAGTAGATAGACGAGGGGATATATTTGAAGAGGTAGTAATACATGATTGTGTGTTATTGCTGTGGGATACTTTTCCCTACATTCCAACACAACCCTCCAAAAATCTTATAAAACCTATCCGATGATATTTCATAATCTCAATTTTCACTACCCTAAAACCAAATCGCGAACCACTGTAGTGAAACCTCTAACTCTAACTAAACACTGTATTTTGCAATACCTTTATAACCGAATCTTACAAAAATCCCAACCCCAAACTAAAATGCCCAATATATATATTTATATAATTTCATATATTTGTTGCTGATATTATCAATGAAAGTATGATATAATAAGGTTTGAGTTTGTATTTTATCTTGTTATGTATGAAATATACGATAAAAAAATACTATATTTTCTTCTTATTTAATAAAGTATTTTGTAAATTACCTGTTTTAGCTTGAAATAACTTAAATTAATCATATTTTGTTATTAATAAAATAATAAATAATAAATAATAAATAATAAATACAATATTCATTTTTTTTTTCAATTTTAGTAAAGTTATAATAACATCCTCTAACATATCTAAAAAGTTAAATATTTGGTAAAGTTTATAGAGTAAAAGGGGTAAGTAGGCTTTTATTGTATAAATGTAGATTAAGTAGGCTTTTATGTTAATGAGTATTAACTAGGCCCCTTGTAATTTTGAAAAAAAAGATAAAATCTAATAAAATTTAAGATACTTTCAAAATTAAAAAGAAAAATAAGAGTGGTCCCCTACAATTATTCAAAATAAAAAAAATTCTCTCTCTTAATTTTTTTTTTAAAAAAAAGAAAATGAGAGTGGTCCCCTACAATTACAGAATTAGTTTTAACATTAAAAAGATTATCTCCCTTAATTAATATTGCTTATTTTTTTCAAAGAGTCGCTTATTTGTTGACATTAGAATTAATTACATAACTTTATGTACACAATCTGCGTGCGAAATTATGTACACAATCTGCGTGCGAAATTATGTACATAATCTGCGTGCGAAATTATGTACATAATGTACATAATCTGCGTGTGAAATTATGTACATAAAATTATGTACAGAATTTATGGGAATCACTCTCATTTTTTTTATTTAATTAAAAAACAGCCATTTTAATTAAGGGAGAGAATCTTTTTAACGAGAGTGGTCCCCACAATTAATATTCACTTATCTTTTTAATTTAGTTTAACTTTTTAATTTTTAATAGTTATTTATCCTCTTTAAGTAAGGGAGAAAATATTTTTAATTAGAGTGGTCTCCCAATTAATAGTATTTTTATAATTTAATTTAGTTTTATTTTTAGAAAGAAAATTGGAGGGGCCTATATTATATCAGGGATAAAAAAGGGCTTCCTTACACCAATTTTCTCAAGTTTATATTACGTAGGATAAAATTTGCAATCACTCCATATATTGACACATTTCAAAAAATAAAAATCTCCAATATAATCAGCACAAATTACCCTTATTATGATTTTTTAAACAAGTGGGTGGTGTATTTCTAATCCAATTTCACATTCATCAATGAGGTTTGATGATACGAAATAAATAAATCGACTAAATGTGAATTTTGTTTTTATTTAACTGTTTGAATATGAATTCACTTGACCTTGGAACTTCCAAATCTGGTTGTGTAAGCTTCGGTCAATCAAATAAAAAACGAAGCATGTCTTGTAGTTCTTTGTATCCTGCGATTAGGAATCGTCCTAAAACATATCAAACCCTAATTGTTTCTGAATAGTTTGGTGATTAATTAATGTTCGAAAATTGATTTTCTAACTTCTCTTGGTTTGCCTTTTAGTTGCTGTCATATCTCTAGATTCTTCTCATTATCAGAATTCATTTAATACACAACAAAACCAAAAATATTATTATTATAAGCCATATATTCACAAATCTTATGAGTTGCATGCATCAATTGACATAATCACCAATAAATTGAATTTTTTTGAATTATTTAGACCAATAATTATAGAGAAACACAACACCAGCCCTTCTTTTCCCTATTTTTACCGTTTTACATAATAATCTTTTAATTTTTTTTGTTAATTATATTGTCAGAATTTCTTTTATTTCCAAAAAATTGATAATAAAAAAAGATTTGTGCTAATGCATGAATCATGAATTTGATTTTTTTTATTTAGAAAATTGTCTAAATAATACCCATCTTTTGGGTTGTCTAAAATTTAGTACCTCAACTATTGAGCCCGAACCAAAGATTAATACTTAGGTTACTGTTTACCCCTTAAATTCCAAAAGGACGTTAATTCTAAAGGGCAAAATTTTCCACTCCAAAATAAACCCTAAGCCCCAAATTTCCTCTCTCCATTCTCCCCTTTCTCTTTCAAATCTCTGTGTTTTTTTATTCGTGATTTGCTTGGATTTGACGTTGTTCATTGATTATGTTCAACGCTACAACTTCTGGTTGTTTGTTTGCTTGATCTTTACCGGCGTTTTCGGGGATTGTCATTCTATTGTCTTGTCTGGTTCTTGCGACATTTTTGGGGACTTCATTCTTTTCGACTAATTCAGCTTTGGATTAGTCTCATCGTTTTGATTTTCATCATTCTTTCCGCTCAAAATCCTTGATTGTTTGACGGATTAGAGTGTGCATGGTTATTTGTGCTGGTTCGTTTGAGTGATGAAGGCTGTTCGATTGTTGCTTTGACTGCGTTGTTCGATTGGAAAGGAATTCTGAATTTGTTCAATTGAAGGAGGATATGTCTTTCTTGTCCGATTGTTTGGAATCTTATACCGAGTAAAGAGGGGATACCTTTCTTGTCAAATCTTCACACTATGGATCTCCCTCTTCTCACCTTCTATTCTCCGATTGCCTTATTCATTAATTCAGCTTAAGAGGTCCGCTCTTTTTTTAGGCAAATCCCCTCTTAAAGTTGATTTCGAAGGAAAAATGTTCTTTTTTAAAAGACCTTCTTCTTTGTCTTTTCTTACTTGAAATGGCTGCAGCGATCGATATTTATACAACAATAGCAAACGGATTTTTTCAGATCCGATAAGCGAGGGGGTAAACATAGCACTCCAACCATTCATGAATAGTGTTTCTTCGTCTTATCATCACCCGTCCAGTTCTAACCTTCTCTTCCCAGCACTCAATTTGTACCCTTCAGGTTTCTTCCAATCCAAACCAACCCAGATCATTTCAACCGGGTTGTCGGGTCCAATCGGGCTCAATCAGTTCACCCCGAATCAGAAGCTCCAAATCCAACTTCAATTGCAACACCCCATATTTTGGATTCGAAATGAGTGAGATCTTGAGTGTTCTGGATGAGAATTCCATGGTGGAAGAACACAGAGATTTGAGAGAGAAAGGGAAGAAAGGAGAGAGAATTTTGGTAAAAATTTGGAGTGGACAATTTTGCCCTTGAGAATTAAGGTTGTTCTTTAAATTTAACGGGTGAACAGTACCTAGGTACTAATCTTTGGTCTGGCGCAATAGTTGAGGTACCGTTCTAATAGTTTAAATGACAGGGTACTAAAGTTTAGTCAGCCCAAAAGATGGGTACTGTTTAGACAAAATTTTTTTTTAATGTGAAAAGGGAAGGAAAAAACAAGAAGTTATTATAAAAGAGGGAGTTATATACGAGTCATATTTAGGAAGCAAACATCCCTAATATCATCTGAAAGCAAATATTTAACACATAGAGGAAGATTGTGTAAGAGATGGATTACGGCCTCAATAGAAGACGCAAAATTTGTTAGCGAATCCGCCGCCTTATTGCCTTCCGAAAAAACGTGATTGAAGTTGACAACCCAATATTAGCCATATCCACAATCCCAAAGCTTGGCTACAAAAACTGCAGAATACCAATATTAGCCACAAAGCCAATGAGCCATTTCCCTTGAGAACCTCAGATAACTCCTCCAGCCCCGGCTAACCCTTGACGGCCTCTCGAAACACCGTCCATAGGGCATGAATTTGCATTGTCATTATAATTAATTTTGCTTTTAAAATTTTAGACGTTATGATCCTGACTTATTGGGTTTGTCGGCCTTAAAAAACTGATCATGGATCTGAACAAAAAAGTTGCATTGTCCGACTAGGTTAGTTGTCGTTACACATACAAATAGATATAAAACTTGGTATATAACTCATTCTCCTATTATCAATCAATTGATTTCAAAAATTTATGTGTTATATGTCATTCCAACATGCGTGATCACCGCTCAAGAATACACGAGCTATACACTTATATATATACTAAATCATTTAAGCCTTAAAATGCATAAGGAGATACTAAAAAAATTATGATATATGGAGAATATGTAGACCGTAGAGTCATTGTAGGGGTTGGGCTGGCAACGTTCGAGTAGTCTATTTTAAGAGGGGTGACAATTTGGATGAGCTAAATTATTTTGAAGAAACCAATGAGTGAAAGAGATTTGAGAGAGAGGAGAAGATGAACCTCACGTGACTTCCAGGCATGCAAATGAGATAGTCTTCTTCACTTGACATCGACCTCTCCGATCATATCAAAAATTATCTTAGATCGATCATAAAGATTAGATAACGAGTTTACTATATAAATTCGGTGGACTCTTTATTCTAAAGTCATTTGAAACTCCATCATAATAACGTAATGACTTAATCCTAACGTGTATACACGTTTATTGAACCATATACTTCTCAATCAGTATTTCTCGATATGCCCTAAACTTACCTTTCAAACTTCAACCTCTCACAATAATTGTGCAATAAAAATAGTCACGATTGTATAGATCACGGGTTAAATCGAGTTGTTAATAATTTAGCTAATTACGGGATTTCTTCTAACCTAGATCTTTTGTATATATATCATTTAAATTATCTATTACTATTATTTTAAAAAACACAAAACCATAATAAAAAAAACTTGCAAAATACATATTTTTTTGAAACACGATTATTAAAAATACCATAAAATAAAAATTAATAATATAAATGTTTTGAAGTAATAAATATCAAAATATAATATACGACCCTAAGCATTATAAAAAAGATATGATTTAATAGTGTAAAATTATATTAATTAAATTAATAAAATTTTGAACTTTTCAAATTCTACTGTATAAAAAGTGAGAAAATATATAATTTTGTTATGTATACCAATTCATTTAGATTTATTTAATAAAAATAACATTTAATTTATATTCTATTATTAACTGTTCAAATTCTACAGTATAAAAAGTGAGAAAATATATATTAATTTTTGTTAGTGATAAATAGTCCGCAAGTAATATCCAGATAGCATATTATATATATTTGTAATTATTAGGCAATGATAGACAGAAGGAATTTTGTTTGGGGATGGGGTAGGGTTCAAGACAAACTATATGCTGACAAAATTCACGCCTTGTATCTTTCAATTTTCATACATAACGTACGTCTGGGTCTAAACCCGGTTCAGACAAACTAGTGGACCAAACCCGGTTCAAAGCGAGTGAACAGTCCTACTCAAGGTGACAAAAGGAATCCCCTCGACTCTTCACAATTCACATGCTTTCACTATCTCTGTCATCTGAAAACGATAACTAGATAGAAATCATCAGACAATTATAAGTAGCAGCCAGACTACTATCCCATGGGAGACGATCAACATTTCAAAAACTCGACCTTTTTGTAGCCATGAAATAGGTTCTTTTTGTTTCCTTCTATTCATCATCTAATCTTACTTTCTGCAATCTCTCTGATCAATTTCATCAGCTTTTTCTCTTTTGGGTCCTTCTCTCTCCAGCTTACCCTAATTTTGACTTGTGCTCGTCTTCCCATTTAATGCCCTCCATTGAACTGTCCATTTCGGGTATCCGTTTTGCAGGATACCGTGTTCTTCTCCTTCTTCTTCCAATGAAATGAAAACTGCAACTTCTTTGTAAAGTCTTTTTCCCAAATCCTTGTTATTTCCCCCTGAATCAATAAAACCCAGATTTTGATCACTTGCTTAAACCATGATGCAATTC
Organism: Fagopyrum esculentum; assembly: GCA_033239045.1. NCBI lineage: Eukaryota > Viridiplantae > Streptophyta > Magnoliopsida > Caryophyllales > Polygonaceae > Fagopyrum > Fagopyrum esculentum. Next base: position 92,894 of record BSUD01000184.1, read on the forward strand.
TCAGAAACTCCACCATCTCACCACCACCAAATCGATTGTTTCTCCTCGCCGGAGATTTTCTCAATGCTTAACAAAACCGCCCAATTCCACCGTCTCCGGCCATGGCCCGCCGGAAACAGTACTAATCCTTTGATTCCATTCTCAACAACCAATTCTTCTTCTTCTTCTTCTCATCCGTTTGGTGATGCGAATTGCATGGAGCAATTGCTAGTTCATTGTGCAACCGCCATTGATAACAATGATCAAACCTTAACCCAACAAATTTTGTGGGTTCTCAACAATCTTGCTTCTCCTGACGGCGATTCCACTAGCCGCCTTACCTCCGCCTTTCTCCGATCACTCATTTCCCGGTCAACTCTTCTCTCCGCCGCTACTCCTACTCATCGATTCTCGGTTCTTGAGCTTGCTAATTTCGTTGATCTTACTCCATGGTATCGATTTGGATTCACGGCCGCTAACTCCGCCATTCTTGACGCCGTTGATGGGTTTCCGGTGATTCATATCGTTGATTTGAGCACTACCCATTGTATGCAAATCCCTACTCTAATAGATGCAATCGCGACACGTCATAATCTCCGTCATCTTCCGATGACTGACGAAGACAACTCCGGCCATCAACTTCCGCCGCCGATGGTGAGGTTAACGGTGGCTAGACCTGTTGAAGATATTCCCCCGCTTCTAGACTTTGTTTCCTACGATGAGCTCGGGTCAAAACTGGTCAACTTTGCTCGATCAAGAAACATTACTCTTGAGTTTAACCTCATCGCCGGCAATGCTTCCGATGGTTTCTCTTCCTTGATCGATTTCCTTCGTCTGCATAAGCAACAAAACGCAATCCAAGGGTACGTTTTCCAATTTTCTCATTATAATTGTTAGCCCTAAATCTTATATGTTAGGTTTATATGTTAGGTTCAGATATTAATATATTAATATATTGTCGACGTGAGATAATAACAATTATGAGTAAAATTTATATACTTTTCGATATTATGGCGACAAGCAGTTCCCAAGTCGACATTGACGAGGCGTTAGTAATCAACTGCCAAATGATGCTACATTACATCCCGGAAGAGACCCTGAACGCAACGACATCCTTGTCTCCATCCCCGTTATGCAATTCTTACCGGAGCTTATTTCTCAAGGCGATAAGGAGCCTAAACCCTATCGCGGTGGTGTTGGTGGAGGAGGATGCCGACTTCACTTCAAGCGGGCTCATAGGGAGGTTGAGGTCGGCTTTCAACTACCTATGGATCCCGTTCGACACGGTGGACACGTTCCTCCCGCAAGGGAGTGAGCAAAGGCGGTGGTACGAGGCCGAGATTTGTTGGAAGGTGGAAAACTTGATAGCCAAGGAAGGAGTCGGGAGGGTGGAGAGGCAAGAGCCGAGGGCACGATGGGTCCAACGGATGCGGGGAGTTGGGTTTCGTGGGACACCGCTAGTGGAAGAGGCGGTGGCGGAGGTTAGGGGGATGCTTGAGGAGCACGCCGCCGGGTGGGGGGCTAAGAGGGAGGAGGAGGATCTTGTGCTCACTTGGAAAGGACATAATGTTGTGTTTGCTAGTGTTTGGATATCTAATTCTGCTGATCACCTTTTGATTAACTAAGGATTAAAACATTTGTAGCCTTGTTTTAAGGTTTTATATGAGAAATCTTGTTATTTCTGGTTTTCAATCGCTAAATTCTCCAATCATATAATGTCATATAATAATTATTATGCATTATTGTGTTATGTCGTTGTTTGTAGTTCATTCATAGAATTGCACAATCATAACACCATAATTTGTCGGTATTTATGAACTACTCCGTAGTTCCTTTGATGTTTAAATGATTTTGGAGGTCTTAACTTCAAATTATCATATTGGACTAATTAGGTAAGTAGGCTTTTTTATTTTATTGTATACTAACTAGGTTTTTTCTAGTTTTCTATTTAGTAAATATACCCCATAATTTTTTTTACCACTTTCATTTAATGGTAAGGTAAAACTAATTAATCATTCTATTAAAAAAGAAAGAATATTTGATGTTTGTTATGTAAATTTTGATTTTAATTACTAAATTTATTTTTTATTTTATTTTATTTCATTTCTCTTTTTATTTTCTATTTTCATACCGGACATTTACATACCGGACATTAACATACCGGACATTTACATACCGGACATTTACATACCGGACATTTTACATACCGGACATTTACATACCGGAAGTTCATGACGAAAATTTTTCATACCAAAAGTTCATGCCGAAATTTTTATACCGGAATTTCATGCCGAAAATTCATACCGGAAGTTCATACCGGAAGTTCATAACGAAGTTTTTCATACCGGAAGTTCATACCGTAATTTTTTATACCGGAAGTTCATACCAGAAGTTCATACCAAAATTTTTCATACCGGAAGTTCATACCGGTATGTGAAATTCCGGTATGATAACTTCCGCCTTCCGGTATGTGAACTTCAGGTATGTGAACTTCAGGTATGTGAAGCTCCGGTATGTGAAATTCCGGTATGTGAATTTCCAGTATTGGAAATTCCGGTATCTGAAAATTCCGGTATGTGAAAATTCGGGTATGTGAAATTCCGGTATGTGAAATTTCGGTATTGGAAATTCATTCCGGAAGTTCATACCGAAAGTTCATCCGGAAGTTCATAACAAAGTTTTTCATACCGAAATTTTTTATACCGGAAGTTCATACCGAAGGTTCATACCGAAAGTTCATACTGGAAGTTCATACCATTCATACCGAAAGTTCATACCGAAAATTCATACCGAAAGTTCATACCGAAAGTTCATACCGGAAGTTCATACCGTTCATACCAGAAGTTCATACTAGTATGTGAAATTTCGGTATGATAACTTCCGGTATGTGAACTTCCGGTATGTGAAATTCCGGTATGTGAAATTCCGGTATGATAACTTCCGGTATGTGAAATTCCTGTATGCGAAATTCCGGTATGTGAAATTTCGGTATTGGAAATTCCGGTATGTGAAAATTCAGGTATGTGAAAATTTCGATATGTGAAATTCCGGTATGTGAAATTCCAGTATTGGAAATTTCGGTATGTGAAAATTTCGGTATGTGAAAAATTCGTCATTCCAAAAAATAAAAAAGAAAAAAAATTAATAAAAGAAAATAAAAAAACAAATTCAGTTTTTAGAAATTAAAAATTACACTTAAATAACAATTAACAAATAACAAACATTTATTTTAAATAGAAGGGTTAATTAGGTTTACCTACCATTAAATGAAAGTGGTTAAAAAATATGGAGTATAGTTTCTTTATTACAAACCAAAAAGAGCCTAGTAGGCCAAATTCTTTTTTTTTTTTTGGGTGTGAGTCCACCTGCAGGATTTATTAAACTCATTTACGGTTTTGAGGTTTAAGTACAGAATCAATTCAATTTGGGGGCAAAGTGTGAAGTTGATTAAAATAATTTAAACAATTTCGCTTTCGGGACACAATTGCAAAACTAACTAAACATAATTTCACTTGTGCACCCTAAGTGTAAACAAGTGTGAACCATTTCGCTTCGGACGGCAAGTGCGCAATTAATAAAAAAAAAAAACTATATGAGTTCATTTAAGATGAACATATATGACTATATGACACTATGCATTAATTAGACAAATAAAAAACAACTCACAAATTTAAATTGTTTCGTCTAATAATAAATGAGTTAATTAGGTGAGTAAGTTTTTTTTAAAATTATAAGTAGTAACTAGGCTTTTAAGTATTTTTCGTTAAGTAACTAGGCCCCTATTTTTTTTAATCGTTCAACCCTAACTCACCTCTCCTCTCTTCCCTCACTGGTAGATGTAAATCACAAGCAGAGCCTAACTTCAATCTCGACCTGCAACCCTCACTTCTTCCCTTTGTCATCCTTCTTTCCGCCCTCGCCCTTCCAAGCCTCAACCTCGTTCTCGCGCCAGCACTGAAAAGCATGCCCCGTCATATTGAGAATTTCCCATTTTTCATGTTATGCTATTTCTTTGGCAAAGAGGATTTGATGAGTTTTAACTTGATATTGCACATGTTACAATAGTACAGTTGTCAGTTGTTATTCAGTTGAAACGACAAGCAATGGATCTTTAACCTAATGTTTTGCAGCAAGCCCATTTTTAGTAGTGGATCCATCTGGGACACCGGTTTTGAGGCTTGGCGGCTTTGGACTCTCTGCTGCATATGCCACAGAAACTCCTCCCGCAAAGCAGCAAAAGACTTCAACCTCTTCACCAATCCACAATAATGAAAGGTTACAAAATCGGATTAAGATCAAGACATCCCCGTCGTCCGCCAAAGTAAAGCAGCTTTTTTATTAATGTTTTGGTATCAAATTTCTGCTATTTAATTTCTGCTATATAATTTATGGTATTTAATTTCTGGTATATAATTATGGTATTTAATTTCTGGCATATAATTTATGGTATTTAATTTCTAATATTTAATTTATAGTATCTAATTTCTAGTATGATAATTTCTGGTATGAAATTTATGGTATGAAAATTCTGGTACGAAAAATCTGGTATGAGAAATTCTGGTATGAGAATTCCAGTATGAGAAATTCAGTCCAGAAAATAAAAAAGAAATTAATAAAAAAAAATAGAAAAAGGAAAGAAAAATAATAAAAGAAAACAAATTCAGTAATTAAAAATTAAAACTTATACTTATATAACAAATAACAAACATCATTTATTCTTTCTTTCTAAATAGAAGGGTTAATAATTTTTACCTATTATTAAATGAAAGTGGTAAAAAAAATATGGGGCATAGTTTCTTTAAAAAAAAACCATAGTAGGCCAAATTCTTTCATAATAAATTCATCCGCTACTATAGTGTATATTTATTGAGAATTTTCAGATGACATATGACATATATGAATGAAAACAAGGATAAAAATAAAAGTTAACACATGACCAATGTAGTCTTGGGACTCCATGCGAGGTGTACTTCGCCCCCTCGACTCTCTAATATTATACGCGAACTGTGACTTTTAAAAACATTCAACAATATTAATAGTTTAAGACTAAGTGCTAGGTAGTGTCATGTAAGTTGACATATTCCCGATGATTCATGAAATAAATTAGAAATTCTCACATTATTGTCTTCCTTGAAGATGTGAGTGATAGTAACTTCTTAAAAGGTTGATTGAATAAAACATATGTCAATTTTAATCATGACAATTTCTCATGGTGGTTGTGAAACTTTTTTTTAGGTAAAGGTAAATTCATAGAATAGTGAAAAAACATAACTAGAACCGTTAAGGCTCAATTATACTAAATAAACAAAGTATATGTACATGTATGTGACTTGTGGTGTATGTCCCAAAACAACACATACATAGAATACTCCAAAAAGACATGTGAGCCTTTGGGACATACCTACTATCTTGAAACTGATAAAACTGAAAGTACATCCAAACCCGGCACAACTCATGGGCTCTAGTCAATGGAAGTTTCCCCAAAAAATAACAACAACCTCCCCCGCAAGGATTTAGTATCAGATGTAGGGTTCGAATCACAGGGATTGTGTCTGATTTGGATAATATTATTAATTAATTATTTTAAGTGAAAAGAAAGTCAATAATGTAGCAATTGTAACACGCGAAAGCAGTGATGATTGTAGATAAATATGTGATGAAATCATGAAAGTGATCTATAGTGATGATGTATGTGAAACGGCCACCTTACGATTTCCTTGGTCGTTTCGCTCATATATAGCTTCAAATCATGGATCTTCACTTTAAGGCATATTCAGGGGACTTCGTGTTGTAGTTCCTCAACCATATGAACTCTTCATTTCAACTATGACTTACAGGAGGATGCAATTACGGCACAACTGATGTTGTAAATGCATGAACCACCTAAAAGTCAAGGTAGATACCAAAATACAAAAAGTGAACGATTTGTATGCGAGAGTAAAAGGGGTATGAGTTGCATGCATCTAAGGTCTAAAAATTGTTACGTTTGACACTCCTCAGGTTTCGTCTCTCCACGTGCATTCTTCATCCTCGTCCTCTAAATCCCGAAAATCATCAACAAAATTCGACATATTAGATGCATTAAAGATTTAAAAGGAGGATTTGAATGTGTCATACATTCCCAACTAGGGGCTCTTCGAGAGGGTTCCGGGGCTGAAAATTTAGGGGGATGTCGAGAGTCTCCACCAACTTCAATGATGGTTCTCGGTAAGAATTTTGGCTGGGATTCGCCGAGATTACGGGGACGAGATTTCTCCCTACGGCGAGATTCCAACGTCCCAATTCGTTCACCTAGAGTTGTAATTGTTTCCATGAGTTGATTTAATTTATCCATGGCTTCGAGAATCGATGGTTCGCTCCTTTGCAACCTTCTAGGGATATTGGACCTAGACATCTACACAAACATACAAAGTAACAACAAACTTGTGAAGGTAGTGAAATCGAAAACTCGTTACATGTTTTCTCTCTCACTCAAACTCTTGTTGTGGTATCTTAAAACTTTGGTTAGAATTTTATGATATGAAGTGTAGGCTAGAACAAAGTTAAAGTTTGTGTGCTTAAATCTTTCTTGGGTGGCGTGGGGTTGAGGATATGGGCGAGATAAAGCTACAGGTTAAGAGATATAACAAGATATGGATAGATATATCGGTTCGGAATTGAAAGATATGATAAGATCTCACCAACTAGATTAGATCTTAAAAAATCAAATAAAATTTGTAGATCTCTTTCCTCCTTGATATGAAAGCTTGCTATGATATATTGGAGGAGATATGATCCAAGTATCTTGTTGGATTTGATTGGATTTGAAGCAAAAATAACGATCTTGCCGCTTAGAATCTTGACCAAATCTTCAAGAATCTCGGGGCGAGATTATGCAACTATGACAATCTCGGTGTTAGGGTTCCAACAAGGTTCAAGGCTTGGTTATGGTTGCTTGTATTTGGATATGGTTGTTCTCTCGTCTCCAATAGACACAATACAAAACTAATCAAACTCAAATAATCTCACAAAATATTCGCAACAAGAAAAAACTTATTTTTATATAACCCAAAGAAGACTCAAACAAATTATTCAAAACCGTGATGTATGGCTGAGTTGAACTTTAGCTCTGATACCACTTTGTTGCGGGGTTGATGCCGCGAATTCCTCATCAAAATTGAAGTCCACGAAAGCTTCGACATTCGGTAATCTCGGCTAGAATCTCGGGCGAGATAAGTAATGGTAAGGACGTGATTTATGAAAACTCAAAGAGAAAGAACATGAGTTGTATTGAATTGAATGGTAAGGTTTGGTATGAAATTTATGGGAAATATAGAAAGATAGAGCCAAGATATATGCTTGCAAGAACTTTGATCAATTGGATCAAAACCCAAACAATGAATTACCTTAATCCTTCATTTTTCGCCCTTACACAAGTCTTCAAATCGAGACAAGCACAATGAGGGACTAGAAACGACTAGTAGCACCAACCTCTAAAGAGATTAACACACACAAGAACAACCTATTAAGGACTTACAACAATTCAATCAAAGACTCTCTTTTTATTGAATAGGAATGAATAAAACGAAAATTTCATAAATGAAGTATCGAGTATCTCACAAGTATATGTGGAACGAAATAATCGAAATCAACTAACTAATGATCTCGGCCCTAGGGTTACTTAAATAGCCGAAATCCAAAGAAAGATAAAATAATTTTAAAAAAAATCCTACAAAATATAGGATAGAAAAATAAACATTTAAAATGTTTAGAACTTTAAATGTATTAAAATAAACTACTTATAATCTCGCCTAGAATCAACGAAAATCTCGACTGAATTCATGAGAATCTCGATTTGGTTCCTCCTTGCTTCCTTGATCATCTTCACCCATGTATGACATCTCCTCTAAGTCCTCCTTGGATGAAATTGCTAACAATGTGACTAAGGATGATTTAGACACAAATAGATCTCCAAAAGTCTCCTTAGAAGCTAAGGATGTCAATAACGTAGAAGCCTCATCTTGAATGGTTTTTGTTTGAGATCTAGTGACCCCTCATTCCATGCTAGGACTTGTAGGTGTTTGAGACTCCTTCTCGTTCAATGCTCTTGCTCTTGATATAATGATAGGTCCATCTATAGTATAAGGTGTTGGGGATGGTCCCTCATCACACAAGACCTCATTTTCTTCAAATGAACTTTCTCCAATTTGCTAGAAGAAATTTTCCGCTCAAAGATCTCATCCCTGACCAAGCTTACGTTGTTGATAAAGTTGCTCCCGTCACTACTGCATTTGAGAAGCTATTAGAGAGGCTTGTCAATGGACAACAAGCACTCACCGGATCCATCAGCGACATTAGAAACTCAATAATTTCGGTTCTCGACGCTATATACCACCGATAAGGACTTAAAAAAGCGTCGCATTTATGCTTTCACCATGATATTCTACATCGGCTTCATAGCACCGAAAGACTTAAAAAGCGTCTTTAATGACTCGTTTTTCTAGTAGTGAAAGTTCAATAAGGTATGAATTGAATAATTTCGGTTCTCTATTCTTACATGTCTAAAACTAATTCACAATTTCGGTTCTCTACTCTAACATGCCTAAAACTAATTCCACAATTTCGCTTCTCTATTTTAACATGTCTAAACTAACTCCACAATTTCAGCTCTCTATTCTAACATGTCTAAAACTAATTTAACAATTTCAATTCTCTGTTCTAAAACATGTCTAAAAGTAATTAAATAAATTGTAAATTGTACACTTACTTTGATATTTGTGATCGAGAAGTCTTTCCCGATCACTACATTTATTTACATCGAATGACATATATGTGCTTTCACCGTCAGATTCTACATCAGTTTCTTTGGAATATATCGACGAGCTTTTACGGATTTGTTAAATGACTAGTGATTTCGGGTGTGAATAGTGATGTGATTTGACATGTATATATGTGTATAAACTCGTGTCTTCAACGACTACATTACAACGGATATATTTTCGAAAATGCGAGCAGCTCCTTGGGGCGCATGTGAAGTGGACATGTGCCCCAAATATGCACTTCAAGAGGCGCACATACGAAGTCTGACGTGCATGCCCACTCCACGTACGCGCGTAAACTGTTGTGCATGCGGAGTGGATATTTATGACGTACTTGTCGAAGCAAATAGTAAACTTGTTTCCAAAATTCTCCATGTCACTTAGCATGAGTTTCATACAATGTTATAAGCTTGTATAGATTGCTCATACCTAAAATATCACATTTATATGAGCTTTTGTCTCCAAACTCTTTATCAATGTCTTACCAACCTAACTATATACATGTATAATAATATAATGCAATGAAACAAGTCTATTAAAAAGATGGAAATTTGAAACTAATATAAAATGTTATTTGTCATTATTATACAAAACTATTTCTTTTTTTAGTTCAAATGATTGGTGAGTACATTCTGTACCAACCACTTTAAATGCAAATAATTTGCTCAACAAAAGAGTAATGAGATTACTTAGTTTTCAATTCTCAAAACTAATCTCAGCCTCTTAGAACTGACAAAGATTACAAAGCGTTGACCGTTGACTGAAAAAATATGACACACAACATTAAAAGGATATACAAAAGAAGAAATTAATAAATAGAAAAAGGAATATGGTCACCATAGCAGCACACAAAACGCACGTGCCAGTTGACCCCTTCTACTTTTCGAACCTTCTTTGATCCAATTCCTGCAGGGCCCAAGCGAACGATTTTGCCCCTTTGCTCTTCACTTTCCTTAAAATTCGGTTCCTACGTAAGATTCAAGTTCTTGTTCGATCATCTATTACCCTAATCCAAATCGGCGGAAAAAAGCAAACGTCTTAGGCAGTCGAATGCGGTCTTCACCAGGTTATGCTATTTTCGAACTCAGGTCAGTTTTGATACGTGCTGCTTTGATTACTCAAGATTTTTCTAGGGTTTTGATTTATTGCGATAGGGGTTTGGGGGGGGGGTTTGTATCGAATTATGATCGGATTTTCTTTGTTTATGCTTGAGTGAACTGAATTTAGGGTTTTGATGGGTTGAATTTGATATGCCACCGCCTATCGTGTTTTCGTGTTTCCCTGAAATTTGTCGCTGATTTTAATAGTTAATTGATGGCCGAGAGTTAATGAATTGAATTCTGGTTTCAAGAGTTTACCTTTAATCGTTGATTTGTCAATGTGTTCTGTTTGAGTGTACAGGGTTTGGAGGAACGCTGAACACTGCTAAGCGGGAAATTAGGGTTTGGTTTCTTGAATTAGGGTCTTGAATGTGATTTTGATCTTAGTTATAAATCCAGGAGACAGAATGAAAGGGGATCAGCATTATAGACGAGTTGATCTAGTAGAGGCGAAGAACTTAATTACAAAGAAGCTTGGTGGCCAGAAAGCAGAGAGATACTTCAACCTTCTCAACAGGTTTTTGACCAAAAAGCTCAACAAATCTGATTTCGATAAGCTCTGTGTTGTTGCCGTCGGGCGTGAGAACATAAATCTCCACAACTGGTTCATAAGGTCCATAGTGAAAAATGCCTGCCTCTCTACATCGCCACCAGCAAAGCCAGGCAAGCTTGAGTGTTCTGTCAATGGAAAGGCGGTTAATGGTTACCAAATAAGCTGTATACAATCCATCTATAAGGAGCTTATCCCCAAATCTCCTCGAAAGGGGAGAACGCCTACCTTCCGTGACCGCAGATACAAAGACCAACCTAGCCCACTGGGTCCACATGGAAAGCCCCAAACTGTGGCTTGTCAACAACCGGCTCCTAAAGTTCTAGAACAGCAAAACGCCGTGGAGCTGCATTCAGTAGGTAGCAGACCTGCTGAGGTTATCGATGTACAAGATGAGGAAGAGGTTGATCAGACTGCAGAGGGCCCGGTTGACATTTATAGTTGGAAAAATTTAGCGGCTCCAGTTGGTGTCCAAACCCGTGCAAAAGTGGCCCACGCGTCTTCTGTTCCCATGGGTATATGTTATGGAAAGGAGGGAGAGCTTCCTGATACATACTCTCTAAAGAAGAGATTGGAACAGAAGTTGGAGGCGGAAGGTCTCAAAGTCTCATTGGACTGTGCCAACCTATTGAACAAGAGCTTGGATGTGTATCTTAAGAAGTTGATAGAACCAGGTTTGGGATTGATTCGATCAAGGACTCAGAATAAAGAAATGAGAGTTCAAAGTGTACCCCGTATGAACGGGATGCAGTTGCAGCACATGAGATACGCTCAGAGTCAGAGGCCAACTAATTATACTCGGGGTTCTTTGGTTGAAGTTAACACTGCAATGGAGTTGGATCCTACCTTGCAACAAAATTGGCAGGTGGGAAATTTCAGTGGCCGGTTTAATTGAGATTCTCCACGCCCAGAATTCATCAGGTGAAGAGTTATCAAACAAAAAAGTTCAGGTAATCTGTTAATAGGGATTATAGATGATGTACATGTCTTCTTTTAATGTTACTTAGGAGGACTATTGATTGAGTGGTGAAAAAATACAGAAATATCAAATAGTTCTTAGGGTCTTCAAGCTTAGTGCCATAGTTTTCTTTGCAATAGGTTGTTATGAATTGATTGTTCGCCTTTGTGAAATTTTGCCATTGTTAATAAAATGATTTTAGCATTAAGCTTTCCCTCCTAACAAGTCTTGTTTATTTCCCTCTCGAATCTGTGATTACAGCATGTCTGATCTTTATTGTTTCTTCTGCTATTATCAGTGTCCTTATAAACTCGTCTCTGCGCTTTGAATAGTCTATTTTATCGGTTTATGGTGACTAACTGATTATCCTTGGCTTTATATGAATGGACCTTTGTTGGATCATACGAATAACACAATCTTTATCATATCTGGGAAGTTATACTCGATTAAGAAATTCTGTTATAATTCTGATGGAAAAGTTGAATGGAGCTGCGAATTCTGTCTTCGTCTAATTTCCGATCCAACTATAGTTTCTTAGTTAAACATGTCACATTTATTACGGATGTTACCGTTCCTGCTGGTCTTGACTCCAACCCGACCCAGATTCGTAATGGCCTTAACGAACTCCTGGTTGAAGTGTTGAGCGTTTTTGTCCTGGAAAAGCACAGATGTGAACAATCTCATTCCATTCATGAGGTTCTTGAAGTAGACATTGTCAAACTTCCTTGGGGTCATTGGATCCATGTTGATCGCAATACGCGGGTCCACCTTCTTTGGGCACATCGTCTTTAGATCAGCTGCGTAAGTCGGGTTTAGGGTCGGGTCCTGCTTCCTTGACGGGCTGAAGTTGTACAGTCTGTTGGAGAACTTGCTACAATGTGCAAATCCAAGCGTATGAGCCCTACAAAAGGCATTCTTTTGTTAAGGACATAACAAAACTGTTTAGCCCAAAAAACCTCAACTTGTACCTGAGAGAGAGACTAAGTCGCCCAACCCGAGAACCAATTTACGATAGACCGACATTTGTCACTCTAGGTCCATATTTGGGCTAGAAAAGTGCACGCTGGATGCCGTTGATACAAGGCCGTCTAGTTTTAACTTTTAATTGAAGTACACAACGTCGTAGTTTTAACTGAAATACACAAACCATGAAAGACTATCTGAAGATTAAGTAGAGAAGATCAAATGACCAAGTTGACAACATCACGAGTAGCAATGGCGACAATATCAGCACACGATGCTTTAGGCTTGCAGCCGGGTGTCTTCTCAACTGCTTCCATAGCCTTGACAGTGCCAAGCCCATCCCTGCTAGTGAAAAGTTATCACGATGATCTTTTTTTTTTAGAAAGGAGAGTCAGTGATCTCTCTGACATATTGAAACGAGCTTATAAATGAAAAAAAAGGCTAAGTGATGATCCTTTTCGGCCTTATGGCTCGGGGTTGATGCAATAATAACCGAAGCATCACATCCCTACAAAAAGAGACGGAGAACGACGGGGAACAACGGGGATGGTTACAAATGTTTAGGAGAACTTCTTTTCTACGATTTTCCTAATGATTCTCTCGACGTTGGGGCAAGAACTTCTTTTCTACGATTTTTGTCACGATTCTCTCGACATTAGGGTGGATGTTGCACAAGCACCTTGTTGTAAAACCACGATAAATAGGTGGATCCAAGCCATATTGTTCGTCAAAGACCGGTGAAAATGGGGAGGTAGTATAGGTGATGAATAACTTTTTTGCATGAGTAATATATTTATATATATGCATGAAGACTATGAAGTGAGATACATGCTAATCATTAGGTTATGAGCTAATATTGTATTTGCTATGATTATTTTGAAGTTGACATTCGAGTTTGATATTTTAATCGTAAGAGTCTTAGGGCTCGTTTGGTTCCAACTCCGGAAACGGAAATAAAATGAAACCGAATTTAGTCCACATGTATATTGTTATTCATGAAATTTTATAGAATCATTTCATGTGGATTAATGCAAAATTCAATTGTTTCTTCACATTTTGTTTCCCTATATGGTATCAAAAGTAATCAAACTCTACTCCAATTACTTCAAATCACAAGGAATGATTCCAAAAACTTTCATTAACAATGATATACGTATGGACTAGATTTGTTTCCATTTCGTTTCCGATTCCGAAGTTCCTATCAAACGGGCACTCTAATCTATTCGGTTATCGGGGAGTGGATTGGCAGGTCTACCTAGTTTCAGTCATCCGGGACATGTTAGGTAAAAGAGGTTTATGAGATTCCTTAACGATGAAGAATTATAAATAAATAAATATTTTTAAATAATCGGAATCTTCTTAATAAACACAAAAGTTGAATCACACTAAAAACCAAAGTTGGCACCAAATTTTTTAGGCTCTAATATTGGGTTTGTTGAGCATGAATTTTTTATGGGGTTGTTGGAGAAGTTATTGTACTCGAATTATTTTGAAATTATTAGATTATTGGAAGGGTTATAGAAAATAATAATCAGAATAATATGTTGGACTTGCGGAACATACCCAATGTTTGATGGTTCAAAATACATCATCAACTTTTTTTAAGTATAAATTTAAAAAAAATCAAATTATATCTTAACGTGGATGTTGTTAACGTCATTGAATCGCAAAATTGAATTTTAGATGTTAGTCATGTTGCTCGCAAATGTATGTTTGATTTTTTTTCCCTAAGTTGGTGCTGAATTTGGTTAACATTAATTTACGACAAACACCATTGTGGGTCAATATTTGTAAATTACGGTAAGTTTGTGTTGCGACTTTCATTTTCAGTGTGCTGCAATTTTTTGTTATACTTACCTTAATATCACGCTAATATATTACGAATTATGAGAAATTATGGAGATTATACGAGGTCTTGTGATTTCTTAGAAATCTACCGAACGGTCAAATGGATCCCTAAATTATGTGAATTATGGAGGATTATGAGACTAATGTAATTCATACCCGAACTACCAAACACACCCCTAACGACACAACTATTCAGCTATGTTTCTCGTAACTCCGTACGGAAAATGTTTTTTTATACTTATTCAAAGTAACTTTATTTTTATATTAATTTATCAATGCAAGTTTTTTAAACATTTTCATCATCAAGAATTGACCAATGAATGTTTTGTGCGAAAAAATCTTGTAACAGTTTTTTGTAACGAAGGACTTAATAAAAGGGCTTTGCGTTTAAGGAGGCTACTGTCGAATCTGGAGGCATTACTCGTCTTAAGCTTGGTTTTGTTCAGAATACTTGTTTGAGTTTCATCGATGGTTCATGTTCTTATTTGCATATACCCATTTTCTGACTATGATCTACTGTAGAAATTTCTTGCTTTGGTCTATACCATTGGATGTCAAATAACACGATCTCTATAAACTAGATAATGGTGTGGATGATTGCTACTCAATCCATGTTTATAAAATTCGTTCTGGGCTACAACCCAAAGTACTTGAAGTATATGGTCCTAATAACCTGAAAGTTGGCTCAGAGCCTACACATTCAAATTGTTTTGCATTTTGGAAGTTTGAACCAAAAGTGACTAAAAATCACCTTCTCAAATTGGCGCTCGGTGTTATCACTGCGGTCATCTGGATTTCTAGTAAAGTAGACAAAATGGGTCTTTTTACGGTCTATTCTCCGCTTAAGATCAAGCTTAACCAATTTAATGATACAAATCGGTGCTTATCAATCAATAAAACGCTATTTAATTGTAGCCCTCTCATACAAGAAATAGGTCCTAAAGCCTACGATACCATCCAAATTGAATTTACCAGCATCAAACCAATATGATTATAAACTTTTGGAACATTAGAGGTATGGGCCGGAGCAACATCTGAGCAAATCTAGAAGTCGTCTGCAAAATTCACAATATTAATATCATAACTCTAGCAGAGACAAAATCTGAAAATCCCCCGGAAGACCGTCTTTGGAGATCGGCGGGCTTTGATAACATCGTTTACTGTCCTACTACTAGGAGGGCAGGGGGCTTATGCTTACTTTGGAAAGCTTACCAACTTAAGAATCAGACGATTCGTCTGATCTCAAAAAGTGACCGATTCATTTGTATTGAATTAGAATGTAACAACCTAAACCGCAAAATACACATTATTTTCGTTTATCCACCACCTCAGGAAATATCAAAAAATCCATTATGGGATTCGATTGTAACACCCCGAATCCGCGGGACTCGGGATGCTACGGGCGGAGACCTCACAATGGGTCCCGACCCTTAACCTGACAACAATTTCACCGGATCTTACAACAAGACACAAATAAAGGCAAAATCAAAATATATTTTTAATGCAAATGATATGAAACCCAAAAGAATACAAACGAGAGACCACAGCCGAATTAACAACTCCATCGACCAAACGTCGAAAACATACAATATACAACATAAAAAAAAATATATAAGACCTCACTCCCAAACCCAACCTACAATGTACGGACCCTGGCTGTCCACTCTTCCGGATCTCTCGGCCGCGTCCCTAACCTGCAGGGCAACTACAACAATATCGGTATATAACCATTAGCTAGCATTCAAAGCATTAGAATCGAGGTGATGACACAAACACATAATAATCATAAACACACATAAATCATCATAACACAACATTTATAATCTAAACACACACAAGTCGTTTTATTATCTTTATTTAACGTTATTCCCTTACTAATCCACTTATGGTGTGACACGAGAATCTCTCGCCCTTGTCCCCTTTCACCATGCCGGGTTTGTACTTGACGTCAATCAGCATCACCCACTGGACTTGCCAGCGGTCGCAAGGCGCCTCCCAGTCGCCCCATTTTGGAGTGACAAGCGGAATAGGACGGAAATGGATCCTTAGCCAAAATAAACTACCAACGGCTTGGCCCGGAGAGGAACACTGGTGGCGCTGGAACTGGGCCTGATGGCGCCGGAGCAGGAGGCGAGAAGTTGACGCCCTCCTTGGAGTCGGGTTGGAGGCGGAACCAAAAGAGGCCCTGCGGCCTGAGTCAAAGCAAGAAGGACCTGGAGGTGGCCGGCCAGGCGAGAAGTTTTGGTGGCCCTGGGTAGCACTCCTTGCGAGCAGTGGCGACGGCATCTTCTTCCCGGGCGTCGGGTTTGAGGCGGAGGCTAGTCGTGACCCCTAGCGTCGGGGAGGAGAAGGAACCGGAGGAGGGAAGCACGCCCAGGTCTTCGACGGCCGATGGCAGGAACACCGGTATTCTCCGGCTTGAGATGCAGCTCGAACGCGGGTCTTCTACGGCAAGAGACAGGTATGAGCGACGCCAGCCCAAGGGAAGAAAGGAGATAGGAGGTCCGGCCAGGTTATGTTGGATTTTCGGTGTCCGGTTTTAGACCAAAGGGCCGTAGTCTCACTTATGTGAGTAGACGGTTCTCCCAATTGCCAAACAAATTAATATGATTATCTTGAACTAAAACTAGTTATTAACCAAGGGTTTGTAATCTCCACAAAGGAGTAGACAAAACCCAACCAAGAGTTTGTAATCTCCGCAAAGGAGTAGACAAAACCCAAACAAGAGTTTGTAGTCTCCAAAGGAGTAGACAAAACTCAACCAAGAGTTTGTAATCTCCACAAAAGAGTAGACAAAACTCAATCAAGAGTTTGTAGTCTCCAAAGGAGTAGACAAAACTCAAGCAAGAGTTTGTAATCTCCAAAAATGAGTAGACGAAACTCTAATAGAAGTTAAGTTCAATTACACGTCTTATAAACCGATTGTTATATGTTAAAACCATTGACTTGGATAATGTAATGAGTCATTCATAAATGAATTTTCCTTCTAAGTGTATTCTCCCCTACACCGGGAATATCCAAATACCTTAGTGGGATAAAACGTTACACGTTACAAAGACTAAGTAAGAGACTTACTTGTCTTACTTTGTAGAAAGGTATTCCTAGGTTTTGTCAATACAAAACCAAACTAAGATGGATGCCTATCCTTTGTCAATACAAAGGAACTATACTGGTCTTTCGAGTTTTGCAAACAAGCTTATAAGAAGGCCTATCCAATGTCAATACAATGGAACTAGAAGCTTTATTGTTGCAAAAACGAATGTAGAATCAAGTGCAAATGGCTCTCCCTTTTATAGGCATAGGGGGCCACGGTTTTGGGGAGTTAAAAGCGGTTAAAAGCGGTTAAAAACGGTTATGGAAGTTACTTGGAAGTTACTTGGAAGATGGGCCTTGAAGCCCTAGAAAGCCCGAGGCCCGAGGCCCACATAGGGAGCCCAAAACCGCTCCCCGGAGCTAGCTTAGAGCTAGCTTATTTTTCTTGGTCCAAACACTTCCAATGAGCTTCATTCACTTTAATATAGCTAGGGTAAGCTCCAAGATCCTCAAATACTCAATATCTTAGCTCAAGCTAGTGTAGCTCCTTAAGAAGCTCACTAGTTGCTTCATTGACATTCACTAAGCATTTGATCTTGAATTGCTCCCACTTTTTAACCACATATTCTTTAGCCAATATAAGGCCTAAGAACCAAAAGTGTGCCGATAAAATATGGCTAAAAAGCCCCAAACGTCGGCCTTCTAAAAGCTAGCACAAGTTGACCTTGTCGTGAATCACCTTGCTTTGATTCGACTCCCCTTATAATACTAGTTGTTCTTAGTGCCGGTCACTTGGCTTGCCTCCCGCAACCCGGACCATAGTGACACACATGTGTACAACTCATTGCACCTTGTCTCAAGACAAGCTCAACGGTTACAATGAAGACTTAGCCCAAATCTCCAACAGGTTAGACCGCCGCCGGTTTCACCGCTGAAGGGGGCATCGGTCTCTTGCTGAAGGAGGCGCCGGTCACTGAAGAAAGGGGGAGTAGGGCAATCGACCGCTCTTCAAAAGAAAGGAAAAAGAGGGAGTGCGGCTAGGTTAAGCTGAAGGGAATAAAGGCTCTTCTATCAGCCATCTTGGGCCACGGGCCTAGCTAAAATATCTCAAGAAAAAGGCTCAACTAACGGGTATGGCTAAAATGTCGGAAACAAATAAAATAAATAAGGACTCAAAATTTTTTTTTATTATTTTTTTTGAAAATAATGACTCGGAACGAGTCCTAACCGTTCAGGTCCAGTTGAAGTGGAAATTATAATTTGAAATAAATTCTCGGGTTTTACAATAGATCTCCCTAAAAATAAGTTTCGTCCCGAAACTTAGAGTAAGAAACATCCCACACGTAACCTTCTAATATTATAACCGTAGTTTCAAATTCTTCTTCTAGAGAGTTTTCGTTCTACTCTTCTAAACATAGAGGTATCACTCAACGACTATATACATGAAACACATGACATAACAAATACTCAAATCACATATATAGTTAAGTAGGTTACATCGATCGAATTCCGAGTACTACTCGTCGGTGCAGCCGTTCGGCTAATTCTGCAAAGGACTTAGGATACCTACTCATAATTCCATCATTTGTCTCCCATGTATCCTCATCGGCTCTTTGTCTAGATTAATGGATTCTCAACATCAATATAACTTTAAACCGTAGATGTCTGGTACTAAGCTCTAGGATGGTCACCAGATACTCAACAAAAGTATAATCTAGCTCGACTATCAGGTTCTTGTAGCTGATTATGTGTCTCGGATCCGGTATATACTCTCTCAACTTACACATGTAGGACGCTTGGTATACACTTTCTAGTATGGGCAAAGAGAGCTAGTCGATAAATAACTTCTCAATCCACTTTAAGATATTGACGGTTGTTTTCCTCAACTCACTTTAAGCTCTTTTAATGATTTTACTGAGAATTAAACTATAAAAACTTTATTCCTTCCGTTGGGCCTACATGCTTTTGCCTTTAGGAAGATCCTTACTATCAACTCATAAACAATGATCTTACTTCTGCCGGCCCTTAACTAAGCGTCTAATGCTCTTTGCAATACAACTTGCTTGGTCCGGTTTCCTTAATGTGACCCAGTCGGATCATCCCGTAATACTCAATCAAGACCTTGTCTTGGAGAATCACTTGTACACTTGAAATCATCATACCTAGAGGAAATGTCAAAACAGTTATCCAACGACTCTTTTATTAACTTTGAACAACTGTTATGACCCTTGTCCATTTTCAAAACTTCTTTGTCTTCCAACTTAGGTTATCCATTGATGGTATTACTTTGGAAATCTCCCCACAAATCCTGGAATGACCGGAACATCCCGGAAAACTTGTAACTTCATTCACATCCCGGAAAACTTGTAACTTTATTCACATCCTTCGGGGGTTGTCATCCCGAGACAACTTGTCATACAACTTCTCTCTTTTCGCAACTGGTGTTCTTCATTACATCATCAAAACAAAAGTTCGAGATAACGTTTGGAGTTCTCTCTTCAGTGCATTGGTTCTACTGAACCTTTATCAATAAGATCTTGTAACCGGTTTCCTTCAATTGCTTCCACAACTCACGCCTCTTCCCAAGGTCATTGTATATGGCGCCTTGGATGTCAGAGTTGATTCAGGCTCGTCCTTAATGGTGAAATACTCATTCTTACGTTTTGGACTTCGTGATATCTCGGGTTCCGTCTTTTCTCCTCTCGTCACCTAACCTAATCACCGACACAATCTTATCTTAGTACTTGGTAGGTTGCCATGGTACTAAAGATCTACCCCAATCTTGTTGTGGTGACGTCATTCAAACACGTATATTGCTCCCCCTGTAGCTACAATGTTGATCGCCCATTTTCAAAGATCCGTCATCTCCTAAACTCGAGAGAATCTTACAATGTTGATCGCCCATGGTACTAAAGATCTACCCCAATCTTGTTCCCCGCTTAATCCCTATTTTTTTCCTTTTTGAAGGAATGGTGATAATGAAAGTCTTCTAAGCTTCCTTACTTATGTGCAACCATAAGGGTCCAAACTACACGACTTAACCGTGCTTCAAACCAATTGACCTTATCCTCTTTGTTTTCCATGACATCCCAACATATGAGGGGAGTTCTTCGTATTCTACATAAACTTTGACCATATACATCTTTTCTTCGAATAGGTGAAGAAATTTATACTTTACTTTCTTTTGTAACTCCAATCCGACAATAGAGGTTCTCAGTTTAAAACTTCCATATACCTCTTGCACGACTCAAGCATCATTACAACTTTAAAACTCCGTTCTTCTCGAACTCCGTCAACCATGGATACTCTTCACCTTCCATGTTATCATTCTTTTGAAAGCTACACTTTCAAGTTACTCTACCTTAAACTCCGCCAGCTCATACTACACTCCCCGCTTCCTTCTCTTTAATAGGATAACTATAACTTCTCGGGCCATTTTGTGTCATACATCCCACTTTTACATGCTTAACTGCTCTTCCGTCATATTCTATAAGTGCACCTTCTCAAAATTCTGACCTTAGTTAGCGTCCACTCATCTCTCTTAGTTGATGTCTTATGTTTTTTTCATAACTAAAAGCTCCTTGTTGCGTTTCTTATCTTTTGAAACTATTCTCTCTACGCACTTCCTTCTTCTGGTGTTGCTCAACCTTATCACCATAACGGAAATCGGTTTA
The DNA here is from genome assembly GCA_033239045.1 of Fagopyrum esculentum. NCBI lineage: Eukaryota > Viridiplantae > Streptophyta > Magnoliopsida > Caryophyllales > Polygonaceae > Fagopyrum > Fagopyrum esculentum. The sequence goes on from BSUD01000184.1 coordinate 113,797, forward strand.
CTCCACTAATGAAATTCTATCGTGTGAACTTTCACCATGAAATTCTTCTCGTAATCTCTCGAATGTCCAAAGGAGTCACCCGCTTAGGAACCCATAAGAACCGTCACTTCACCTTCTAGTTCCTCAGCACGCTTAACTTACGTATCTCATAATTCTTCGTAATAGTTTGATCACACTTCACATCCTGACTCTCATGCTTAGGAGCATCTGGGAAAACTTCACTTCTCAATGAAATAACACTTCTACGCTTGCTAGAATGCACTCCTTTCCTTCCCGATTCACGTCTTTAGTTGTCCATGCATCGTCTTAAAGAACTATAAGTTTATCATCTCTAGTTGTTCTCGTCGTTGTTCAAACGTTGCTCCTGTGCAACCACTCTCATGTCTTCATGTCGCTTCCCTTCTTGTATAACTTTCTTCTTAGTTTGCCTAAACTAACTCGAGGTTCTCTTCCACTCGCTTGTCTTTCGTTTACGTCGTATCTAATCTTCCACTTTGACGTCCACTTAAAGGGGTCCAAGAAACACCAAGGTGTTCGTCAGAACATGATACTTGACTCGGTACTTGAGCAGACTCGTTTTCGTATGTACACTATCCTAAGCCCAAAAAGGCGTTTGTCTAAGGGCGATGATAGGTTCCTATCATCTTAACTATAAGGTCCACTATACCAATAGGATACTAAGCATACCATATATATATGTATATATAACTATATATATATAAGTCCTATGTTCATACTAGCACAAGCACATCAAGACTAGACAAGCAACTATTATCATACTAAGTCCACAAACATAAGTATCGTCCGCATATCTAGATATAGTTCACGCACTTAACTAAGGTACAACAAGTCCACATATACATATCTATACATATTTCAATAATCCAATAAACTACGTCGCCGAGGTCCGCAGAAAGAGTGGTGGTCCCGTACATTCTATCCCAAACCCGACTTATGCATATGATTTTGAAAACGAAAAGTTAGAACCCGTGTGGGTTCTGTTCATTCCTCATTTGGCCTTTAAAAGATTGCGAGTGCCATTGTTGTCAACCTAGGGCTCTGATACCACTTTGTAACACCCCGAATCCGCGGGACTCGGGGTGCTACAGGCGGAGACCTCACAATGGGTCCCGACCCTTAGCCTGACAACAATTTCACCGGATCTTACAACAAAACACAAATAAAGGCAAAACCAAAATATATTTTAAATGCAAATGATATGAAACCCGAAAAGAATACAAACGAGAGACCACAACCGAGTTAACAACTCCATCGACCAAATGTCGAAAACAAACAATATACAACGTAAAAAATATATATAAGACCTCACTCCCAAACCCAACCTACAATGTACGGACCCCGGCTGCCCACTCTTCCGGATCTCTCGGCCGCGTCCCTAACCTGCAGGGCAACTACAACAATATCGGTATATAACCGTTAGCTAGCATTCAAAGCATTAGAACCGAGGTGATGACACAAACACATAATAATCATAAACACACATAAATCATCATAACACAACAATTATAATCTAAACACACACAAGTCGTTTTATTATCTTTATTTAACGTTATTCCCTTACTAATCCACTTATGGTGTGAAACGAGAATCTCTCGCCCTTGTCCCCTTTCACCGTGCCGGGTTTGTACTATCAGCATCACCCGTTGGACTGGTCGCAAGGCGCCTCCCAATCGCCCCATTTTGGACTGGACAATCGGAATAGGACGGAAATGGATCCTTAGCCAGAATAAACTACCAACGGCTTGGCCCGGAGAGGAACACTGGTGGCGCCGGAACTGGGCCTGATGACGCCGGAGCAGAAGGCGAGAAGTTGACGCCCTCCTTGGAGTCGGGCTGGAGGCGGAACCAAAAGAGGCCCTGCGGCCTGAGTCAAAGCAAGAAGGACCTGGAGGTGGCCGGCCAGGCGAGAAGTTTTGGTGGCCCTGGGCAGCACTCCTCGCGAGCAGTGGCGACGGCATCTTCTTCCCGGGCGTCGGGTTTGAGGCGGCGGCTAGTCGTGACCCCTGACGTCGGGGAAGAGAAGGAACCGGAGGAGGGAAGCACGCCCAGGTCTTCGACGGCCGATGGCAGGAACACTGGTCTTCTCCGGCTTGAGATGCAGCTCGAACGCGGGTCTTCTACGGCAAGAGACAGGTATGAGCGACGCCATCCCAAGGGAAGAAAGGAGATAGGAGGTCCAGCCAGGTTAGACTGCCGCCGGTTTCACCGCTGAAGGGGGCATCGGTCTCTTACTGAAGGAGGCGCCGGTCACTGAAGAAAGGGGGAGTAGGGCAATCGGCCGCTCTTCAAAAGAAAGGAAAAAGTGGGAGTGCGGCTAAGTTAAGCTGAAGGGGTTGAAGGCTCTTCTATCAGCCATCTTGGGCCACGGGCCTAGCTGAAATATCTCAAGAAAAAGGCCCAACTAACGTGTATGGCTAAAATGTCGGAAACAAATAAAATAGATAAGGACTCGAAATTTTTTTCATTATTTTATTATTTTTTTTGAAAATTATGACTCGGAACGAGTCCTAACCGTTCAGGTCCAGTTGATTTGGAAATTATTATTTGAAATAAATTCTTGGGTATTACATCGATAACCAACCTAATCAATGCATCATCTATACCGTGCATAATTATGGGAGATCTAAACGAAATCCAACATTATTCGGAAAAACAAGGAGGAGCAACAATCAATTCCAATAGATTTAATAGACTCAATAACTTTAAAAACCTATGTAATCTCGATGACGTTCAAACAACAGGCAACCAATTTACTTGGAGGAAAAAACGTGACGGCACAAACAATATCCTTGAAAAACTAGACCGTGTCGTAGTCCACAATCAGACCCTCCAATGGCATCCCCTATTAAAAACTAAAAATCACGCATTCACAATCTCGGATCATTGTCAAATCTCATTGGAATTAGCGGACTCGGTACCTTTCACACCACAACCGTTTAAATTTGAAATGATGTGGACTAAACGCAAAGCGTTTGAGAACATCGTTAAACAAACTTGGCGTGCTAACTGTAGGGGGAATGAAATGTTTAATCTCATAAGGAAGACACAACTTTTAAAAACAAAAGCAAATGAATGGAGCAAAATAAACTTTGGAAATATTTTCAAACAACTAAAAGAAGTTGAATCTCAACTTCTGGAGATTCAAAGTCTCACAACTAAAAGAAGTTGAATCTCAACTTCTGGAGATTCAAAGTCTCGCACCTATCAACATAAACCAAAGAATTGACCACCTACAAAGAAACCTCCTAAATAAAGAAAATCATCTTATCACTTTTCACCAAAGATATTGGAGACAAAGAACAAAGAATAAAAATTTGAAAAACATTGACACAAATTCCAAACACTTTCACCGCATTGCCACCGGAAGAAGAAATAGAAAACATTTAAAGGAATTAATAAGCACGAATGGGACGATTCTATCTTCTGAAAATGAAATCCACATGGAAGTCAAAAAAGAATTTGTTTGCAAATTCACTAGAACCCCACTAAATAAAAACCTTTTGGATGAAAAGCTACAACTAAGTAAAAACAAAGTCAGTAACGAAGACAATGAATGCCTAACAAGATCACCAACAAATGAGGAAATTAAAAATGCTATTTTTGACATTGGGTGTGACAAATCACCAGGACCGGACGGTATGTCAGCCGGTTTTTACCAAAAATATTGGCACAGTGTGGGAACTGACGTTTCAAAAGCAGTTAAAAATTTCTTCAGAAGTGGAAAACTACTCAAACAAATAAATCACACTTTTATTACAATAATTCCCCAAAACGACAACCCTACGACAATTAACCATTTTAGGCCTATCATCGCAAAGATTATCACGAATAGAATGGGACCCATAATGCCAAAACTTATTCACCCTCTCCAAGGAGCTTTCGTAACCCAAAAGATCAATCCACGATAACATCCTCATTGCACATGAAATGTTTCACTCGTTCCGATTTAAGAAAGGCAAGGAAGGATGGACCGCCATTAAACTAGATATGGAAAAAGCGTATGCCCAAGTCAATTGGGAATTTATAATCTGTATACTAAACAAGTTTGTATTTAATGAAAATTTTGTGGGATGGATCAAGGAATGCATATCCACAGTTTCATTCTCGGTTCTGGTAAATAATGGACCAACTGACCAATTCTTTCCAGGAAAAGGTCTAAGACAAGGAGACTCCTTATCCCCCTACCTATTTATTTTGGGAGCAGAAATTCTTACACAAATGCTTCAAAATGACTGCAATAACTACGACAACCATATTGGTTTCTCTGTTTGTAGAAATGCAACACCAATCCCTTTTTTATCATATGTTGATGATATGCTTATCTTCACTAAATCAAACACGAACTCATGTCTTAGAACCAAATAAATCTTCGAAACATACTGCTCAATCTCTGGACAAAAGATCAATTACCTCAAATATGCCTTCCAAACTACAAAAAACACAAGTGATACATGCATCACGGAACTAAAAAACATATTAAGTATGAATCACACAACTACTCTTGACAACTATCTTGGTTGTCCAATTGTTAATGGTAGAGTCAATAAAGAGACATTTAGCAACATTAATAATAAAACTAAACAACAACTTCGTAAATGGAAAGCAAGCTCCCTATCACAAGAAGGCGAAAACTTATTTATAAAGCATAACTTAGCAACCAAACCATCCTTTGTAATGTAAAGTTTTATGCTACCAATGCATAATTTGAACGAACTTGATAAAATGTATAAAAATTTCTTTTGGAACAAAGGCGATAACTATAAACCAATGATAAGTTGGGATACTATTTGTAAACCAAAAAGAAACGGCGGACTAGGTTTAAGAAAGTCTCTTACCACTAATAAAGCCCTTCAAATGAAGCTAATTTGGAAAATTCTTGCTGAACTAGAAAATATATGGGTGAAAATTATAAATGAAAAATACTTGAGGAATACTAATATACTACAATATCACTTAAAAGGTCCAGCATCTTGGCAATGGAAAAACCTTATAAAACTCAAATTCGATTTTAAAAAAGGAACTATTTGGCAGGTGGGCAATGGAAAAACCATCAATTTCTGGCAAGATAACTGGTTACAACGACTCCGCTAATTAAATTGGTTTAAAACACCAATCTAATCAATTCACATATTAAAGTCAACCATTTTATCAAATCAAACGAACGGGATACCACCAAAATTGAAAATAAACTACAAAATCTCATCAGCCCATCAATTAGAATAAAAATTATGGAAACAATTATACCAACAAACGAAATACAAGACAGGTTATACTGGAGAAGTAGTTCGAATGGTTGGTTCTCCACAAAATCAGCCTCGGAAATGATTGAGAAAGAATTTGGTTGGCTTCCGGACTATCCTTGTGAATCGATATGGCATTTAGACACCCAACCAAAAATTAAAAACTTCATATGGAAAATCCCAATAAACGGTCTTCCTACTAAAGCAAAACTTAACTAAAGAAGAATCGCGGTTACAAATAACTGTGAATTCTACAATCACCACCTCGAGGATCATCTTCACATTCTTATTGATTGCCCCTGCGGTAAAAATGTGATTTCAAGAATTTACAGTTCCATAATAACCAACCTCAATACCATTAATACCAAAAACAAACAAATCCATGAAATTTTACTTGAGATAAAAAAACAAGATCGGTATTAACAACTTTACTCATCTTGCAACTATTTGGTGGAGTATCTGGTTTTTCAGAAACAAAACCATCTTTAATAATGATACTATTGGATCGGACCATGATATCGTAAATTTCATCAAAAACCAACTACATAATTGGAAAACTCGTATTACGGATGACGACGACTACGATTTTAAACACACCCCAAAAAACAACAAATCCTCTACAAGGAAGATAAAAAAACATCAAATGGGACAAACCAAAACCTGGATACCATAAACTTAACTTTGATGGGTCAAAACTCGATTTGTGCATAAATCTATTGGTTATGTTATTCGAAATCAATACGGCAAATTTATCAGTTTAGACGCTAGAAAAAACAACTTTAACTCGGTAATCAAAGCAGAAGTTTTTGCTCTAAAAGCTGGACTAAAAGAAGCAATAAGGCTAAACATAAAAAAGATCGAAATTGAGGGTGATAACTTATGGGTTATCAAGGCATTTCAAGGACTTTGGAGTTGTCCCTGGGAGATCGAGATGATCGTATCCGACTCCATACTGGATCTTCGCTTTTTTGAGGAAGTCCACCTCAGGCATGTGTTCAGAGAAATCAACTGTGTTGCTGACCGATTGACCCATTTGGGAATTTCGAACCCAACACACCCTTTTCTGACGATTCCGAACTTCGTGTTCTCATCCGCAAGGATGCTTTAGGATGGACTACCTTTAGAATATAGTCCTTCCTAACCGCTTCCGTTTTAAAAAATAAATAAATAAAAATAAAAAAAATGTTCTCCATTTTTTTTTCTCAAATCGGAGGAGTGCCAAATATGATCAATAACGTCGGTAATGCGGTTAGCATAACCACTAAAATCTTAAGTCCATCTTGAACACATAAGTTTAAAATATGACATCTTTGATGAGTAAAAAGAGTTCGAAAATATTGTCCCGATGCCTCGACTAAATGGTTTACGGCGGTGGTGTTAGCGGATACATTATCAAAAGAGTATGAAAAAACTCGACCTTGTAAGTTAAATTCTTGTAAAACCGTTTTTATCAAGTTTGAAATGTTTGTTGCATCATGTCTTTGGTTGAAATGGATAAATGTAGTAAAATATTTATGCAAAAACATATTGTTATCAGTAAAATGTAAAGTAATGCCCATGTAAAAATATTTTTGCGATTGTGTACTTCAAATATCACTACAAATAGAAACTTGATGCGAAAAAGATGTTAAAATCGAAATAATTTTTTCTTTCTTTTGTACGTAAGATTAAGAAACTAGTTTGGAAACGGTTTTGCGATAAGTTGGTTTAAAAGAAGGTTGAAGATATTTAGTGTTATGTGCTCGAACTTCTTCATATTCCGCAAAAAAAAATGGAAATGCATGAGAATATATACATCGGTTAATCCTAAACTTTTTTCCACTATGGTTATACATAAATAAAGGATATTGAGAGGAAGAAGATGCAAACCCGTGGGACAATTGTGATTGTCCCTATGATATCCCGAACTTGTCGGGATGGATTTTTTGCATGTGCGTTCACTGATTCACACTTCGTGTAATGTTTTGTAAAAATCTCGGATGTAAGCATTTTTGGTGGAGGTACTTGTCAAAATGCGCCTTGTGCCATTTCGTACATTTGAATTTCACTTTCTTGGGTGCTAGGAAAGAAATGAGAAGGAATGTTGTCACTCGAGTTTGCCATTATAAGAGTCGAGAGTTGAGAATTCGAGAAAGACGAGAAATCGAAAATTATGAGAATACGAGATTGAGAGAAGTAAAGAGAGTTAAGAGTGTAGGAAGATTAAGATGGTGTGGGATAAAATGGAGGAGGGGTTGGTATTTATAGGAATTATGAAAGGTTGATTTTTTTATGGGAAATTCCGGATGGTGCCCTCGTGGTTTGGGGTATTCCGGATTTTGCCCAACAGTTTTTTCAAGTTCGGATGGTACCCTTAAGTTTATGTTGTTTTCCGGATTATGCCCAAATTCATTAAACCTTTTTAAAATTCCATTAAAAACATACAAAAAAAAAAACTAAAATTAAAAAACAAATTAAAATAGAAAGAATGATTTATTTATTTTAAAACAAAAGTAAAACAGTAAAAAAAAATTTAAAAAATAAATATTTTATATTAATTTAAAAATAAATAAATTACATAATTTTAAAAAATTCAAAAAAATCATTGTTTTATTTTATTTTAAAAATAAATAAATTGAATTACTTTTTTTTAACAAAATCTAAAAACATAAGTGTTATACTTTATTTAAAAAATAAATAAAATATAGGTTCTTTTAAAAAACTAAAAACAAATTCACTGTTTTAATTTATTATAAAAATAAATAAATCAGTTTTCTATTTTATAAATTTCCTTTTACTTTATTTTAAACAGTGAATTTTTTTAAATTTTTTAAAATAATCCTTTTTTATTTATTTTTTAAATAAAATAAAACATTGATTTTTTAAATTTTTAAAAATTATCTAATTAATTTATTTTAAAATTAATATAAAACATTTTTTTAAAAAAGAAGTTACTGTTTTTCTTTATTTTTAAAATAAATAAATTATTCTTTCTATTTTAATTTTGTATGTTTTTAATGGAATTTTAAAAAAATTTAATGAATTTGGGCAAAATCCGGAAAACAACATAAATTTAAGGGTACCATCCGAACTTGAAAAAACTGTTGGGCAAAATCCGGAATACCCCAAACCACGAGGGTACCATCCGGAATTTTCCTTTTTTTATTTATAAGAAACCCACTTATATGTAAAAATATATATATAAAAGGCACTATGCAACGGGTACTAGTCGTTTAGTCGTTGCACATGTGGGCCCCGCCTAACGGCTCTTTAAAAAAGTCATTCGTGCGGGTGCAAAGAGTCGTTGTCATTGCGACCAAACCGCGGATTGGCTTGGTCCATTACTTATTTTAAAAAAAAACTAAATCTAAACCGCCGGTTCCTAAGCCGGCGGTTTGCCCAAATCGGACCCAAGTCTATCTCAAACACTGCAACCATTTTGAGTCCGGTTTTGATCATTTTGAACGGTTAATTCTAATAATAGATGTTCATCTTAACACGGAAAACAAAACGAATTATGACAAGAGTCGGGCTCTTATTATCCGAATATCCGATTACAAACAATAATCCTAAACACCCTCATGCATGTTAACTTATTGCCATCGAAAAATCTATGTCGAAAATCCCTTCTTCTTCAACTCTTTTTTGAGCATAAAACTAGATGGAATATCCACAAATCCCTATACCAATTAACCTCAATTAAAGGCGTCACACCTAACCCGGATATTACCGTCATTACCGGTCTTAACTCCGACCCGGCCCAATTTGGTCATAGCCAGGCCGAATGCCTGATTAAATTGTTGAGAGTTCTGGGCCCAGCCCGTAACAACGGGCTTGGACCTGGAATCCTCAAAAAGTACTTGGTCCGATGTAAATAGGCCTTCTCGGTTCACCAGATTCTTGTAGTAGGCGTTGTCGAATGTCCTAGGAGTGGTGGGGTCCATGTTGATGGCTATTCTGGGGTCCACCACTCTCGGACACATCTGCTTTAGCTGGCTCGCATATTGTGGGTTCAATGTCGGGTCCACTGAGATTGTCTTTGAGAAGCTGTAAAGCCTATTCGAGAATTTCCCGCAGTGGGAGAACCCTACGGTGTGGGCGCCTGCAGGTGATTACACACTCACTGGATTATGTCTTTTGTCAAATAATCAAGTTGGCTGTCAATTTACAATTATATTGGAATTTTAAAAAAAAAGTTATTTGGAATATAGTATTAAACCTTTTTCAAAAAATCGTTGATACGACATGACATTGTAAGAGGAAATATGCGTTTTGAGTGGTTGTTTGTGATATAGAAAATTCTTCTTGTGACATGGATGTCTAGAGGGGGCCCTTTCATACTGTGTCAATATAGAATGAGTCAGCTTATAATGAACAATTCTTTAGTACGACGTCGTTTTCAACTCCAAAAATAAACAAATAATTGACTTAAAAAACTCAGTTATTTTTATTAACCTTCATTTTTTGTTACTATAAGCAGGTAATTTTATTTACCATAGATGAAAAAAAAGTTACTTAGGGGTAAAAAATGGTAGGTAATTGGTACGTACCAGAGAGAGCAATCATGTCTGTCATGGAAAGTCCAACGTTAGAAAACATCGAATCTAGTTGATCTAAGTTGAACGTCGGCTGTGGAAGCTTCCCATTTACACTGGCGGCTGTTGATACTAACCCATCTCTTCTTCCTAACTCCACAGCGTAAAACGGTCCTCCTGCCTAATAATTACCAAAAATAATTACCTTTTTTTAATAATTCATAACTAATTTAAAATACCAAAATAAAATTTTATGATATACGAACCAGATTAACGACGTCACGAGTAGCAATGGCGAGAATATCAGCACAAGATACTTTATTAGTGCAACCAGGGGTAGCATCCACCGCTGCCTTGGCTTTGATCACGGTGTCGAACCCATCTCCGGCGAGCGACAAGTTATCGGGGTGATCCTTCTCCGCCGTGTTGGTCGCCGTGGATTGAATGATCACCGATGCATCACAGCCGTTGACCATGCAGTCGTGGAAGAAGAGACGGAGAGTGCCGGGGATGGTGACGAACGTCTGCTGAATCTTCAGTTGTACGGCCTGTCGGACGATTTTCTCGACGTTAGGGCATGTGTTAGCGTAGAAGTTTTGTCGGAGCTGGGCGTTTGCCACGTGGCTAAAAATGCTGAACCCGAGGAGGAGAGTACAAACACCGAGCAACGTACGATTTGGCTCCATTTTTAGTCTCTTGCTTCAGAACTGAAGCTCAGCTACGTAGTTATATAATGAGCATTCGTTTTTTGCCTTTCTTTGAAGCTTCGCAAGCAGCAAATTTGGTTATTTCTACTTTGTATGAGTGAAATAATAAAATATTTGAACGTCGTTGTTGAACATTACAGAAAGTATACTTGTTAAAAGATAAGTAAAGAATTACGACAAATTTTAATGAGCTATTTCCAGCTATTTTTGCATTACTTTGTAAATAACGAATCACCTAACTTTGCTACAATTATTTATAGTTTTAAATTATGACGACAAATCGCAATCTAATCTATAAACATTACGTACCAATATGGAAAATCTTGGACATATGTGCTGTATTTTATCAAATTTAAAGTCTTTTCTATATGCGCATATAGATGCTTAATCATCATATATATTATTATTATTGAAATTTTTAAATAAATATTGTATGAAAATTATAATTTTGTTTTTTTTATTATTATAGTATAATTTCAAGATTATACTAGTTAATTTATTATAATTTAATTAATTAATTATATTTATGGAGAGAATG
>BSUD01000184.1:131801-142501 GCA_033239045.1 Fagopyrum esculentum
GAATATATATTTTTTATTAAAAAATCAAAGAAATGTTATGATATAAATAAATGTGTAGTCAAAAATAAATATGAAAATTAGTTGTGGAAAAAAATAATCAAATTTGTTGGAGTAGTTTACAAAAAAATGAGTAGGTTAAAACAATAAAATTAATACCATAAGTTAGAAAGATATATATTACAGTATAATCAAAGTATTTGTTCATTTAAAAAATTCCTTTAGAAATAAATTTTGAAAAAACAATAACCGATTGATACATACGCCTTAAATTAATCATGTCGTGTCATATGACAAAATTTACTTCCAATTTAATATTTATAACAGATAATATCCCATTAGTAGTGAAAATAGAATATTAAATAGTGTATTATATTTATTTTATAGTATTTTTAGAAGATATAATAATTGATTATTGTGTCATATAATCTATAGAAAATTGTCCAGTACCCAGTTTTTAGACGGACTAAACTTTAGTATTCCATGATTTAAATTATCACAACGGTACATTAATTATTGAGACCGGCCAAATATTAACATCTAGATTACTTTTCACACGTTAAGTTAACACAACAACTTTGTTTCTAAAACTTTTTCTTTTGTTTCTTGTTGAATAAGTATGTCTTGTATGCCTCATTGCATTTAACCCTTTTATTTAACGTATAAAAAGTAATTTAGATATCAATATTTGTTCTGACTCAATAGGTGAGGTACCACTCTAATAGTTTAAATAACGGGTTACTAAAGTTTAGTAAGCCTAAAAGATAGATACTATTTAAGCAATTTTCTCTATAATCTAATATGCAGCATTTAAATGCAAAATCCATATTGCATTAATTATATAAATGTATACAATTTCATGAGTTATTTCTTTTATTTCAATTTAGTTTTAATATACAACATATAAACTTGTATAAAAATAAATTGTAGTGTAGACATAAAAAGGTGGTACATTCATGCATTTGAGTTATGGAGAAAGCAAAGAGTAATGAACGATGCACATGCTCCTCATATAACGTGTCAATTGGATATCATATAATGGAATAATAAGATCTAACCTTTTATTTTAATAATTTTAGTGAAGAGATGATCCAATAAGATGCTTCCTCATTAACTCGATACTACTTAGACGTTAGACCTTCAAATGAAATATTATAGTTCATATTTTTAAACAATAAAAACATTTACCCAAAATATTATTATCAATATTTATGATATTTCTAGATTATTACTCTTTTTAAGTATCATTTATACTATTGTGTAAAAGTTGTTGTAAAACTTTAACAAAAGTATTGTTAACTAATATGTATTTATTTAGTTAGGATTTAGTTTTGTGCCGCCAAACCGCGATAGTTTTTATACTACATAACGAAAAGTTTAATTTATTAAGCAATTACAATATTAATGAAAGATAATTAATTGTTAAAATATATTAAATAAGCTAAAAATTAGGAAACCGGTTAACGTAAATAAGGTAACCGTAATATTGAGATTTCAAAACTCTTAAATCCGCCATTTTAACCGTGATCAAACTCAAAGCAAAAATCGTTCTCTGAAGTCGAAAGCAGATTCTCCATCGCCATTCTTCTCCATGTCTCTTCTTCAGCATCAATATCCGATTTCACTCGAGTATTCAAGAGTCGTCTTCAACAGGTATAACCGAAACCAGACTCAAAGCAAAAATCCGCCATTTTTGCCTATATGCAATCGCCATTTTCAGGCATGATATTTTCGTCGATTGTACACAGGTTTTCGAAGAAGACTGCTCTATCTTACACAAACATATTCGAAATTCCACTATAACCCATCAATCGATTTGAATGCCTATTAAATACCAAATTTTGCGATAGTTATGTGCCGAATACGTAGTTTGTGTACATTTGATATTTTTGATGTGTTGAAATCCATACTTCTATTGTGTTCGTATGTATCAAATATGCAAGTTATGTACATTTGGACAGATGTTTGATGATACACAAACATATTTTCTATGTACATATATCATGTTGTCAATTAGATTATGTACAGGAAAACAAACTCTGTTGTAATTTACCAACCAGACGATGATACACAAACATATTTTGTGTGTACATATATCATTCTGTCAATTAGAATATGTATAGAAGAACACAAGGATGAACAACCTGATGAGAGTAAGAGAATCTTCCCCCTTGATTTGTGACTTATTGATATATTTAGTTACTCATTTGATAATTATTAATTGCTTATCAAACGAAGAGAAAAAGATATCTTGATTTCCTTATTGAGATATTTACTTACCCGTTTGATAATTATTAATTGCTTGTTAAATGGAGAGGGAGAGATATTATGTTTTATTATTGAGATATTTACTTACCCGTTTGATAATTATTAATTGCTTGTTAAATCGAGAGAGAAATATATTCTGATTTTATTATTGAGATATTTACTTACCCGTTTGATAATTATTAATTGGTTGTTAAATTGAGAGAAAGATATTCTGATTTTCTTACTGAGATATGTGCTTACCGGTTTGATTATTATTAACTGCTTATTAAATGGAGAGAGAAAAATATTCTGATTTCCTTAATATTCTATTTTTATTTTAATATATCTTTTTTTATATAATATGGAGGAACCTAGTTTGTACACATTTTTAACTTGAAGCCCTTATATGCTCATGGTTACAAAAACTACATACTTACCCATTTTACCCAATTCTTTTTGCACTACTTGAAGAACATTAAATGGATCATACCAAAAACGGGGTTAGTGAAACTAAATTTTGACTTCTCTAAGCAAAACAATGGATCCTGTGCTTACGGATTAATTATCAGCAATGAACAAGCCGAGACCATTTATAAAGATTTCGACAAAGAACAACACCTATGGTTTTTGGACCATAAGCTCTCAACCTTCTGGCACCTCTAACCAAACTGATGGAAGGAGACTTCAAAAACATCAAAACTGAGAGGTAACCCGTCATTAAAAAAAACATTCAAGGTTTACGAAAATTCCTATTATGAAAATTATAACACTTGTTTTAGACGGTTAAGAAGTCCAACTCATACACATCGTATGAGAATAAAGCGTTATGATTGATGTTCTTGTTAAGACTTTACGAGAGTTTTGATGTCTCTGAGCATATCAAAGCGATCTTCTACCCGATAACCCCAAATCCCTTACCCTTCTTTAAAACAAAAAAAAAAAAAGGAAAATGATGGTAGGGGCACACAACCAAACTCAGGACCCACCGGATAAGTTTGTGACATGAATTCCCGGCAAGGCGTGCCTTTTGTTTGTCTTCCCATATTACACTAATAACACCACTACCGAAGTCCCGATACCATGCCCCATATGCATCACATTTTTCAATTATTATCATTTCACTTTCACTTGCCAAACAACCCTTAACAAAATACCAACCCTAAAGGCCTTTAGTTAACAACTTTTACAAAATCCCATAGCATATATGAATTTAATAAAGAAACTTGTAATTTAATCTCATTTTTCATTTTCATGTTAGGTTCTAGTAGCTTATTAAGTTTTTTTTTTAGATTAAAGATGATAAGTTTTTGCATCTAAAGCTGCAAGATTTGGAAGTGTTATATATAAGGTCGATGAACTACTTCTCCTATTATCAGTTGGTTTTAGGATAAACCCCGTTCAATTTATGTGTTGGACTCAGGCCCAACGTGCACAAGCGCTTGTACCAATTTCTCACCTTAAATTTAACTCGCCGAAAATTTTCCTTTAAGACACTGACTGCATGCATGAACAATGATAGTCCGTCTAATCAGGTTAGTCATCCTTAAGGCATGTCGTCAAGTTTCAACTGAACCATACAATTCCAATTGAGCAAACCCTTATAAACTACTTTAAACTCTTTAATTTCAATTTATCTACCCTTGTCAAATACTCTATAAGCTTATATGAAATTTATAAAATTTACTTAAGAAACAAGATTAGTTAACTACTTATTCATACAACTTCAACTATTGTTGAGTTTTTTTTTTGTTTTGATTTTACCAAACAACTTTCATATGATTCTAATAAGTCTTCCTTGAGTTTATTTTGACACGAACTAACACGTGTACCATGATAGTGATCGACGATCGCTAACTAAAGTGTAAAAGTAATTGGCGCCCAACATGTGTACGAGATGAGCGATGAGATGAGAAGCATATTTGTTACAGGCTCGAAAATCATCAAAAAGGAAGTCTTGTTTATTTGTCAAATCTATAAACCGTGTGATTTGGTGAGTATTCGTTTAGGAACATATATTTTATCTTTGGTAGTTTAGGATATCTTGTATCTTATGATTTTTTGTTGGGTAAATTGAGTAAGTAGACTCTTTTTATATTTTAGCCTAGTAACTAAGTTTATGACATAATTTTTTTTTAGTAAGTATACTCCTCTCTTATTTTTCACCGTGAAACCCTAGCCGTCTCTCATTTCTCTCAAACTCTCGTCTTCTCTTTCCCCTTCTCTTTTCCCTGCACTCAAACTGTTTCAAATCTTGTTTAAAAGATGACAGGGCTGGATTAAGCTGTGGAACAACCTCAAACTCCACCCCAGCTGATTTCCGTCTGTAAACAATGCCGGAAGTTTCAGTCAGGTCTAGCTTCGGTTTCCCCTCTGCAGGCTTCACGGTGAGTTTACTTCCCTTTTTGCTTCACGTTTTCGAACCCGGAAACCAACGTATGTCCTTGATGCGTTATGGGTGACATGTGCATACTCTTTCACGCGCACCCTCGACTAGAAGCAACAACGGTGGAGGTGGGTGGGTTGCCGGAGGTCTTGGAGGAATTAGAGGATCCGGTAAGCATGTAGACAACTTGTTTGAAGGAGGAAGAGTCGGCAGTGACGAAGGTAGTAGGGTAAGGGCTATTAGAATCATATATGGTTTTGCCCCTTTTCTTAATTTCGCCGACAATCTAGGGTTATTTTGCCCCTTTTTGTTTCTTGATTGAAACAAGTTGCAACCAGAGCTCATGTCTCTTATGATTAGAACTATCAGCTTGCAATTTATTTTCGTACTTGATTTGATTCGTGATTTATCTCTGATAATGACTTTGGTTTTCATTCTCGTGTTTTCCTTCTTATAACTGCAGAATTTTGTATTTACCGCTACAATTAATATTAAATGCTACATAAAATGATTAATATTCAAGAGAAATGTTTTCTTCAACAACTGTAGCATAAAATAATGATTAATCAATTCAAACACAAACTAGCCTTTGATGAATAGAGTTACTCCTTCGCGGGCCTCTCGAGTTCACATATTCATCACTAGTATCATCGCCTCTATACTCTGGAAATTCTATAGATATCACATAACCTTCATCCGAGTTTGAAGTATCATAGCTTGAGTGTCGGCTTGCTCTTCTAATTGCAGTCCTCCTAAACCTTCTTCTATTCCTTGAATACCAAAAGTTCTCAAATACTTGATAGAGAATATATGACGTCCACCAATTGCCGTCATCACCATGGAAGTCTTCAAACTCAGCTGCAATATGTTCATCACCATACTCAATCACATAATCACTCAAAACTACAACACGAAAAACTTCTGAATGTGTAGTGCTCAATACATCAACATTCTCAAAGGATTGCTGGAAATTCTTCCAATCTAAGTGCCTCGTTGGATCAATTCTCGATGGACGGGAATCACGGTGTTCAACTTCAACATATTTCTGAAGCTCCAAGAATGTGCCAGAAAACTTACATTGATCCTCTTCACAACATCTTTTCTTCTGATCAAAATGTTGAACCAGGCTAGCCTAGTAAAATTCCCGTCAAGCTAGCCTGGTTCAACATTTTGATCAGAAGAAAAGATGTTGTGAAGAGAATCAATGTAAGTTTTCTGGAACATTCTTGGAGCTTTGGAAACATGCTGAAGTTGAACACCCTGATTCCCGTCCGTCGAGAATTGATTCAACGAAGCAGTTAGAATGGGAGAAATTCCAGCAATCCTCTGAGATTGTTGATGTATTGAGCACTATACATTCATAAGTTCTATGTGGTGTAGTTTTGGGTGATTATGTGATTGAGTATGGTGATGAAGATATTGCAGATGAGTTTAAAGACTTCTCTGGTGATGACGGCAATTGGTGGACCTCATGTATTCTCTATCAAGTATTTGAGAACTTTCGAAATTCAAGGAATAGAAGAAGGTCTAGGAGGATTGCAATTAGAAGAGCAAGTTGACGCTCAAGATATGATACTTCGAACTCGGATGAAGGTTATGTGACATCTATAGAATTTTCAGAGTATAGAGGCGATGATACTGATGAGGAATATGTGAATTCGAGAGGCCCGCCAAGGAGTAACTCTATTCATCAAGGCTAGTATGTGTTTGAACTGATTAATCATTACTATATGCTGCACTTGTTGAAGGAAACATTTCTCTTGATTATTAATCATTTTATGTAGTATTCAATATTAATTGTAGTTGTAAATACAAAATTCTATAAGTATAAGAAGGAAAACACGAGAACAGAAACCAAAATCATTATAAGAGATAAATCATGAATCAAATCAAGTATGAAAATAAATTAGGATGAGTTGGTTAAGTAGATACATTACGTAACTTTGTGTACAAAGTAGACACCTTTTGTTATATGTAGACAAAATAGACACCCTATATTATCATAAAAAAAATTAATAGAAAATAATTGAAGATATTACCTTTTTAGAAAATATTATCTCTCCTATATAAATTTTATTTCTTTTCCTAATTAATGATTTAAACAGATATTCCGAAACGTTAAAATAGGAAAGAAATATTAAATATTCATAGAATCTCTCATTAATTTATTGTCAATAACAACTCAATCTTACGGCTTCTCTGAGCTTTTACATTGTTAATCGAAAACTAACTCAGAGTTCTTGTTCGAGATCAACAATGGAAGATTGTCGTTGAACATCGATACTACATAAGTCGTTGAAATCGCAAGAAAAATGGTGAATCGTTCATCTGCATTGTGTACCTGCAACATGTTATGGATTCAACCTTGTGTACGAAATACCTTTCACTGAATTTCTTTCCTGAATAATATGTAGGTGCAGTAATCAATACTTGTTCAGTATGAAATATGTGTACATATGTACATATTAATGTGTCGAGTTTCGTTTGTGATTGCGTGATATATACATATTAATTGGAAATGTGTCATAATAGTTAAATATGTATACATATGTACATATTAATATGTCGAGTTTAGTTTGTGATTGCGTGATAAATTATATTAATTGGAAATGTGTACATAATGACTAAATTTAAGAAATAAAGTGTATTCAATGTTCATATTAATTGGAAATGTGCATATAATTGGAAATGCGTGATAAATACATATTAATTGGAAAGAGTTTCAGAAGACTAACTTGTGTTGATTCGATGATAGACGATGGAGAAGAAGAAATAGAAACTGTAACAATGGCGGAACGAGTGTAAAAAGCGATGATATTATCCGAATCTTCAGAGCTTCAATGGTTAACAATGGAGAAAGTTAGAGAAGAGAGGAGATTGTGAACGAGATTAGAGGATTGTGTGAGCGAAAAAAGGGAAATACGCAGTGATTGATTTAAAGAAGTCGTCATCCAAAATTTGCAAAATCCTTTGTTTTATAGTTTCTTTTTAAATTTCGTACAGTTACCTATTATTCTGGAAGTTAACATTATTCAAAAATGAGAAAACTGCCCAAATTTCCTTCATCCTTCAATGATTATCCAACTAATTTTTCTTTATTTTTTATTTGTGAAATTAGAGTGCCTACTTTGTATAAAAGATTCAAAATTTACCTTAATTCACCAATATTCTCAATAAATTACAAGCTGATAGTTCTTACCCTAAGAGACATGAGTTCTGATTGCAACCTATTTCAATCAAGAAAAAAAAGGGGCAGAATCAGAAACCCTGGATCGTTAGCTAAACTAAGAAAAGGGGCAAAATCAGATCCGATCCTAACAACCCTTACCCTACCTTCGTCATTGCCGACTCTTCCTCCTTCAAACAAGTTGTCCAGATGCTTACCGGATCCTCTGATTCCTCCAAGACCTCTGGCAAGCCACCCACCTCCACCGCTGATGCTTCTAGTCGAGGGTCCGCATGAAGGAGTCTACACATGTCACCCATAACGCATAAAGGACATACGTTGGTTTTTGGGTTCAAAAACATGAAGCAAAAAGGGAAGTAAACCCACCGTGAAGCCTGTAGAGGGGGAAACCGAAGCTAGACCCGACTGGAAGTTCCGGCGTTGTTTACAGACGGAAATCAGCTACGATGGAGTTCGAGATTGTTCCACAGCTTAATCCAGCCCTGTCATCTCTGAAACAAGATCTGAAATAGTTTGAGAGAAGGGGAAAGAGAAGGGAAAAGTGAAGACAGGAGTTTGAGAGAAGTGAGGGACGGCTAGGGTTTCACGTTGAAAAATAAGAAATGATACACTTACTAAAAAGTCACGCCATAAACTAAAATATAAAAAGAGCCTACTTAATTCACCCAATTCATTAAGAGTTTTAGGTTGAACGAGTTTTTATAAATAAGTCAAATATCAATAAAGTTAGAAAGACAAATAATTTTACTCTAATTTATTAATCGATTAGGATTTTCAAAGTGTCTTCAAATTCAAGTCGAAAAACTACAATTTACACTGCCTTAATCATTGACAATTACCTAAAAGTAATTAATCATTTGAAATGATTGAAAATTGCAAGAATCTAATGTGAAAGCCTAATCTAAATTTATCAACCGTATGAGAAAAGTTTAAGATATTTGTTTCCTCGGCATAGGAATCTCAAACGCAGCAGATTCCAACGACTCCAAAACTAGGTTTAAGATTGACCCTTAGGATTAGGTGTTTGTTAGTCTTCAATTTGTAACCATTTGTTTTAGGGCCCACCTAATTACATCGTTACCTGTAATTAAGCACTATCGATCAACTATTGTACTACTAATTAACATTCATTACAATATACTTTATTATATGTCAAGCACAAAACAAGGATAAGATCTAGATAATATTAATTAGCCACTTCTAAAATCATCTACAAGATAATTTAAACTTAAACATGTTAAAATTTTAAATTATCTTGTACATGATTAAATTTCAATTAACGGTACTGCATTATTAAAATTTTAAAATGTATCTATTTATCATTATGACCTTGATAACCGATGGATGGCTGAGGCCTTGTTTAACCTCAACAGTTTAATTTCAACTAAGGAAATGAAACTCATAATGGTAATTTGGTGGAATATGTGGATGATTTTAAAAAAAATAAATTTTCACAAAACATCAAAGCTATAGCAATTAATCAAATTGCGAAATGGGACCAAGCAAATTCGAATCAAAACAACAACACATTAACAACAAAAAGCCAAAAATTTTAAAAAGGAAACAACATGAGGAAGGATTTTGTAAACTAAATTTTGATGCTTCACAAAATCTAACAAGTAAATGTTTTTATGGTTTTATCATCCGAAGCCAACATGCGATTCCTATTGCTATAGGAAGCGGCAGCTGTAATGCTGAACCAGTGTTGGAAGCAAAAGCTCTTGCTCTGCGGTTTGACCTTCAAAACGATAAGGAGATTGGAATTAAAACTATCGAGATTGAAGTGGATAACCTAACGCTTATCAATTCGATCAATCAAACTTGGAAGCCGCCGTGGGAACTCGATATGATTATCAACAACATTTCAATTATACTTATGGTTTCCAAAACTCGACCGAACGACATGTTTTAAGGGAGAATAACACGGTTGCGGACAAAATTGCGTTGCACGGGCACAATAAAGAGCTGGATGTAGTTGCAATCTCAGAAAACGTTCAAGACCTCATCCGAAGGATGCTTTAAACCGATTGGTTTCTAGAGACCGATCTCCTAAGTTTATTTACTGCTTTATAAAAAAAAATATACACTGAAAAATTCCACGTCATATATAAATATCGAATCTTTATAATTGTGCAACCAAAACTGCATTAAAGATCAGATTTGAAGATCGGGTGGTCAATACTTAACCTTTGCCCTGTTCAAAGAGGTGCCCTAAATTAAATCCCTAATCGTACGGTGAGGATCGATGTGTCGGCGGGGCCAGGTGTGTCGCCACCACACGATTGGTCTATTTATCATATATTTATATCAGTATTTTAATTATATTTATTATTTTTAAATGATTTGGGTCGACAAAGACATGGATCTGTTTGAGATTGAAATGGAATACATTTTTATAAGTAGGAATCTATAAAATATACTTGGGGTGCATGTGATTTTGTAATTGAATAGCTCATGCATAGCTAAGCTAAGCTGTTATTCTCTCATTGTATATTCCATTTGTTTAATATCTATCCTAAATTCGTTATATCTTACATAAATTGTTACAAAATTACTAAAAAAACTATTTGAGTAATTATAAACGGTTAGAAATTCATGCGTAGTGTTGTACTCGGACCTAACGCACCGTTCACGGTATTTGAATTGGGTTTTTAGTCGCCCTAAATAAAATTACACCCTTTAATAACCGGGTTGTTAAAGGTATGATAAACTTTTTTTTTTCTTCACAAAATGCACAGTTCAACGCAACCCGATTGCGTTGATAATTTTCAACTTCAACATATGTTGGCTACGTTGACATTGAAACCCGACAAGAACGATGACATTGCCGCTCTTTATCACCATTTCAAAATTTTCAAACACAAAAAGCGCAAAAAACTCACTTGA
>BSUD01000184.1:142884-174077 GCA_033239045.1 Fagopyrum esculentum
CTTACCAAAAATGCCCTTTGAGTGCACTCGAGGTACGTTTTCTTTTAGTTTTCGCACATTTCTCGTATATTTTTGCGTTTTATTTATTTATTTTGGTTTTAACGTTTTTATTCAAAATCTGTTAGGTTTGGCTTAGAAACGGAATTGGAATCGATAACTTAGTTTAGGTTAGAAACGAAATCGGTATTGCCGTATTGGAACCAAAAACGAAAAACAGAAAACAAACATTGGTTTTCTTCGATGTTCTTCACCAGCAAAGAACAAGTTGAGCTTACCTTCAACACCGTTCTACTGTGTTGAATATGAGACGGCAACTTCAGCGCATGCCGATTGCGTTGAAGTTGACGCGTAAGCACACACCCTTGTTTTAAACAGGCGAGTGTGTTTACATTTTTTAATACTTTTTAAAAAAGCTAAAACTTAATTTTTGTTACAAAATGTATACAGAGTTCGAAATTTGGATTTTTGATCAATCTATTACTTTCGAAAATCGGTTTAGATCCTTTTCGAACATCAAACTAGGACACAAAGACGACCACCGCCTACCACTTCTTTACGCCGAGACGATCAACGAGTGGAAGATGAAGAGGTTGCCCAATCCACATATGTTCCCGCTCCTGCTAGGCTGCTATTGATTCCCTCCCCATCCGAGCCCGTTCCTACTATTGGTCCCACTTCTATTTTCTCTCAGCTCGGATCACTTCCTCATCGGAAGGCTCAGTTTGAGACAAATGATGAGGACACCATTTGCACACCCAATCCCCTAATTTAGTTCCCTTTACCTCACCTCTTGCTCCCGTTTCCACATCCATTCCCACCTGTACCCCCACTCCTTCATACACACCCTTTAAATCTCACACAACATCTCCTTCTCACAATTCCCCTTCACGCCACACCCAAACACATACCTCCCATCCTACTCATACCACTTATGCACCCAAAGCTGAAGTGGGGTCATAATCTTCTACTACTCGTGTTCGTTGAGGGATTGGTGCCCCTAGGATTGGAGATTTGTTGACAGGGTACACCGACCATAAGGTTGCTCATATATGGATGGACGAGGTATGCTACTAGATTTTAGCAATGAATGCGAATGAATGTATTTTTTTAATGTTTATAACATTTTTTTTTCAAATGAAGGATGTATGAGAGGTGATGAAGGTACACCAACATTTGGATCATGTGAGGTAGGTGTCGAGTTGGCAACGTGATCTTGATGACTTGGAGGGATGGTTTGTTGTGGTCATACATATTGGATTGACTAATCTAGAGACATTTGACTTCGGTGGGGTTGATCACGCGCTTTATCATGCCTTCATCGAGCGGTGACACCCAAAGACTAGTAAATTTCATCTACCTTGGGGCGAGATGATGATCACCATCTATGATGTGGCTATTCTGACGAGCCTCTGAATAGACGGAGATGCATGTGAGACGCCATCGAGCACACATCGACATATAAAGTGGTTGAACTCCACATTTGAGATGATAGAGGCCGAGACACGGACACATGGAAACTTTATACAAGCAGAGGTCATTAGGAGGGTCACCACACTTCTCCTCCTTGACTCATCCACACCGGCAACTACACTAACATCCGTATACTTGATGACGGTTATGGGAGTGACGTTGGTAGTCGACAAGACTACCAACCGGATACGGCCATGGGTGACCGACCTCGTACCCGATCACGAGATAACCGACTCTTATGCTCGAGGGTAAGAGTTTTATGCTTCTTGTATGACATCTTGATTTCTCTTCCCGATCTAGGGTGAAGACCATTGGTGGATGCACATCACTCCTATAGGTATCAACTTTTGAAATCTTTGCATTATTTAAGTAGATTATATACACTAAATAATCGGTAAATAATTTATCTCCTTGTAAAATATAAGCGTAAATAAGTTCCATTTTCTTATTAAAACAAGATACTTCAGTTGAATTCCTTTATGGGGCGTCAGACTTGGTTGTTACAAAAGAAGTTGCAGTCCTTTGGCCACCAAAAAAAGCTAGTAAGGCCGACAACGACAAAGAGTGAAGTGCAACAAGGCTTTTTTTAAAAACGCACTTTCCCTCTCTTTTGGGGTCCAACCGCCAACTTCAGGGATCTGCACGTTGGACTTCGAGGATTTCGATCCCGAAGACCCCCAACTTGACGTTTCAGAGGTTGACGTCTTTACGTGGTTAACTAGAGCAAATGAGGCCAAATGACGTGAGGTTCATGTCATATGATGACCGTGTTTTGGACTTTGACAAAGAGTTTTCTATCTCCAAGTACAAAGCGCCATTCATACATGTGGCGCTTATGAGCTCTATATACTAAACAAAATGATGAAACAATTCGTGCGTATACAGAGGATCCCCGACAATCGTATCCTAGTGACCACAGAGGAGCGTCCAACTATTGGTGGCCGAGGTTACAAGGTTTGATATCATCAAACACACGAAAGGTGGTCTACCAGACATGACGAGGTCAAACGCTTTTCATTGGTCGGTACAAAGATGATGCCCGTTTCATGTGTTGTAGTTGATGACTACATGGCATGGTCTTATGGCTGGGTCACCCGTGCCTCTTTTCAAGGTCAGTTGCACATGCACCTCCCATGGATCGACCACCCCATGTCCATGTTTCGGACACCTGGGTAAGATATCTCATTTGTACATGTTAGCATTTCGTTTATCTATTACGGATTTCTAACTACTTGTTTCCGTCGACTGCGTTTACATGTCCTTGTTAGTAGGATCCCGGATATGCCACGTGTTCGTAGTACGCAAATATCATAAGAGATAGATGATGAGCTTTAACGGCTTGCTGACGAAGCGGTGGGACACCGGCCACCACTTGATCTTGCTTCCCATGTCCGAGCGTCACATCAATGATGTTTAGGACGTTTATCTTTTATCTTTGGAATGATATTTTGTATTTATTTGAATTTTGTATGAGATTTTGGTTCGAATATTATGTTATTATGTTATGATTTTACGCTATTATGAGGTTTTGATTGAAATATTATTACAATATGTTATCATGTTATGATTTTACACTATTATGTGATATTTTTGGACCATCAACTTGCAGCACAAGTACTAAAAACTATCAAATTACTTTGCACTTGTTTCTAAGGTACAAAAATATCAAAATAAAACACACACGAAATGCGACAAAATTACTAAACTATCAAATTATGTTATGATATTACGTTTACTATAGAGTTTAGAAGCTTTATCCATTCTCTTGCACTCGTCTTTGGTGAATATTGGTTTGGTGTTATCGTTGTATACAAAATGAAGTTGAGGTAATTTGATGTTATCGTAGAGTTTCAGGTTTTGTTGCTTGATCATTAGATGAAGTGAAGTAAAATGAAGTTGAACCTTCATCTTCAACGCAATCGCCATGCGTTGAATTTGAATATTGTCAACGCAGTCGGCCTGCGTTGCACTATGCATTTGTTCTTTTTATCGTTATGCATGATCCTTTAAGAATCTAATTAATAAATTAGATTCCTTAATTATCCAATTTCAGTTATCCAATTTATGTTTATTCATTTCGATTACTTATTTATGTTACCCAATTGTTTTTTTTTACCGATTTTTGTTATCCGATTTCATTTACTGGATTTGCTACCGGAATTTATGTTATTGTAACATTAAATCTACAATTTAGAAATTGAATAAATCTTGAGATACAATATAGTTATAATAATGAAAAGTAGGCGTATCAATGAAGGTATTATATAATGTAGCTAGTTAGGCATTATTTAGTTAGTGTTATTTCCTAATATTCTATAAGATGATGAAGACCCATGATTAGTTTAATTACATATAATACGCCTGCATAGCTGGAAGTGTCTGAGGCATCATCATACATCTTGATTGAGATTGGCCATTAGACCACTAACCCTAATTTGTTTTTCTTTAATTAAGCATGCTCCTTGCTCTCCTCTATCCAATCCAACCTCTCAATCCAAACCCTCCCTTGATTTCTGTGTGTAAGAGAATCTTCAATTCCTCATATATATATATATATATAACTTATATGTGCTCTTTCCATTTCCGTGCAGCTTTCATATCATACATAGCTCTTGCCTCTTGCCTTTGGAAAGCTCTCATCAATACAAACATTGTCTGTCTTTCATCTTCAACCTCGGATTCGATCTCGATCTCGATCAATTCTTCATATAAGGTGAGAAGAATACAACTCCATTATCATTTGCCATTATCACATGTCTATCATGAAAGTGACCTTAAGAAATATCTGGGTTCGCTATATATAATTACAAGGTGTAAAGTTCATACACAGTAGAAGATATTTCAAATTTTGTTGTGGTCACAATTTTGAGCTTCAAATTACCTTATGAATTATGATATTCAAAGTTGAATATATTTATATATATATATACATATAAAATCCCTGGACCATATATTCCTCTTAAATTTGCTAATATCTAACATCCTTTGTCGCCTTATTCCTTCAGGTATATACTTGCAGAAAAACCAGTACTCTCATCCTTTGATGAATTTGGGTTCTGGGTTTCAAACCCGAAAATGGATAAAGAGTTGATAAAGAAGGCGATGCTAAAACATGAAGAAATCTTCAAAGAACAGGTATTTAATGTTACATTATGCATTACAGTATGAAATTGAGATTAATTCTAATTCAATTTGGTTTTGTTTTGTTCAGGTTCAAGAGCTTCATCGTCTATATAAAAAACAAAAGCTTCTGATGAACAGCAGCAATACGGAGATGAATGACAATCAAGTTGTAATAGAAGAAAGTGAAATTCAGTTAACTCTTGGCCCGTCAATTTACAAATCGGGTCAAAAGCGTTCGAGTTCGGGAGAAAGCTTGTGTTCTTCAAATTCAACTGGATCAAGCCAGATTCTGAACAAAGAAGCATCAGTTCAAGAGAATTCAACATGGGAATTCGCTCGTTCTTCGTCGAAATCGATCAAGATGAATATGAAACAACAACAACAGCAACATCCACCATGGTTGTTCCAAGCATTGAGCTTGAAATTGACTTAATTTTTTTTTTTTAATTCAGGGAAAAGAGGAAGTTAATTGTGATGTAAATTGTAATTAAGCCCTCTTCTTCTCTTAGTTCAGTTGGTGTTATGAGATTGAAGATAATCCATCTGATTAATGTTAATTTATCTTCCTTAATTATGATTTGACTGTGATAATCATGGAGTCTTGTTTGGTTGGATTATAAAATTATGATTGAAATCTGATATGCATGAACCTGATCAAGATCAAGGTAATGAACATAATTTAAGTGTTTTTTGAATGTGATTGATCACATGGGCTTCTGATACCCAAAAAATGGCATTATTAGGCCGAGAAAAAAAAAAGAGAAATTAATATGATAATAGCAATTGTGATGGCTCTTTCAACCAGCTAGATTTACATATAAGTTTGCCAAGATTCTGTTCGTAGGATAAAGATTTGGACAAGATGACAAAATAGTTTGTCAGTTTACACATTTTTTGGTGCAATAATTTTGGGAAATATTGTCAGAAATCATAAGAACTGTCAAGGAAATGGGGCTGATTTCCCTCTAAATTCTTATCCCATTGCATCATTATATCTTCCGAGTTCTGACTACTGCTGTTCTGGGTAAGAGCTAGATTTCATGGTTTTTAACCCAGACAAAGAGATGATAGGTTGAGTAACCATTAGTCTATGGTAGTTGAAATAAATCAGTAGTTAAACCCAGACAAAGAGAAATCATATTAGTGTTGTCTACATGTCTTCTAATCCGATATTTTAGGAGCGCACCAAACATGTTGAGATAGATATTTACCCTAAAAATTTACTCTTTTAGGTTTTGTAAACTTTAGATCAGTCTCTTTATAGACTCTCCTTCTCATTGGTGCAGTTGGTATGTTGTCAAGTAGATAGACATTGAAGATGGTAAATTAGTGCAAATACATAAGATGAGCTATAACTAGCTTCTTCACAGTATGTCTGCCACAAGAAGAACAAAAGATTCCTTTCTTTCACTCTTTACACAATAAACTAATAATTACCTAAGATAAAGCCTGCATGAAGCATGCAATACAAAAAACAAAAGATAATGCTCAATCATATGAGTTTTGAGCTTTGAATGTCGAGAGAAATTCTTATAACAAATCGTTATTTTGGAAGTAAGTTGTTTTTCTTTTGTTTTTGGTAAAAATTTAAATATCTATAATCTCTATGATTAGAGTGTCCTCTCTTAGGGACAACTTGCCTTGCTGGCCTTTCTGTCCAGATCTATTTGTTAATCCTCATTCTTTCTACTCTTTGCCTTTCTTTTAAAAGGTTTCTTGAGGTTTCATTATTCATATCTTCTGGCTACTTCTGTACAAAGTTTAGCCCCACTTTTGATCAAAAAGAATAAGTACTAACCCCACAATACATAACTATGGATGTCACAACTAATAAGTTCAAATTCCCCTATAGTACTGTAATAATTACAGTACGAGAGCCATATTTGATAAGCTCTTAGAAAGAGTCTAAATTTGAGATTTTTTACAGACTATTCTTGAGAGTTTTTATGTGCACTTTTTTAAGTAACAAGTTCACTAAGCTTTTCTCGATGTGCTTTAGTATTGTGATTAACTTTTTTTGTTTCTCGATGTGCTCTCTCTCTCTCTCTCTTTTCTTCCTTTTTTGATATTGTACGGTAAGCGATTAGGGTAGATCATCTTCTCGAGAATCTCCGACCTAGAGCATCCTTTCAGACGAAATCCACCATCTGGGGGAGGATTGATGAGCAACCTAGTGGGTAGTCGTGTCCCAATTCTGCGAGCTTATCGGCCACACTGTTGACTTCCCTGATGACATGATGAATTATGACCTGCTGAACACATCGGTCCTTCATGCTAAAGCATGCACGTTAAAGGAGGGATTGATCAGATCATGCGATCTGGAGATCAATAAACTTGAGATAGAAGGAGATAATCTTACTATCATCAACTCTATTAAACAGATTTGGAAACCCCCATGGAAGTTCGATGTGCTTTCTCTTTGATTGTCGTTTGGTGATAACGAGCTCGTTTTATTTGATGTTTTTTTTATCTCTTTGTTTTTCCTCTTTGGTCTTTTTTCTAGTTGACGGTCTATCAGTCTTATGATCTTTCATTCAATATACTAGACTTGTCTCCTTTCCCTTTGTAAAAAAATGGTGATTTTGTAGCCCATAGCAAACACATTTACCTATAAAGTCAAAGCCCAAAAAGGTAATGGAGGCCCAACAATGATGCCTCTGTAAAAGTTCGGCCCAAACAAGATTGGGGCGACGCGAAACCAAAGCCCAAATTTGAAAAAAATCTGTCCTCACGTAATCCATCGTCTTCTACCTTATCCTCCTCTTCTGCTAAGTGCTGAAAACCCCTTGCAAAACCTCTGTCGCTCCCATTTCAATGGAATTCCTCCTACTGACGAAACAATCTTGTCAATAATTATCACTGACCATCAATTCTCCTCTCATGGAGCTATCTTCCCCCTTCAAACCCCTTTCAAAACCTGACCCGCTAACTCATTTCAACCTCACCAAGTTCGAAACCCTCGCTTTCTCTTCCAGCTTCCCTCGTATACCTCTCAAATTCACTCACCCGATAAGCCGACCCGCTAACCGCCGTCCGAATCTCCGGCGAATCCTCTCCGTTGCTGTTAACCCGCGGGAAGAACTTCCGAAAACTAGTCCCCAACGACTCCTCAAGGAGCTAGCAGAACGAAAGAAGGTAATTTCCCCTAAGAAGAAAGCTCCACCGAGACGATTCATCCTTAAACCACCATTAGACGATGCAAAATTAGCCGAGAGATTCCTTAATAGCCCTCAGTTATCTCTCAAATCCTTCCCGCTATTAAGTTCATGCCTTCCTTCCTCGCGTTTCAACAATGCAGATAAAACCTGGATTGATGAGTACCTTCTAGAAGCCAAACAAGCTCTTGGATACCCTCTAGAACCTTCCGAGAGCTATGGGGATGATAATCCAGCGAAACAGTTTGATACTCTGTTGTATTTGGCGTTTCAGCATCCTTATTATGCTAATTGTGAGAGGGTTAATGCTAGGCATGTGAAGTCAGGGCATTCAAGATTGGCGTTTTTAGGGGAGTATGTGTTGGAATTAGGCTTAGCTGAGCTGTTTTTGCAGAGGTATCCTAGAGAGTCTCCTGGGCCTATGAGGGAGAGGGTTTTTGCCTTGATTGGAAAGAGATTTTTGCCTAAGTGGATTAAAGCTGCTAGCCTTCATAATCTGGTGTTTCCTTATGATGATATCGATCGGCTGAGGCGATGTGAACGAGAGCCACCAGCAAAGTAAGCCTTGAATTCAATAGAATTTGGCTGTTGAATGTGATCTTTCTTGATTTGATTTCCTCCAGAAAGGTTGAGAGTTGTGTCCTAATTAAAAGTTATTGAATTTGCATTCATCGTTGTAGCCTATGTATAGCCACTCAGAAGTAGATTTCCAGGTTAATTGGACTCATCAAATGTGAACTTGGAAGTATGCTATGGGTTACACTTAACTTGTATAGTATAGGCCCAAGATTATGTTATTGTGCATTTTTAGTTGAATTGCTTTTATTAAGAGGTGTTACCGGTCGAGATTATGCTATTGTCCATTGCCAATACGAGGGATTTGCTTAGGCGCAATAGCCTTAAGCCTCCACAATCTAGTGTTTCCTTTTGATGATATATATAGGCTGATGCGAACTGAGTGCGAGTCCCCTGCAGAGTAAGCCTTGAATTTGTAGGATTTCTGTTGGCATTTGAATGTCTTCGGAAAGGCTGAGAATTGTAGATTTCCAGGTTAAATGCATTCGGCATATGTGAACTTGAAAATGTGTAGCATAGTTGTGTTTTGAAGAGAGGCAATTGCAGTTATCCATACTGTATAAATTATATATGCTTATTTGTAACTAAATTTGATTTGCTGAATATAACTCTGATCACAGGTTCTAGCTGTGTAGATTATGTTACTGTGCATTATTTAGCTTAGCTGGGAACTTACATTCTGTCATATTTGCAAAGATTTTAATTCAAATTTTAGGCTTGTAGTTACAGCTGATAGATAGTTAGTAACTTAGTAGTGGCAACTCATAAGCTTTTTATTTTTGATGGCAGGTCTGTATTTTGGGCATTGTTTGGGGCTATATATTTGTGCTTTGGTATGCCGGAAGTTTATAGGGTACTTTTTGAAGTGTTTGGGATGGATCCAGAGGAAGAGGAATGTCAACCCAAATTAAGAAGGCAACTCGAAGATGTTGATTACGTTTCTGTGGAATTTGAAGGCAGAAAACTCGAGTGGCAAGAAGTTGCAACCTATAAGGTAATCTTGAACTTGAAATTAACTTGTTGAAGCTAACAAATCAGGAACTTGTAGGGCAGTACCCATTAAAATTGCTGTTAAGCATGTGAACGGGTGACACAGATGATGACTAGTGAAGTAGATATCATAGTAGAAACATGACAAGAATGGCAAATGAGGTCGCTGGATTATCTTCCATTTTTATTGTGCTTTCTTGCTGATACAGAGTTCTGTTCATTCAAATCCAATTTCACATATTTTGGAGGCGTTGTGGCATGGGCTAAACTCTAATACCCTAAATATCCAGATTGGTTGTATTAGAAACAATTAGTCCATGGAAAATAGGTGAGTAATGTATTCTAATGGGGTTGTATGTATTGTTAACATCCTAATAGAGATTTAAACCTATATTGAGTTTCAGCATATTTTCTCTCTAATTTATAAGTTGTATTTGGAAGGACTTTTTTTGAATAAATTCTTACTTGATTAATGCAGCCTCCGGAGGATGCTCTTTTTGCTCATCCGAGGCTATTTAGGGCTTGTGTACCACCAGGCATGCATCGATTCCGAGGAAACATATGGGATTTCGATAGCAAACCCCAAGTTATGAGAGCTTTGGGATATCCTTTAGCAATGAAGGACAGGATTCCAGAGATAACCGAAGCACGAAACATTGAGCTTGGCCTTGGACTTCAGGTATTTCATTTGCTTTTACTTAACGAGAATTCTCAATATTATGGGTTTGTTTGATCACATATAATGTCTTTCAGGAGAAGTGACTATTTGCTTTGCATTATAATGTAGTATTGACAATTACTGCTTACAACAATGTTCATTTTACACTAAATACTACATACTTTAATTTTAAAGTCCGTTCCTAGTTCCTACATAGTTTAATTATAATGCATGGCATGCAAAGAGACCTTCATAGCATGCATACTTGATAAATTTGTGAATCTTCCTTTTGTAACTTCTGCTTCATGATGACGCACAGCTAAGTTTCGTGCATCCATCAAAGTACAAATTCGAGCATCCTAGGTTTTGTTATGAGCGGTTGGAATATGTTGGTCAAAAGATCCAGGTATTTTTTCACCATCCATTTTGCCAAAACATGAATGAACCGGAAACAAATCTTGATCATTTCTTCTGTTCATAGGATCTTGTGATGGCTGAGAGGCTTCTGATGAAGCACCTAGACGCACCAGGAAAATGGCTTCAAGAAAGGCATCGTCGGATTCTGATGAACAAGTTTTGTGGAAGGTACTTGAGGGAGAAGTACCTTCATAGATTTATCATCTACTCGGAGCAGGTTCAAGACGCGTATGAACAGAATAGAAGACTAAGGAACCCAGCCACAACGGCTGTCAACCAAGCTCTTCACGGCGTTTCATATCTTGTATATGGGAAACCAGATGTTAGAAGATTGATGTTTGAGGTATTCGATTTTGAACAAATCCAACCAAAAGCTGTATGAGAATTTGTGTAGATAAGTGCAGAGTGCAATATTTTTACCCAGAATGACAGAAGTTGTGTTTCATTGTTCATGCTACTGAACAATTTGAATAGAGAATAGACCTCTACAACTACACACAACTACTTGGTTAGTAGAATTGTGTTTGTAAGCTTATGCAGAGTGCAGATTAGTGTACACGGTGTTGCTCACTTGCTGGACTGATTTGTTCAAATGTGACCCCAAATTTTGAAAGAAAACAATAGTCCCATTCTTTTGAATGTATATTTGCCTAAATGGTAAGTGCTGATTACTAACTAGAGAAGGTTCATCATCAAATCATATGTTTTATATTTGTTAATAAAGTTATAGTTTTACTTCAAAAAAAATGTATTAATTTATTTTATCATAAAGGAGTTCATTGTTATATTCTAATAATTTAAGGTTGATAAATAATTCAAAGTAGCATCTTGAATTGGAATGATTAGACCTCATGCAATTATATTCTAATAAAAAAAATGAAATTAGTTATCAATTCATCTATATGTGGAATTTAGTCATCATTTTTAGCATCACAATCATTTATTTTATTACAATTTATGCTGAATAATTTTTTTTATAAATATGACATTAATTCATGATTTTTTTTTTCTTTCCAAAAACCATCATCTAAGATTTTGTAAATTTAATAATTTTATATTATTTACAGCCAATTTCCTAATGAAATTATTTTTGTATACTTTGATTTTTTTTTGGGTACATTACACAAAATAAATTTAGTTATTGAGATTATAAAAAAAAACAAGCTACATAGTTTATGCTACATTTGACAATTTTGAAAGTTGAAGGTATATTTTACAATTACTTCTCAAGTCGTGCTATTTACTGCAATTCACCCCCTATTGGGATAAACTTGGATTCATTTTTGTAAAATGAAAGCAAGAGAAAAGAAATCATTATTCAGTAGCCCTCATTCCTCACCCTGTCTCTCCTCCTTCCCGCCGGAGAATCTTTAGCACCTCCGGCGTATCTGCTTCTGCTCTGGTGTATTTCATCGCCGGAGGATCGGAGTAGATCAGCTGCTTCGAGATCAAGCATGTCCAAGGCTCGTGTCTATGCTGATATCAACGTTCTCCGCCCTAGGGAGTACTGGGATTACGAATCGCTCACTGTTCAATGGGGGTAATTGAAACTTGAATCGAAATTTCTTAAAACCAGCTGTGTGTTGTTAATTTGTCCGAATCTCTGTTTGATTTTCCTTCGGAGGTTCGGTATTAGAATTACAAATCGAAATCGGATCAAGTCTTTTTGTTTAAGCTGCAGTTGGTTCTTTTCTTAATCTAGGGTTTATCTATGAATATATTTTTGTACCTGAAGTACCTTATACTAGTTTTGTCTTTCAGATATGCTATCTAAATCACAAACCTAATGATGAAACCAGCTTCCTGCTTGAACTAACTTTGTGGTATCAAGCAAATGAATCTAATAAAACAATCGATTGATTAAATCGCTTGTAACCAAATCGCTCTTTTTATTAATAAGAAATTGTAACACAATAAAGATGAAGTACTTATCTTGGAACCCTTACATGGGCTTGCTTATTATTACAATCAGCAGTCAATTGCAATTTATAGTCACTGTATCGTGCCATGTTTAGTTAAAATAATTTTTATGTGTTTTTAATTTTCTTTCCAGTGACCAGGATGATTATGAAGTTGTAAGGAAAGTTGGTAGGGGAAAGTATAGTGAGGTTTTTGAAGGCATCAATGTAAATTCAAATGAAAGATGCGTGATTAAGATCCTCAAGCCTGTCAAGAAGAAGAAGGTTGGTTGATTTTTCCGGACTGTTTTTCTGGATGAGTTCTAGTATCACATTTGTATCAAAATGGGTTGATTATCCGTTCTATGGATCAAGAGTGTCTTTCCCAATTATTGTTATGTAATAATCCAATAAGTGAAGTTCCATCTTCATTCCGAGTAATTGCCTTCAAGATGGGCCTTCAAATCAAAGTGCCTTTCTCCCCCTATTGGTTTACAATTTGATTAACTGTTGCTGTGAGAATAGGCTGATGTCATTCTCAATCAGCTTGTCAAATATTGCGTGACTGCTAACTAGTTATTCTTTATGTTTCTGATTCTTGTATTGAACTTTACATATTGCTGCAGAATGTCAATCTAACCATAAGTGTTTGTAATACTTGCGTTGGCAGATAAAAAGAGAAATTAAAATACTTCAAAACTTGTGTGGGGGAACAAACATCGTAAAGTTGTTCGACATTGTCAGAGACCAACACTCTAAGACACCAAGTTTGATATTTGAGCATGTGAATAGTACAGATTTCAAGGTCTTGTATCCCACATTGACCGACTATGACATACGCTACTACATCTATGAGCTTCTGAAGGTAAAGTTGTGAAATCCTAAGTTAACAGCACATATTTAACATGAAGACTGACCTCTAAATTGTTTTGCTGCTGTAGGCCTTAGATTATTGTCATTCACAAGGTATAATGCATAGAGATGTCAAACCTCATAATGTTATGATAGACCATGAGCTGCGGAAACTTCGCTTGATAGATTGGGGCCTTGCAGAATTCTACCATCCCGGCAAGGAGTATAATGTTCGTGTAGCGTCAAGGTACTTGTGTCTCGTTAATGGTTTAAATATCCTTAAAAGAGCAATTTACAGATAGAAATCTCGATTTATTGGGTATTTAAGGCTTATTTGTCCTCCTGCATAGATGATTTACAATATTCACTATAATTGCAGTGTGAATTATACAAGTTACAGAAACAATCATTTAGTCTTTAAAATATGAAGATATTCATGAAATTAAAACCCGAGTTTCTACATCAACCCTTTCAAAGCCATTTAAAAGTTTTGAATTGTAAAAGAGACATTTAAAAGTCAAGTGGGTATTGCAATCATCTTTTGTTGTTTGGCCTTTTTATCATCAACGCCTCAAGGAGTAGGGATTGATTGATTGATGATGGAGAGGTATGGAGAATGAAATGCGATAAGGCAAGCAAATAAAAATATAAATGAGGTGATCAAGGGGAATTGGTGCTCCTTGATACAGATCACCCTGGATGGAAGGGAACTGTAGAAGATAACTATCTGTGCGCTAAACTTATGCAGGTTCATGTATGTAGTAGTAAAACCAAATTTATTTTCGCTGGGCTATGTAAAAATTTGTAGTTCCTTGCTGGGTTGTGTTGAAATTTGAAGCAATTGTGTGCAAGACTATGACTATTCTTTGGACTTGTGGTAGTATTAAAATCCTTCTCTTGTTTCTCAGATACTTTAAGGGACCTGAGCTTCTTGTTGATTTGCAAGACTATGACTATTCTTTGGACTTGTGGAGCCTTGGTTGCATGTTTGCTGGAATGGTAAGGATCAACAAGCATAAACCATGTTCCATATATATTTTGAATTTATTATCTGTTCAATGTTTGAAAGCAAGTTGTTCTCGCTTTTGAATGTCTAATCATCCTCTTGCCTTCATCTAGATATTCCGCAAGGAACCTTTCTTTTATGGGCATGACAATCAGGATCAGCTTGTTAAAATTGCAAAGGTAAGCTGCAGTCAATATGAAAACAATTAATAATAGATTTTCATGTTTGGTTTCGCCAATTTGGTATCTTTTATATATTTATCATCACACAGCCACTTCCTTCAAGCATCATGCTTTTTGAACATGTGTTCACTTAATCTAGAATTTAAAATTGTTTGAGCATAGCAAGAAAGTGGTATTGCTATTTCGCCAATTCGGTATCTTTTCTATGCTTTTGAATATTGTCGCTTCCCCGTTTCTTGCCGTGTCCGTGTCCCGTGTCCGTGTTAGTGTCTAGGTTTCAGTGCTTGAACAAATTATTGAAATATCTTCGATGCGGCAATTTCTGAAAGCTCCAAGCTGTCATGGGCTAAAGGGTATTGGTTATGAGTCTTATGACAAAGGGCGTCATTGTTCAGGACCCTGCTAAAAGTGACAACTTTATTCTGATAAGATAAACAACTTACCGCTCTGAATCTGTCTTATCTACTGTGTGGGAAAATGTGGGAGGGGTAAAGATGGTCAAACTTCATATACAGTTTCTTTATTTTATTATCCTTTTTACTCTGCTGTGCCTGGTGCCCCTTCCCCACATTTCCAAGCACAAATCTCATGTATACAGCTTTGTTCTTCAATCTTCATGAACTGTATGGAGCCAGAGTTTCTCCTAATGGCCTGCGACGCCCCTGTTCTAGTGTGCTCTAGATACTTTAATAGCTGAACCCCATGCAGCTGCATAGCACTGCTCTCCTTTCATGACTTCTGGCTTTCATGAAATGCATCATGAATTTGCCAGTCTCAAGTTCAAAACAACCGAGTTTTCTTACATTGAGGCCAAATTCCTCGAAAGCCGGCTTACAGATACTGCCTTACTGCCGGAACTCCTTTGACAATGATGTTTATGGCTTAAGGTTGATGTCTTATGTATGTTCAGGTTCTTGGGACCGACGATTTACATGCATACTTGAAAAAATATCACTTGGAGCTTGATCCTCAACTTGATTCACTCGTTGGGAGGTATGATCTTTTTAATTGATCTGATACATCTAGAATTATATGGGTTTTTGGACCTTTTTACGCAAAATGGGATCAATAGGATTCATTGAATATCAGGATCTTATTATATGAATTATGAACAAATATGCAGGCACAGCAGGAAGCCATGGTCAAAATTTGTTAATGCAGATAATCAACATCTGATTTCTCCCGAGGTTGCCGCTTACTTCTCTTTGTTTTTGTGAGTGGGAAATATAATTTTCTGTTCAAATTTCGCTTCTAAAATATGCTTTGCCGCAGGCTATTGACTTCCTTGACAAGCTCCTTCGGTATGATCATCAAGACAGGCTTACAGCAAGAGAAGCAATGGTAAATAATTGAGTGTCATGCAATGCAACCATACAGCCATATTGGCTTTGGCCCATCAATGACTAAATTATTTTCATTTCTTACAGGCACATCCTTATTTCTTTCAAGTGAGAGCAGCCGAGAGTAGCCGAATGCGTACACAGTGACGAATATTGTTGAATTTGTTGACGTTCACTTGGCGGCTGTTGTGTAATACCATTAGGCATTAACCTCAAAGTCCGCATTGTGGATGTTATGACTGCTTCTCTTGAAGCATCATGCTCCGCAATTTCCGCATACTCATTCCATTAGAAACGAAGGTACTTCTTGCTGTATAAGTACTATTGAATTTGAAGCTTATCATGTAATACTTTCACTAGGACGAAACTCTCAACTATGTTTACTGTATGTGTTACGGCTTTCTTCGATATGGGATTTAGTTTTTAGTTACGCATTATGTCTTTTTAGATACGCATTGAAATGCAGTTCGTTTTAATGATTCTAAACGAGCTATAACTTATAAGTGATGATATTATCCATTTTTGGTATGGCTGTCATATGAGTCGGGTTACTAGAGCTCGGCTCTTAGAGATGGAAATTTCACATATGATTCGGGTAAAAAATCCGAGAAAAACCAAAACAGGTAGAAATGGGTGATGGGTGAAGCAAGTAGTTGATCGGGTAGGATCCGGATGAACGGCTAATCCGATTCATCATCTTCAATCTGAATTGAACCATGTTAATATGATTTTATATTTGAATAATTTAGTTCATAATTATTAACCATGTTAATATGATTTTTCTTCTTTGGCCGCCAAGTCAGTGTCTTTAGTGTAATCTTGATCAGTGGCGCCTCCACTCGATCTAATCCTAATGGTTTCCTCATCTTTGTGACTCGTACGCTCAATAAAATAATTTTCTAATTCCACTCAAGTTTTATCGTTCCATTCTTCTAATTCCACATAAGTTTTATACGTTTGCACCTTGTCTTATTCGATTTTACTCGTCCGTTTTTTTTCTTGTTCCAATGAAGTTTCATTGTTTCAACTGAATCAACTCATTCTAATTCCATTTCAGTTTCATTCGTGTACATAAATTTCAGCTTGTTTCATTTCTTATTTACTTGTTCAATGTTTCAGACTTCCTACTTCAAATAAATATAAACATCCGAATCTCACCCGATCCACTTCAAAAAAAAAATATAAACACCCAAAATCTCACCCGATTCACCATATTCGACGGTTCCGTTAGCTCGTGGATTCTAACCTATTCTATTTCACTTCAAATCCAAATCTTCTATTTTGTTTGCCGTAATGTGTTTATGTTATATTATTCATATATCTATCGTATAATATTGATTCTGAGATCCGATTATACCCCTATGATCCGGTAGAACCACAATCATAGTGCAGTACTAAAATCCCGATCACGGTTAGTACTGCACTATGATTGTGGTTCTCCCGGATCATAGGGGTATAATCGGATCTCCGAATCAATATTCAGTGGGGCCAGAAAGCTTGCCAAATAGTAGAGGAGATAATGTAGAAAATTGACCAAGTGAATTTCGGGGCATAGTGAACATTGTCTACAGAATCAAACTACATTAACCAATGTTGAACAGCATCAGCATGCGTTGTAGCTTGTAAATAACCAGCTATATGGTGCAGACAATAATATATAGGCAATGTAAAATTGCATTAACCAAATGTTCAGAGTGACAACACGATTTGTCCCGAAAATCAATCCATAGTTAGCTTGAGGGAAGTCAGTCAGGTAGCCTTCTGAAGTTTTGCTCTTAGCATGATGGGATCTAGGGATTTATCAATGCTGCAAAAATTGAAGCATAAAAGCACTGTGAGAAGAGGCAAGTCTGTCTGAACAAGGCTCTGTTTGGATGTGTGGCCATAAAACTTGCTTAATAAGACCTCACCTTAGGAGTACGCTGCTACTAGGCGAAAGCTTCTGAGAAATCCAATCAGGAAGCACTTCCTGCAATAGTTTGAGTTGTTCCTCAACTTCACCTAAGAATGCAACCAAGATAACTCATTACATTTACACTAGTCAAGGAAGTAGAGTTCCAATTTGAGATGATTTTGCTTTCACTTGCAATATGAAGCCTTACTTTCATCAACAATGTCGCAGTGACAAGTTGTTAGTCGGTGAAGCAGCGCTTCTTTTCTAATAGAAGAATACTTAATGGACTGAAATAAATAATAAATCCTGTCAAACAGCTTTGGGAGACTTTTTAACACCCTTTGCCTCAACCTATGCTCTTCTGTTTTCACTTCTTTCTCTTTCAACTGCAAGTTAAGATCAGATAATCATAAAGTTGTAAACAATCTATAAAAAGAAACTAAGAGATGTCACCTTATGCGTACCGATTGTACTAGACTATGTGGAAGGATCTCAAGAATATCAGTAGATTCAACATCATCTAATTCAAGCTCAACATGAGCGTTCTTCTCAACGCAATCAGATTTAAGCTCAGCATGATCATTCTTCTCAAGGCAATCAAATTTCAGTGATCTCACAGCAGAGGGACGACTCCTTGACTTAGTCACCATAGTCGAGTTCTTATCAGGAGTCAAGCTCCAATTCCTTTGAGGTGTCTGCAATGTTGGTGTGTTGACCATAAGTTTTGCTGGTGTGGTAGCCGATTTCAGTGGTGTCATTTCAGTTTTAGCAATTTGAGGTATTTTTGCTTCAGGGATCTCTGTATCAGGGTGAGAATCTTCAGCTTGTACTGGAGGTGGTAGACCATCAGTTTCCGGTTGATAACATGGGAGTTTTCCTATTTTCTTGTCTGAGAAATGCCTCTTAAAAGACCGAGATAAATGACAGGCCATCTGAGGCCTCTCCTGATGCACATGGCTCGACGATGCCTTATTAGAGACCGAGCCGGTAGCCTCGTCTGTTCTGACTGCAGGATCTAGCGGTTGCTCATTGAATGGCGCTGGCAGTTCTTCGTCTGGAATTTCGGTTCCCTGTTTCCAGAGGTTATGTCAACATTTTACTCATGCTTAATTTAACAATGTAACAATCAACAGCCAAAGTTCAGAGACAATGTTCAAAGGGATTCCTAAAATCTTCTAGAACATCAGAAATTCTTATTCAAACTTGAGAATTCTCAATTTATGCTCAATTCAACGGCACGAACCCCATATTCCAAAACATAATCAACATCATCAGATAAACCATAATGCAAGATGAAATATACTCACTCATCAGTCATCACCAGGCATCGAAATATTTCATATAGTTGAGCACTCATAAGTTAAGCTAACCTCAGGATGCTCCTTTAAGAAGTTCAAAATCAGTGACCGAAACAGCTTCTTTACACAATGGCTATGATCAGCCCCCCTCTTCCTTTTCTTATTCTTCTTAGTTACACTGCGAATCAGTGTAACATGGAGATCTCGCTTCATGCAGCCTGTTGCCTCATCAACCAAAGAGACCTTTTTAATGAGGATCCGCTCAGGCAGCAGGTACTTCATCTGTGCCAGATGTCGATGTGCAAACCTCCTGTAAATCAAGAATCAAATACAAAGGTATCAATCAGAAAAATCAGCATCCCCGGCAAGAAATCCCAAACAAAACCCTATAGCCTGATTAAGGTCGCAATAAACCTAGACGTGGTTCCAAATTCGAAATTTTCATGTAGCAAAGAAACAAAAGCAAACAAAATTATCGAAAAGTTAACCTTCCAGCGATGCTCTCAACAATAGCCCTAATTTTCGTGAAGAAGGGAACCGATTTTCTCATCCTGAGCAATCTAAGCGCTGAATCCAGTCCATTGAACAATCTCAACAATATATCATACCTACAAAATTTTAAGAAATCAAAATCAGTTAAACCTTACGAAATCCAACAAAAAATACATGATATACAAATCCGGTATGTTACTGTTCAGGCAACTTGTCCGGTGCCGAATGCTTGCTTCGTTTAGAGCGCTGAGGGTGATTTGAGTGCTTCTTTGGAGTATTGGTGCTCCATGAAGGTTGTAAATTGTTAGTCTCGGATTCGAGTCGATCGGATGGCTCAGAAGAGTGAAAGTGCGGTGGTTTTTGGGGCGATTGAAGTGAAATGGGCGTCTGAGGTTCCGATGACTCCATCTGCCGCGTCTGAGGTTCCGATGACTCCATCTGCTAAGCTTTGATCTGAAAGACAGTAGAGAGGAAGAAGGCTCAGTAGCTCTTCCTGCCTATTATGCTCTGTAACGGAAGACTTTGGGAAGAGTAAAAGTCCAAAGATTACAACATTTATAGCCTACAGAAACAAACTTATTAGGATATTTGTACACGTCAATTTGACCGTTGTGGGCGTACGTTTAATCTATGTAATTAGACATTAGTCCCTGGGCTCTCATTCATTCTAAATAACCTATTCGGACCAATTTGTCTAGAGCAGCTCAATCAAGACCCTATTCAACTTACGAACATCTTCTTCATCTTTCCTATCTCATATTTCCATATAAGGCATAATATGATAGTATCCTTCGAATTAAACATTGAATTATGATATATTGCTAGCTTATTGTATTTGTCATTCTTCTTCTACGTATTTGTTACCTAATATTCTTCATAAATCGTGTAGAAAATAGATATTTTCAAATTTCCATTTAAGGTTTTATAACATATGTAACAAGTTTGTAAAGCATGCAAGTATAATACATGTAATAGATATTAGGGTGTTGGATCATATGTGTAATCATGGTTGTATGATGTGATTCGGGAAACCGATACAAACGGCTCAGTTTAGTGTAACATTCTTAATTATTATCTTATTATTCGGAAGTTCAGTTGAGGCGATTTAAGATGTGTTGAAAAGATAAATTCAAGCTCTACAACTATTATCTTAAGTGTTTCATCTAATGAAAACTTAAAAAAATTTCAAAACTGATGTGTTTCAACCGTATGTGACCGGAAACCCTCTTCAGTCGACCCTTCATTATTTTGGTTATAATGAATGATACGTCTATTCAATGAAGGTCCATAAATACTTGTTGGAAAGCTGATTTAAAGGGTTACAATATTCATGAAGACTATAAGAGCAGATTCGTCAAGAGATGGGTCGTAAATGCAGTTCTTCATGCAGTCGGTTATGGTCACAATGTGAAGAGTCCAAAATCAATGCCTCATTATGTAGATCTTTAAGACCTATCATTTACAATGACTTTTGGCATTGTTTTTTTCTCTCTTTCATCTAGCCTTATTTTACCTATTTAAAGGCTTATGATTCATATAAAAATAAGTGAGAGTTGGAAAAAAGAATTTGGTTTCTAGATTTTTGGTGAGATGCCGAAACCTCCTCCTTGGTGAGATGTCGAGTGGATTGACTTTGTAAAATGCGAGGGCGAAGACATTAGTTCTCATAGATGAGAATGTGAGATATTTATGAGAGTTGATGCGAGTATTGTAGAGTGTATGGTGAGATGTTTGAAGATTTAACAATACATACGTTGAACTTTATTTTCCATTATCAAAAATCCAATAAAATATATGTGCGTGTTTGTTTTTGTTTGTTTTAGTTTGTGCATTGTTGGATCCCTAGATTAGGGTGTGGACCAATCTCAAAGTTACCAACTATAGATTAGTCAATGGTTTAGGCACCTTGACAAGTGAGATGTTCTTATGAGGAATAGGTTGTTGAATGAGTCATCATATCGGTATAAGTGTTATTTGGGTTGTATCTTGTAATACTAAGCAAGTGCTTTCGTAAATGGTAGAATGCTTATACATGCTTCATCTTTGATCCTGGTTCACTTGGCCGGTTTGGCTTATTCTGATGAGAGGTGTTCACTTAAGTGAAGCGATTTGTTTTGTCTAGTTGGAAGATGGTATATATTCACACCTCCAATGACCAGAAAGCCCAATCGAATACATTGTGCATGGTTCCATAATCGCCTAGGGTTTTCTCTATCGAAAAGTGAGATTGTGAGATCTCGAAAGTTTGGAGGTTGACAAAGACGATTATGAATTGGTGCATCTCTTATCGATGTCAACCAAAGAAGAAATCAAAGTTTTACCCAAATCTTTGCTTAGTCTTGTCAAAGTCCGATACAGACGGAGTGCGCATTAGGCCCAAACAGGACAAAATCGCGAGCCGAATTGAGACTAACCGCTCTGATACCATGTCAGGTCCAAGCCCAGCACTTAAACCCGATGAGGTTCCATCCTAAAACCAATTGGCAATAGAAGGAGTAGCTCACCGACCTTATATACACGCCACGGAGTGTCCCCATCTTTCGATGTGGGACCTTATTATCTCCAACAAGTCTCGCATGGGTTATTCTCAACCTTATCTCCTTGTTTCCTGCTCTGGCCTTGTAAGCCTAGATCTATGGCTGTTATGGTTATACTTCTTGCAAACACTTGTTTCAGTTGTTGTAACTTGTCTTAATACTTACATGTCCTTCTTGCTTTAGTTTACTTGTTCTTGCATTAGTCGAGGGAACAACCTCGAACAATCTATGTGTGGAGATAAGATATAACGAGTTTAGGATAAAACCTCATGGCTTTGCATGTGACTCACTTGATATAGGGATAATTATGTCCAAGAATTACTAGTCACTTGGTTTTGGATGAACTTGACCGACATAATAAATCAACACACCCCTCAATATTTCATATTCATATTGTTTTGATTATCCAACAAACTCATAGTGAGTGAAGCGGCGGTTCAACAATTAGTGAAAGAAGACATATAAGACAACATTCATACTTAATACGTACAATCTTGTGAGTTTTATGGATTTTTGTTCTTCATCAGCGGTTTTGCATGAGTAATATACGGTGTTTTTTTAGGATGCGTGATCTCACTCTCGTTCTTTATGGATGACAGGTCCATCAAGCTCTTTGGAAGATTTCAAAAGCAGAATAGAAAATGGTTCGTCAAGCTATTGTTTTCCATTGCCTGTGCAATTTGTGTATAGTACAATAAACAATAGACA
Organism: Fagopyrum esculentum; assembly: GCA_033239045.1. Lineage (NCBI taxonomy): Eukaryota > Viridiplantae > Streptophyta > Magnoliopsida > Caryophyllales > Polygonaceae > Fagopyrum > Fagopyrum esculentum. The sequence goes on from BSUD01000184.1 coordinate 165,481, forward strand.
CCAGAATAGGAAAAATGGTGAACTAATCTGACTGCACTTGGTCTCGTAACCATTTTGTTGCCACCCATTTTTCTCCTTTAACAACAGGGCAACTCCCATGCAGCGATGTCTATGAACAACAAAAATGTGCAGAATGTGGATTAACAAGGTATCAAAAATTAACACAGTACATGTAAACATGTTCTATAGATATATATTCATGAAAAACGGTTCACTTACTTGATCAATAGTGCCATTAAGGAAGACGGAATAGAAAAGAATCCCGTCCCCCCTGCGGGGCTTCACTTTCAAACCGACACATTTTACAAAATCATATTTGAGATCATATCTCCCATTCTGCAAACTCATAGTACAAAGTTATACTAAGAAACTATCTTAAACATTCATGGTCATATATCAAGAAATATATCATCCTACCTCGTAAGGGAACATAGTTTCCCCGCCTTCTTCCACATCCGACAAATATAACAAGAAAGAAGCAATCTGAACAAAGATCATACACATTCAGTGAAAGAAATTAAGGGAATTTTGTTTTAGAGTTAAAGATGGCATGGTTTCAAGCATACCCTCTGACTTTTTTGTGGGCCGTACTCAAGAGGGCTGAATGCATCATAATGAGAATTGTACTTCTGTCCAATCTCATATCGCAGAACATTGAAGTCCTGAAACACAGGGATATCCACTGATTACAGGTGAGATTAATACAAATTTACCCTGAAGAAGCTTAATTAAGATAAGTAAAACTGGTATCAGATATGCAAGGTTGAGACTTGAGAACTAGTACATTAGATCAAAGAGAAAAAAGTAGAGCACATCAGATCTCGAGTACGTGAACTTCCAGATCTTGATTAGTTGGCCTCCTTGGTCCATATTCTGGTGGCCTTCATGTGAAGAAGATTATACAAGGGAGATAAGATTTCCTTTTGAAGTTCAAAAGATTTTTTTATAACACTTTAGGCAAGAAATAGAAGGAAGAATGATGTTCAGATATGGGAAGAAACAAAACCAGAGGCTATGCTTCTCAAATTACTCAAATCTTGAAGGAATTTGGGGGAGTTTAGAGACAACTATCACCCCCAGGAAAAATGTACTCTGCTCAACGTTTTTAGTTTAGAGGAAAAGTTATTTGTGCAATGCAGTAAGAGCACATCTCTCAAATCCATAAGCTATACTACAAAGTGGCATATGTACTGATTGCATCAGAAAATACCTCTCCATGATTTCGGGGAATCAGAGTAGCCCTTGCAATCTTTTCCTCAATTGCACCTAAGATTCCCGTGTTATCTTCAGATGCACTGATAAACATGCCAGAACTGAAAAAGAAGACAAATGCAAACAAATGACAGAAGAATTAAGTTCCCCAATTGCATCTCTAAACCGTAACTATTTAGTAATTGAATCTTCTTCCTGGTTGATAAAAACAGGAAACGAATATTTGCTAGCAGCGCTGAATCATCGTGCTAATTTAATAAATTTATAACGTGTGCCAGGCAAAATCAATTTTACGAAGCATCACACGGAGGATGTTTTGAAATGTTATATGTTGACTACCTCGTTCTGACATCCTTGGTAGTATCTCGAGTTTCTCCCTCCCGCAACGCCAATCTAGATGGCTCAAGACTTGGCTTTGCCATATTAATGATGCTCTCACATTGTTCCGCAGTTGCAAATTTTGGATAATACAGAATTCGGGGTTTCCAGCTCAAAACCTGTGAAAAGGAAAAGGATAGTGATCGTTAAGAAATTAGGTGGAACACCACCAATGTGATTGATTGTGGCTATGTACTAGCAATATCTAATAGAAGAGAGATCAAGACAGGTTATAGTCTCTGTCCAGTCTTTATCAAGTGAAAAACAAATGATATTCTTGCCATGAGCATAGACTATACAAGTTTAAGTCGCAGAGAACAAAGAATCAAGTTCTAGAAGGCCAACGAACATGATACTGAAAAAGGATCTCCAAGTAGGTGCAGGGAAATCAACACGAGGAGGTAAGCTATAGCTTCACCAGCAGCAAAAAGTTTCATATACATATGGGATCAATATACCTCCTGAACATTGAAAAATTCTTTGAACAGAAACCTTCCCAACTACCTTGGATCGTCATAGTTCTTAATAGAAACTTTGGTGCATACATTTCAACAATCATGGATCAGAATCTCATCAGGTGCAGGAAGTACCAATATAAACCACTAGCTTCACCAGCAGCATAAAAGAAACATCAAAGAATTTGATGGATTAAACCTTCCCCTACTAACTTGAATTTTCGCCATTCATAACCGAAAAGCACAGCGTATATATGTCAACAATCGTGGATTAAATGTTGAGTCAGAAGCTTGAACTTCATTCAGATAACCATTCTATAAATTATCTGAAAGTTAAAGTAACATAAACACAAAACCGTGGTTTTCCATTAAAGAATTCATCTCTATAGATGATACCATAGAGAGGAGCAGAGCAGATGATAGCGCACGCACGCACGCTAGCGAATTAGCATCACAATTGCATTAGGTCAATCAAAATTCTTTATTGTTTCTTCTCTACCTACCATTCCAATTGCAATAAGCAAATGAAAGAATATTAATTACACAAGCACCAAACAAATAAACAACGCAAATCAAATTCAATAACTAAATTTGATTAGATACAATATCCGCGTAGTCAGATAGAGAGATAACCTGGAAATGAATGGACGTGATAACTTCATCGCCAGAATCTCCAGGCGTCGATAGATCAAACTCCTCCTCCTTAGAATCAACCGATTCGAGAGATCTCGGTAACGGATTAGGTTCCGGTACATCCTGACATTACCGATTCAACGGTCAATCAACACAAGCACAAGCACACAAAAAACACAAAAACACAAAAGAAATGATCGAAACCTGATGGATGAACGTAGAAGCGAAGAATCCAGCAAGGAAGAAAGAGAAACAGAAGAACATAACAGAAGATAACCCTAGCTTTTTGCCGAAATTCAAATGGCCTCTGACTCTCCCTTTCATTTGCATATTAGCTTTAGAATCATTCAAAATCGATATCGCGCTCTATGGAATTTCAACATTCAAAGTTGGAAAGCTGGAGTGATAAAACGGACTTTTCTTAGCCTTCCCTCTGTTGATTTCATTGTTCTTCTGACTCTGACATTACGATGATAATATAAGAGCTTGGTGGTTTTCCTTCTAAGCTACTCGAATGGAAAACAAATTAACTAATAAAATAAAAATAAATGTTTAGAAGGACGATAAATTTGAGAGAGAATGTGTTAGATGGACGCGGCAATCGTTTATTCAATTGCTTTGAACAACGACAGCAATTCTCCTGTTTAGGATTCGTTTGGACAATATCATTATTGGTACTTCTTCCGGTCCAGTTAACCTGATTCAGTTTTAGTCCGTTTGATCCGAACATGATATATCAGATTATCTTGGGTCCGTTTGAAAATTCCTAATTTATTAGTGTTTTAAGTTGAAATTGAAGTTGAATATGAAGATCAAGTTGAAAACGAAGATGAAGATTAAAGAGATGGAATAAAATAAAAGTGATGGGTGTTTGACAAGAATATTATGGGTATGAAAGTAAATTATTATGGGTAAAATTATGAAAATGGATATGGGATATTTTTTTTAATATGAAACGTGTGTGATAGCAGTGAACATATTTCATTATTCGATTCTCCAACACTCCAAAACTGCAGCTCAATTCTTCGTTCTTCGTCAAGGCTGGAGGACGGTGTTTGCTACATTGTTCAATCAAGATTTCATAAAACTCATAACCCTTATCTTCTTCTTGCTCCTCGTTACTCCATGGAAGAGATTATATTAGCTATCTCCTTCATCTCTGTGTTTTTCTTGTTACAATTACCCTACGAAGGAATAAACAGAAACCTAGTACCGACCATCATCTTTACAGACCAACCTTCTTACTTCCATGCCTTCGTTTTGGGCTTAAACTTTGCCTTATGTGGAGGAGTTATCACCATATCCATCACACACTTGTACCCCAAGATCACGGTTTTCTGTAAAATTTCTCGTTGTTGTCGATGATCATAGTAGTCGGAATCTTCGCTTGCTTGGCCGCTCCATAACTTCCATGGGCTATGACTTCCCTTTTCAACAAAGCTTCGCTGGCTGCCACTGCTTGAAATCAGCGACTTTGATTTCTTGTAGAAGATCAAGGCCTTTTAAAGCACGTACATGGGATTTGTTCATGGTTTGTTCTGAAGTTACAGTACAACCAAAGAAGCGCAACAATTTACATGCAACAAGAAGTATGTGTAAAAAGAAGTCTGTTTGTCAAACAAATCTTGGGTCACACAATATCACTATGTAATCAATTGAATACGATATGAATAACTGTCTTAGTACTCTTCCTTTATTGTAAAACTAAACTCATTTTAAAATCATTTGCATATTTTGCTACAAACTGACCCTTAAATTTGCCCATGTCTCATCCAATTCATATGAAGACGTGCAATTCAACAACGAAGTTCTAGATAAAGCCACATAACAGAGGCCATAATAACAGCAAGTCAACAACAACGAAGTTGCATGACGGTTTATTCGTTTGTCGATATTCGACCTCTCAATACACCAAGTATGTTTGATGTTGTCAAGCTTCTTCATAAAAAAAAAAATCATTTACTTGGAAATTGTTATTATATAGACTTCTATTTCTTTCTTCATTATCACCATATTTTCTTGTGAGTATGTCATTTTCGTCTTCCTCTTTCCTCCCACGTGAGTAACTAATCTTTTTCTCTAAGATTGGGGTTAAAGTCTCAATTCATTATTGATTTGCTAGAATATGTACTTGTTAATGAATACTTGAGCTAGAATTGTATGTTTGATTTGAGTTATTCTCCAGAGTTTTGAACCTAGGATTCTAGCATAAACTTGGTTAATGTTGATAGTTATCTAGATTATTTATCTTATGAAATGTTTAATGTTTAATGTTTTTTTAATGCTATCAATTACTATGTATCCCATATAAATCTCAAATAAGAGGTAATTAGTTTATTTAAAAAGGACAGTATAACGTGATCTTTTAATGTGTTGGATCTCATCCATGAATGTTTCGATTGGGTTAATTAATGTTACTGTGAGTGGAAACTACATTTTAATTACATGATCATACATTTATTGCTTAGTTAATTTTAGTTGTATTGAAGAGAGAATACTTATATTGATTGAAGTGAACAATTTGACACTCTCACAAAGTGTGGATGGAATTTTATGATAAGATCACCTAAATAACATATATTGACTTGTATAATCGAATGAGTTTATTGAGTGGATGATCGTCGTGAACTTGTAGGTTTAGTTACCGATCTTAAATTCATTCACTTATTCGTTCCTTGACTATTACTTTTGATTGATAAACTTGTTTGTATTTTAATCTCTTGACTTAGATATCTTAAGTTCATTGAATATCAATTGAAATGATTGAATTACCAAATTGAAATGATTGAATTACCAAAGTGTTTGTGGTTCAACACTTTGTTTTCATGCATTACAATGAAACTACCGTGCATTTACGATTTATTTTTTATTTGAGAACCAAATAACGATTAGTCTTAATGACGCTTCAAGATTCATACTCGAACAAAATCACAAAGCAAACACACAAAGCCTTCAAACAAAAAAAAAATCAAAGAAATCAAAACCGGATATGTTGTTTGGGTTCAAAAGCATATATTTTGGTGTTTTCCTTTTCTTCTCACTGCCGGAATCGTAAGCAGTCGAAGGAGCCTAATTTAAACAAAATTTACCATAATCAATTTAGGATTTCAAATTGGGATTTTAATTGAGACCATTTTTTTTTTAAATGGAAATCGGTTCGAAACCATTAGACGACACGCCGTCTAGTGGGTCGAAAGGCCGAAGAAATCGACAGACGGTCAGAACCGTCACGAAGGAGCACAAATAAAATAGAAAATAAATACACAAAAATACATCAAAATAAAACCGAAAGCAAAAATCCTTCCAGGGAAAGCATAATACTCCAGTCAGCAGGAGGCACCGAGCATAAACGTTCATCATCGAAGGAAGTACATAAGAAGGAAGTTTGGGGAACAACTATGGACACCTCAGATGTGGATTGCAACAAAGTCGTCAGGAGTCGATCACAAATCCACGCCCCCTTCTCAACAAACGCACGGAACCGCCAACAAATGATTGCATCAAACCTCAGAAGACGAGATTGCAAAACTCAGATATCTTGATGATAAAGGTGTAGAACTTGATAGATAAGAGAAACATGATTTGTAGGGAGAAGATTGTTAAAAGATGGAGCATTGATTATTTAACATGTTTTCTTTTTCTTTTTCTTTTTTTCGGTTTAATGAACACTCGAAAGTGTTTATGCAGATATGGTTGTTGGCGGAATTTTTCTGATGAGGTTGGTTTCGCCAACATAATAGAAATTACGATGCGTTTTTGAATTTCATGCAAAAAGAAAAAGAGCATAACAAAAGTTGATTATGATAAAAAAAATTTACATAAAAGTTGTTATGGCGGTGTTTTTAAGACCATTTGTTGGTTGCAATTTTAATGTTTTTTTCATACTTATAGGTCAAATTGCATAGGAAATTTGCAAATCATATATAGTAAAAATCCCAAAGGTGTTATATGTACCGTTCAAAAATTAAAGAATACGGATGTGATTATAACTATTATTCTGATTTGTTTGGGTCTGCCAAGAGTTGTTGGGGGTTCTCATCCGGTTAAGCTTGACAAAAGCCGTTCAAAATTTATAATCATGCAACTTTAATCTATTTTACTAGAAAGAAGGGAGCGAATCCGGCTTTTAATTTGTTCAAAATTTTATCTCGGTGGTGGTGACGGAGCTCTTATTTGGGTAAGTAGAGAGTTGTTTGGGGGTTTCCCATTCAGTTTGAACAATGCAGAGCATTTGAGCCTTAATAACAATAAACAAAGAAACGGAAAAAAAAATAAATAAAGAACGAAAAACACAAAAATCAATAAGCTAATGTGAACAGATGAAGGTTCTTCCAACAAGGATTTACACCCGAATCCGACAGAACTTAATTTGAAAGGTGGGAGGCAGCAAAAGAGAGCTAGGAGGTGCCATAGAAGAAGACGGGTTATACCGTAGAATGCGGCGGGTTCCGCCGGCAAGAGCGGCGAGTTTCGTCGTAACAAGCGGTGGGTTACATTATAGAAAGAGAGACCGAAATGCGAGATGAAAAGACTCGGCGAGGCAAGTCTGTTCATGGAATCCCTTGTCAACATCTATAGATTAGAAACAATTTAGAAATATGTTGGTGATGAAGGGGTTTTCGACAATTTTTTTAAGAATGAAGAATGAACTCGTTGTCAAATATTGATCACATTCGTGAAGGGGACGGGTTTCGCCCGATAAGAGGTGGAAGGAAGTCGGCGGCTACTAGAGCTTTTCAGCTAGGGTCTGCTCTCAAAAGAAAGTGTCTTTTTTTTTATTGAGACCTAACATTGATTGTATATAGGAATGAAAATGAGTTGTTTGATGAGTGTATGTACCATTTCACCAACCATTCAACTTATTTAAATTACCACTCACCCTGTCCGCCCGTCTAAGAGCATCCCAACAGCTTCTCCATTTTAGAATATATGGAGAGTTTTTAAAATTTTTTGGTCCAACAGATATAAGGAAATCTGTTGAATTTGATAAAAATATAAATGGTAGATTTTTAATTTTAATTCTTCATTTTGAAAAAAAAAGTTTAGGAAAGTTATTGGGAACCCGAATTATATTCATAGAAAAATGGATGTTCATGGAAAAATAACTGTGTAATATTTCTTTTGCTTTTAGACCCATCCCGGTTCCATTCTGATCCGACGGTACTTCATCGGTGATTTTTGTTGTTTCAATCTCCACCTAGCACGTAAACATACCAAAGAGGCCCTAGGAATCCCGATTCAATAAAACACAACATCATTCCGCAGTTAAACATGATCATATTTATAAACCTAATACTTCCAATTCATTGAAGATTATTACAACATCCGAAACAGCTAAAACAATTTAAAAAAAAAAAAGAGACTAGATATACTAATAGAACTCAAGGAGAAGATCTGAAGATCAAAGCAGAGAAAATCGACAATAAACAGAGGTGGACTCGACGAATAAAGTAAGCTACAAAGGAATTATTCAAAAGATAAGCTGAGAAAGGTGAGGCTTTGGCTCAGAATTCATGCCGATGATGATGATGAGAGGAATGAATCCATAATGAACTGCAACTTTCGCCTTCTCCATCCCCCAATCCGTCCACTCCTCGATCGATTTCAATGTCGGAGACCACTTGTCTTCTCTCTTCGTTTTCTTCCCTCCTTTAACATTTTTGTTTCCCTTCGGCACGAGCTTCACCCCATCCATTGATCCCTGCTTCGATTTCATTACAAGTTTCTGTCTTCTCACAAAAGAAAACTCAATTTGCGGTATAATAAAAACCCTAAAACCTAGCCTTCGTTTCTTCTTTTCCACGCCTTACTATTTGGGCTTTTTGTTGATGGGCTGGACTTCCTTTCATGGATTTCCCTTTTGAGCCTGTTGATGGCCCATTCCTCGCTAACGATCTTTTTTTTTTTTTTTTTTTTTTT